>LQNS02278125.1:6468283-6480615 GCA_001587735.2 Parhyale hawaiensis | reverse complement strand
CCTTAAGCAGTGAAGCATTCCGATTTTGATACTTGAAGCCTGTTCCAAAAGTGCATTTTGCTAATAATATTTTATTCGTCTGGCATTTAGGAGCCTTCTGCTGTTGTTACTTCAACATTGTTGTAGTTGTTAGTTGCAATTTTTCTTGAGATGGTTTGTCGGACTATATCGTTAGAGGCTCTGCCCGTACACGAGATAACGTCTGCTTTTAGTTACGGTGTGCATAATGCTGTGCTGCACCATATATATACAGTTTATTTATACGCTCATTTTACGCGCGGCCATTCAGCTCTCACGTTGGTCGACTTGAGTACTATCCATAGGGATCTTTGCAATCGATTTTTTACTGTGTATCCAGATAACAAAGGAACATACAGTAAGTTGAGCGTGCAAATGCGCAGTGGAGCCTCGGTATAAGACGACAATCAAGGTGGGCGCTTGCGGCCACCTGTTGCCATTCCTCGCCAGGAGGAAAAGGAAAAAGGCCGAAGCTCTGCGACACTCCGGCCGTGTTTACTTTTATAGCTGTGCCGTTAGTGCCCACCCCTGGACAATAATTACATCAGCTCGATCCTAAGGCTAATTACAGTATGTATTCGATGCAAGTTGTATCTCAGTCACTTTAATTTTATATTCGTAATTTTTATGAAATAATAAAAACGGTAGGGTCAAAACTCCTCAAGTAATCTTGGTTGATATATGAAACAAAATAGGGTGATGTATAGGTAATATTTGACCTACGGAGATTTAGGCATAATACATATATGGGGCTATAAGTCAAGCTGGACGGCTAATCCAGCTGTACCTAACCTATTCTTACCTAACCTAACCTACACGTACTATCAGGTAGGCCACATACCATACCCGGTCAGAAAAATACGGCTTAAATTTTAAAGTTTCTTCCTCCAAAACCAATATCAGGATCTGTAAAACTAAATAAGGTTAGAACTATATGCTCAAGCTTCATATTCCCTGCTGTATAAGCTAGAACTGTACGTAATGCCAGTTTCAGTGGCAGCCCTGCTTTAACTAACGTATCTGTACCAGGCCGCGCTGCGTCACTACGAAGACTTTTACCCCCGTAGAAATATAATAGGACAGAGAACACCTGCTGTAAAATAACTAGATTGGTACGCATGCTGCCGACTTCACACGTCATTCATATCAATGCGTTCAGTCATCCACTCGTCCGAGTGTTTTTTTAACGTCGCCGTCAGCACAACATTGCGTGCGCCGCAAAAAGTTATTAAAATGTTTACCGTCAAATCAGTTTCCTCGCTAAGTGTCTCTAGGCAACTCACGCATATCTCTTCAACTTTGGAGTGAAATAAAGCTTAGCAAGCAGTGAAACAGAGCACTTTTCTGTTATTTTTAGGGCACAGTTACACATTCGCACAAGTGAATGAGCGAAGGCGCTGATATGAATGACGGGTGAAGTCGCTCTTAAGTTCATACTAGAAAGCAGAGCCGTCAAAAATGACGGCGAAAATTTTGTGGTTGAGCTTTTGATTGTTTGGTTCCTAGTATAGGTTTTGCTGTATTATAGGTCTCATATCCCTGCGGGCCTGATCTTCCATCAGTGAAACGCAAGTTGTACAGCCATGAGTTTTGCGATACCAAAATATCCCCCCTGCAAGATAAGGCGCGAATATCAGCTTGGAATTGGGAAAACGTTAAGCTGCCATAAGAAAATACAGTTCAATAGTCAAAATGATTCACTGGAATTGCCCAGGGCTCACCGTATCGTGGATACCAACTGACTGTTGAACCTCATGCGTCGAAATTTGTCTGCAATGCAAATTCAGTATAAAAAGGCGTCTGCTCAGAGTAAAGATTGAACTGCTACGATATGATTCAGCTAATGAAAGCATAAGCGGAATGTATTATGTGCGAAAGGGATGAAAACTCCAAGACTGAGCTTCTCTACTGTTCGAACTGCTGGGGATCCAGAGCCGGGGATCCAGAGCCGGGGATTCAGAGCCCAGGATAGAGCTCGGGATCCAGAGGGCGGAGATCCAGAGCGGGGCCCTCAAATTTCCAACTACCATATTCCCAGTCATTGGATCGCTACGCCCTTGAATTTATTCCTATCTTATTTCCATAGAGCGTGACGGAGAGACAGACCAATATTAGAGCAAGTAAGCAAGGGAGCAAGTGAGCAAGCGACCAACAACTGTGTTTTATTATATCGTGGATTGTGAAGTTGAACCAACTTGAACTTTCACGAACTTTAAAGACATGCAGAAGAACCGTCAAGCAGATAAGCAGCGCATGTTACACAACAGTTATTAAGTTAAAACTACAATGCAAGTCTTTACGTACGTAAGCCTTTACTATGACTACCAGTAAATATTAACTAACTTCAACTGTCTCATATTCTGAAGACTTGCTGAAGAGCAGACAAGGAACAATCAGAAACTGTTGTACTGCGTTTTGATTCATGGGACAGATGGGTCGAGGAGTTATATTGAACTTAAGTTTGGGCTCCGGAGCTTGTCCAACGCATCCCCTGCCCTGAACTTCTCCAAACTTTTGGGACTTGAGCGAGCTACAAGCGCCGTGTCCCCAGTAATTAACAATAGAGGCTAATTATATCTATTATTGTGCTGCATGTTTTACAAATAATTACCTGCTCTCTGGTGGAAATGTAAGCCCTATTTATTTATTCTTCCTTGTCTTGTACTGTGCACTGCCTTTAATATTTTACAACTATATACAGCGAATATTTGATAAGGGAATGCTATTGATATTAAAACTCCATAATGCCACAAGGGTGTTCAGTTCGTCCAAACTGATCGAGATAATCTAATCTCTCTTTAGTCTAAGTTTTCAGAGATTTCAGGAACATAGATCCTGAATCTTCGACTTGCCACTGTGGATCGCCTCCGTTAATCTGAGCAGGACTACGTTATCGTCAGTCTCTAGCACAAACGGATTGTGATTAACGCCTGAAACTCGATCCACTTTGGTAATTTGAACATTCAGAATTGAAGTACCGGACAAGTTGCAGCTAATCAAATTAGATTAGCTAGATAAAAATTGCGAAACCAACACGCTTTATATATACTTTTACGCCGTCATTAGCACACTAACTGGGTTTTCGTTTCCTGTTAATTCATGAGTGCTTTTCATTTGGTAGCCTCAACACCAAAATCTTACGAAGAAGTACCCAGCACCGAGAGCTAACTCTCCTGTTCTCTTGCTTTCAGACTGTTCACGTGAATATTCCTAGTTAGTAAGAGGGGAAATCGAACACGCAACGTCCGCACTCACTCGAAGTTGTGGCGTTTGACCGCCGGGTTACTCGAGAATTCTGATTTTTTCCCCGTATGTGGGCAAGGCGTCATTGCTCGGCCAGTTGACTGAGAAACGATCACTCGAGTAAAAAATAAAATAAAAAAGGGAACTCAACTCCTCCCTCAATCTTTTAGGGTGGACCGACAAACATATATACCCACAAATGTACACGTATATGCTTAAATCTTCGACGAAAACACTATCGCCGGACTTCACTTTGCTCGATGGTAATATGTATTAGCACGAGTAGTCGGTCTTTGCCTTTTCTATTGTGGCCAGCTATAACGACAGTGATGATGACAACTTTCTTACACATAGTGGACGTAAGGCCGTTTCAGACGTCAGTGCTTTGAATTACGTTCACGTTTCACATCGTTCGCATGCGCTGCTAGGTGGGATATTTTGGATCAATAGAAATTTTCACGGCTTTTCGAGTTCTGTTTCACTGCAAATATAAAGAGATATTCAAAATTTTACAAGTGGCCCTTGCTTAGCAATCGAGTACAGATAAAATTCTAACTAGTCTTCTAGATTACACACAGTTGTGCTAAGAGGTACGACGACATCTGGGATGTTTTAAAAGATGAACTAATCTCAAAAGACCAACGGGTGCACCGGGCCTAAAATGCACTGTACGTGCAGTACACAGTTACAAATCTTCAACTGGTGTGATGGAACCCTCTTGGCTGGGGTGTTCCTGAGGTGTCATATTTTATGTCTTGACATTACTACAACAGCTCGGAAAGGGGTGGAGCCTTGGCCTCGACTACCCTCTGACAATGGGTCTGTTGGTTTATCTATTAGCAGCCATTTAATCTAATAAAGTTTCAGCACTGTGTCTAGGCAGGATAACGTTTCAGCACCAGCATAACAGGAGTAGCATTAATCCTGATAAAAGGCACGCTTTGTAAAGTTTGTTGAATGAACCATAATACAAATTAGCGCATAAGTTGCAGACGATGAAATGTGTTACATTGATTATCCCACCTCATTAGGGATACTGTCTGGAAAAGAAGAACTAATCCCTCTCCTAATAAGCAAAAAATTGAAAATAAATGAGCATTTTGTAGCAAAGAAAGTTAATTCTTCTCATGAATGAGGAAATAATAAATAATTACTAACGATAGCAGCTAGAGAGCTCTATGCAAGCACCATCATTTTTATGTTCTAGTATTTTATTTATGTTCTTTTTCAGATTTTTTCTAGTTGGCCGCTCTCTCATCATGAGTTAATAGCTCAATAAATAAGAAACTCATCTACTGAAACTACTGCCCTTCAAACGAACTGCGTAATGGCAGAAAGGTAACTAGATCTTTACTGCCGCCTCTCTTAGTCTTTAGCTGCAGTTGTATTATTGTTACACTAAAGGTCGAGAATTAGAGACATCAGCCAGGTAATCAAGCAATTTGTAGTCGTCGTCTTGCCAATTGTATGTGATAAATGCAATAAACATCCGTTTAACTTTTCAACAAGCTGCTCCGAGCGATTGAATTTCAGCCGTATCAAGAGTAACCGGCTTGGGATTGACGCCCACAGTAGCGAATCAGCGATCACGGCTGAAGTGAAGTTCTAGACAAGTACGGTACAAGTTAGAGCTAATAAAGTTAGTTTACTCAATATAACTGTCTTACTTGGGGACACTTTAACCTTTTAAACCTGTACAAACTCAAGACATCCTTGATCTATGTCTAGACGCACTTAAATTGGAATGCCTGCTAGACATCTGGGGCTATCGTAAGCCTAGTAACCAGCATAGTTACCAATTTTTCTTATTATCATTTATTGGACCGCACGCTGGCTGAACGTATGCCATATTTTGATGAAATGATTGACTAGTTGTGATAAGGTGTTGTTATCACCGAAAAAAGGCGCTCTACCAAAACCAGCACGTGTTTCAGTGTACCAATGGGAACTACCTGCCTTGGTGTGCTCGCACAGCAGCAAACTTATGGTATTCGCACTGTACAAGCTCGAAGAGGGGGGGGGGATATTTTGCTACGGCGCACGGAATTGATTGCTTGTTTGGAGATGACACGCATCTCGGTGCTATTAATATCCTGTTGCACCTTATGAGGATTTTTTTAGCTCTGCTCGTAGCTTATTTCCTAAAATACGAGTACAGTTTATCACTCAAATTTGCAGTACAGGAGAGATTTCTATTTGCTCTATGTAAGAGAGTACGTCACGTGATCAGGAAATTCAAAAACATTTACATAAAAGGTCACCGAACAGCATCTTTTGATAGCTCACTGTCATTAAGTAGCAAAAATTATTAGCAACGCCGAACCGCAATTTCCAGTCTGGCTAAGTAGGTAATTCCTCTGAGTCAAAACTGGCTGGAGCCTCAAGAGCCTGGAAGCTGAGCTGAAAAGTTTGAAGAGGCGCAGGTAGGATCTCATTAATGAGTGTTTTTCTTCCCTAAATTGCGACCCAAAAGGGAAATTTTCGTAGTGAACATGCTTGGCAGGAATGTAAAGTGCACACCGTGTATTCCAGGCAGACAGACAGGCTAGAGCAGTGCAGTCTAAACTGTGCAAAACGCTTCATTGCAGTTCAAATTTTGGTTAATTTATGGATTTTTAGATATTTTTATTTGAATGAAGTTAATGGACAAGTAAACTAGCAGTATTCAATGCATTTTGAACATGAACAAGCATAATACTAAGAGCGTGTTTACACATACACCAAAGTTGCTCTGCAATGCAACTTAGAATTCGGTTGCGCTGCAGCGCCCTAGGCTTCGGCTCGGACTGAAAAGAATATATACGTTATGAGTCGTTTTTGCAGTTTGTACGTTATAACAAGCAGCAATGGTGAAGCTTTTAGAATAGCTCCGACTTTTGTGTTAGTTTAAATTTGCAATGACGCATAGTTTTAGCGTAACATTCCAGCACCATGAGTAGTAGTCACGGCAACGAGACGGCCGAATGGAAAAGTTGCGTGACTGAGCAATTTTTGCGATAGTTTGCCCACGCTATAACGAAACTACAATTCTGGAAGCCAGTAGTAAAAAAATACTAAGAATATTATTCAATTTATCCTTAAATATAAGAAAATATCACGAACTTTACATTCTAAATTTTTGCTCGTGTAACGGCTGGAATTACTCTCTGATCATGCATGATCAGCCCGATAGCGAAATCACGGTTCGATCGATGTTCACCAATGATCACGGTTGATTGCTATGAGAATCACGTCAAAAAGTGGTCACAAAAACTTACGGATCATGCGGAATGATCAGCAACGTGGTCACAAAAAACGCCTATAGACACTTAATGAATTTTACGTTGCTCTGTGGCACAACTCTGCAAAAAAAAAAGATGGTGTGGTTTCTGTAGCTTTCAAATGAAGAGCCCCATATTCTCAACAAACTTACAAACTTTATCAAGCTAGCCTATGTCGACTGAGTTTGTTTAAGGACTGAAATTCCCTTACATTTTCTAACTGGCTTTTGCAACTACTGCTTATCTTGAAAATAATTGAAATGTTCTTTCCATTCCGTCACCGATACTTTCAATTACTATAATTGAGGCAAATTTGTAGGCTTACAGTGGGAAAAGGCTAATTCCATGATGGGTGTTATTTTTTGTTACCTAGAGCGAAACGCCGAAGGTCTATGTCCCGAATAATACCCGCTTAGAGTTGTTTTTCGTGTTGACATAGCTCCAAAAATGTTTAAATGATATCCTTTTTTGTTTTAAGCGTTTATAATAAGAAAACGTTGATGCTTTTTTTGATTTGTATTTTGGATGCTATACTTGCTTATTTTTACTGCTTAAAGCGCTTAAATCGTTGTTGCTTAGTGTCCGGACTCTATAGTTATAACAGTTGTTGATGATATTGAAAACACTATGCATATCGAGAGATAAACAGTATATATATTTAACATAAGCGTGCGGTGAAGGGAAGTAATAGTATTGAATCATTGTGCATCATGGAAGGCGTGTAGTCCATGGAAGCAATGGAAACTAGTGTTCCTACAGAGATTACAAATAATTCAAACGATATTATTTTCAAAATAACTACAGTGTGTCTACAATAATATTTCAACGCTTCCCCTCAGCGTACGCCTCTGATATTTATATAGTATAAGTTTCCATTAAATGCATGCATGCGGCATCTAGTATTCCGGTGCCTTCAGAGCTGCAATACGCCTGGCTTCAGACAACTGAAATGGTGGATTTCAGCCTTGCACAACGGACCTCCGCCGATCCGCTTGAAATGCATGGCCGCTTGATTGACTTGCACCCTATTAACATAATCCTCGAATGCCCCGGACATGGAGAGCCCTTTAAAAGTCAATAAATAATAAAACTCAAATCAATAACACGGTGATAAGTGCCTCTTCACCGGCCACATGAGATCTTTTGAGAATTAGAAGAGGATTTATTGACGAAAGCTTCTTGCCGTGGCTTGATATTGATTTTTGTCGCGTATTTTGGGCCGACGCAATTTACCGGCCGCTAGTGGATGTACTAGTAAAGAGTAAAATTGTTGTGGTTAAGTTACAGGGAGTCAGCCATCTCTGTATCCAGAACATCCAAATTATTGGATTTGTGAATTTTATGTAGTATCTGAACTCGAAAAATTTTACGGTTCTTCGGGTCAGGTATGCACAAGGGACCCATTCACCGACCGTTCTTCAATGAACCAATCGGTTCATTGAGGTATTTTTCAGCCTCCACACTTGAACAGACGGCGATGATTTCTGTACCTGACAGCTCAGTTATTGGCAGCAAAATGACTTTTGCCGTAATGGTTCTGAGCAGGGACGATTCGTTCTATTTTCTTCTCTAGATTACGAGGATTACATTCCTACAGTTTCAAATTGAACACGATCTTTTTTTTTTTTTCACTACAAAAATGAGTTTTCGAGGGCGGTTTACACTAGGTTTTGGAACAATCTTTATTAAACGAGATCACAAAGCAAATATCACTGGCTAGAAAAAAAATAAATAAAAAAAATAAAGCTTTGTATATTCGCTTACGAGGAAGACCCGCGCTCTAATTTGCTGCCTCTTGAAAGTTAAATTTGCAAGTGAAGTAATAATACCCGATGGAATTTTTTTAACGACGTTGTGCCTTGATTACCATGGATGATAATTCGACGAGGTTCAGGTGGTGTTGTGCACTGTCACCAGTGCTCCAGCCTGTGGAGATAACACGCCAAGAGTGGGTTGTCTCCACAGTGCACGTAACAATTAAATAAACATTAGTTCTAAAATCAGGTTTAGAAGCCTTCTCCAACTCAGGTTTGTTTTTTTAATGTTACTTGAAAACAAGACTCACGGTTGCAGGTGTCAATGCCATAGAAAAACTTTGTTAACTATTTTTAAAGAACTCGAGTTATCATTCTATGAAAGTTTTTTATTTTAGTATACTACATAGAATTCCTGCCGAACACACAGCTTGCAACTTAACATGACTTCACACGAGAAGCGCATGATAGACAGAGAGTTAAGGTCCTCGCGTAAACTCACAACTCGCAACACAGCACAAAGCAACAAAAATACGGCACAAATTGCGCCAAGGTACGGTAGGCATAACCTTGTCCTCTCCGAACAGACACTGCGGACACACAACCAGTACTGTTGTCAGACGTCCGCGCTTTTATTTCGCTACAGTGAACAGTTAAATGCAGTTGCCACTTGAACTGCAA
Organism: Parhyale hawaiensis; assembly: GCA_001587735.2. Classification (NCBI taxonomy): domain Eukaryota; kingdom Metazoa; phylum Arthropoda; class Malacostraca; order Amphipoda; family Hyalidae; genus Parhyale; species Parhyale hawaiensis. Next base: position 6,471,659 of record LQNS02278125.1, on the reverse strand, counting down.
GTTTACATGCCACTGCACTGCGAAATGTGTTACCCAAAACCACCAGCACATTTTTTTTGTATCGACGGGAAGTACTTGCGTTGGCGTGCTAGTGCGACACGAGAACTGCACTCGAGGTACTGTACTAGCGCGCTAAGGCGAGTATTACCAGTCGTTCCACGCAAAAACGTGCTCAGTGTATACGCATACTATAGTGTAGAATGGGTAACCCTATAATCTTACAGATATAAGGTATATCCCTCTGAGACGTTTCCAGTGATGTCGAAAGAAATCATAATAAAGCACTTACGTAATTTCTAGAGGGGCCGTTTTAACATACTTCAAAATTACTTCTATATCTATTCATTAAGTCAATGCTGCATTTATTAATCAACCCCTAGCATTGACGATCGAAGAACAATCCTCGGCATCGCATCACCGAAAAGACGGAAGAACAGTTGCTTGGTTTCTCGATGGAAGAACATACGACGCGCAACATCGAGAGCAACATCGCATTTGCCAGTATTTTTGTATGCCAATTTCAGCAGGGTTCCGGTGTAGCGCACTACAACATGTTGCTTCAACATGGCGAACTATCGCTCGTTACCGAAATGAAACTCAGGCAAAGTTGTTTGTTTCGTCCTGTATTGCATGTCCGACATTCGTCCCTTTTCGTATATTCGTGCAGTTTCTGCTAGGCGAAGGGAAGCGACGTCCCCTTCTCGCCCCCATGTAGCCCCCAACTCCTCTGACCAATCATCGAGAACTCGACACGTAGTTTTTCCCTCCGCCGTTATGGACTGTTTTGATGAGTTTTCATTCCAGCTGCCGCGGAGTGTCTTCGTTCCCAGCTATGGTAGAATTTCGGTGGACATAAGGACGTTGAAACGGTCGGGGTGACTGAGAGCAGCGAAACTTACGGGGGAAAGTGAGAGCAACAAACTGAACGGGATGACCGTGAGCAGCGAGCTGCATGGCCTGATCGAGAGCAGTGAAAGTTATCACGTAACCGAGAGTAATGAAACTAACGGCCTGATCGAGAGCAATGAAATTTATGGCCTTATCGAGAGCAGGGAAACTTATCACGTGACCGAGAGCAGTGAAACTAATGGCCTGATCGAGAACAATGAAATTTATGGCCTGATCGAGAGCAGTGAAAATCAAGAGCAGCGTACTAGATAGTGAATCCTTACATTATCGCCCATTTGTTCATCATACAGAAAACAGCATTTTTAACCCTAGAAACCAAAATGCACTGCTCGGTAAACCTATTTTGTGAGCCCATTGCTGTAAATGTGGCTATTCTTAGTGGAAATTTTATTACCTCCGCCCGTCAGCTTATGTTTTCATCAGGTTTATCCGTCTGTATGTTTTTCTGTCTGTCTTTCTATAGGTCTGTCATCAAGATAACTCAAAAAGTTATGGACGGATTTTTACGAAATTTAATGGGATTGTTCGGAACGTTAGGAGAAATAGATGATTAATTTTTGGTGAAGATCCGTCCATCAGTTAGTTTATTTATCTGCTATTTTTAATAAGTGCCATAACATAAAAAGTAATCTACGGATTTTCATAAAATTTACATGAGTTGTTGGGTTTATTACAAAAAGTAAATGATTAAATTTTTGTGATGATCTGTTTCTTCGTTTGTTTGTCGCTGTATTTCATTTTATATTTGTTAGCGCAATAACTTAAAAAATTATGAGTAAATCTGCATGAAATTTTCAGCAAATGTGAGTAATGTTAAAAGACATAATAAATTAAATTTTGGTAATGATAGGTTTATCCGTTTGTGTTTTTGACTAATGTTTGTTGAAATGTTTGTTAGCGCAATAACTAAAAAATTATGGATGGATCTCTATGAAATTTTCTGGAATTTTTAATCATGTTAGAGACATAATTGATTAGATTTTGGTGATGATAGGTTGAACCTTTTGTGTGTTTGACTGTTTGTTAAAATGTTTGTTAGCGCAATTACTCAAAAATTATGGATGGATCTACATTAAATTATCAGGAATTGTAAGTTATGTTAGAATACATAACTGATTAAATTTTGGTGATTATTGGCTTGTCCATGTGCGTGTCTGACTTATGTTTGTTAAAATGTTTGTTAGCAGCATAACTCAAAAAGTTATGAACGGATCTCAAAGAAATTACAGGCACTGTTAATATCATCAAAAGACACAAGTGATCAGATTTTGGTGTTGACAGAAAGAAAATTATGGTTTCAGAGCCGATTTGAATTTTTTATTACCGCTGCCTTGCTTGGCGGAGGTATGCCCTCTCAGAGTGCTCTAGTTATTGTTGTATTTAGTTACTTCTATTATCATCTTTCTTATTTTTAATTTTATTATCACTATTGTCCCACAGTGCAAACTAAAAAATGTGTCAGACCGGTGATTTGCTGTAGCACTTGGCTTACTGAGTCGGCAATTGCTGGGGTGCTGACCCTAACCCTAGGAAAGCGCTGTTGTTGCATCAACTTACCGTCTCTTAGGCCATAGCTGTCATAACTTCTGGTCGACTGCAGCTGTGCAGTCCTCTGCGACCAGCCAGCATACATCTACCATCAGATTTTCCAGCTGGCGTGTAAGGGTATGTTGACTTCGCCATTTACCTTTATTATCTAGCGCTGTGCCTAAGAAGCTCCAAACAGCTTTCTACGCCTATTCACCTCTTCACAAAAAGTAAGCAGCTCTCCACGGCTCCTTGCAATTGCAGGCAAAGTGTGAAGAACGAAGGCACGACGGCCGAAAGGCGGCTGTCTGTGAGCGGCATAACGAGAAGGGCTGCAGATGATACGCCCCGACTCCCCAAGGGGTCTGCGCGCACCCTGTCGTTAGAGGAAGGATAGTGTTGCTTCTGCAGAATGAGCTGCCGGGTGGGTAATGGCGGACATTAGAGCGGTTATTATACGACTCTTGCAGCGGCGTGTGTGTCATTATATGTGAAAAATAACTTTGGGTGTGATAACACCTGAGACGACGCCAGCAGTGTACCAAACCCAAATGCGCAATGCACATTGAAAATAGAATAATTCACGACTGGAGCCCACTACCGATGCAGAGATTTGCAAAAATTTTTGCATTTGCAAGATAAAATCTTCCGTCAGTAGCATTCCAAATGCCAGGGCCTGTTGCTCAGTATCGAATCTCTCTCTAAATTTTGATTGAGTTTCAATTCTCATTGGTTCTTACTTGGAATCGGTATGTGTTCATATATTAAGCCTTCGTCACGCGCACCGAAACATCAGTTCCAAGAACGTGCAGCGCTTTCGTGTTGCGACTCGTTACCTTACCTTACCTTGAGAGTCTTCGGAAGAAGTCCAGGTGACGTTGTTCACGTCACCCCACGTGTGTGGAGTCACTCTGCTGGGTGTCTTCTGTGGTGCCGCAGT
>LQNS02278125.1:6406176-6439500 GCA_001587735.2 Parhyale hawaiensis | reverse complement strand
GAGTTTTTGACCGTTGTGTCGCAAGCGATCATTGGGATCTCTTTCAAAGAGTCCCGTTATAGGTACGTCGTTGAAGCCATTCAAGTACTTGAATGTTTCTATTAGTTGTCCCCTAAGTCGTCTTTGCTCGAGAGAAATCAGACCCAGTTCTTTCAGGCGGCGTTCATACGACTTGTTTCGCAGCTGAGGGATCAGTTTCGTTGCTCTGCGTTGGACTCTTTCCATGTTATAGATATCTTTACAGAGATGTGGCGACCAGAATTGAACAGCAAATTCTAAATGTGGCCTCACTAATGTTAAAGCGTGACAGACAAGGGGCAATTAAACGAATAAATAAACAAACAGACAAATACGCATCGGTCTTTATCATATTGTAGATTAGCATGAATGTTTAGGGGAGGTAGCATAGATATATTCTACACACAGAAAAAGGTTGCTTGCCATTAAGTAAAAATAGTTAACTGTAAACTATCTTGTCGACGTTTGAATTTGCGTTAATGCACATTGTCGTTTATGATGAACAACAGATGAACAAGAGCGTTGTGATGAACAACAGTGTCTTTTAAGATTAATTCTTATTGCTTTGTAGCTAAAATATTACTTCGTTAGTGATGAGAAACCAGGTGTTTTTATCGTAAAGAACATACTTTTCTGCGTGTATTTTATCTTCAAGAAAATGAATGCTCAGGGATGTTTCACAGATTGAGCTTAGCCTACTAGAGGGTCTAGGCGTAAAAAAATAAAGGCAATAATTTTGTAATTAAGTTTTTATCGTCCCTGCTTTCAATATACGTTTCGCTATAATATGGGTCCCATACTTACATGCGTAATCTTCCACTAAAGAAACGTAAATTGTACCGCCATGAGTTTGGGAGAGCAAAATCTCCCTTGTGTCAGGTAATTAAGCAGCACTACGAAAATATAGTTCAATAAAAAGAATTTACCGGAAATGCTCAGGGCTTGCTGTAACCTGGATACTAGCCGATAGTTGAATCTTCATGGGTCGAAATTTGGCTGCAATAGAAATTGAACATCATTTGGCGGCATTTCAGCGTGAAATTTGAACCGCCACGAAGAGATTCAGCTGAAGAAAACATAAGTAACATGAATTATGCACGAAAGGAACGAAAACTCCAACCAAGACTGCTCTGTAACTATTACGAAGAAATTCATCTAAGAAAATAAGCAATAAAGCTGATGCCCGATAAAATCAAAATTCTGCCGGGCTCAGTAGAAGAATCGCCACATCAAATAGTGCAGATTTTCATTGAAAGCAAAGCGAGATTAAAAAAAGTTGCATTTCCGTTTTTGAGCACATATTTTAGAAGCTACATTGGTATCTCAACTTGGTATCTCAATTGGGTTTCACTAAATGAATTTTCTGCTCTCTAAATCTTCAACATGTAGCGTGGCGGAGGGTAGTACCAACCGTGTGGTAAGCAAGCCCGGAGCAATCAACCAACAACTGTGTGTTGTTATATAGTGGATTGTTTCCGAGGAAACATGATTTATCAGGAAATAGGCCGCGCACATAGCGTACTACTTTATGAATGTAAAAGAGAAACTATCAGTTCTTGTTCCCTAGAGAACATGAATGAATATTCGGCTCATGCATATCGTGTCAGAGGCAGAGGCCGAATCTATCGTAAAGCGAAGATAGATATAAATTCTTAGCAAATTACCACAGGTGCGCGTGTGATCTGGTCAACAAAGTCGATCGAAGCTAAAGCTCACTTCACTTGATTTGTTCGCAAATACTGACAGTAACTTTAGCTTTGTTACTTTGAATCGTGTCGCAGGTGCTAGAGGCAGCCCAATAATGTTGAGCAGCTGAAGTCTCCATTTACAGAGTGAAAAATACTTCATGGAAGTCTCACAAATAACTGATCGAAAGTCAACCACTGAAACTTGAATCAATAAGAGGAAGCCAGCGTTGCATGCGTACAAGTCAAGCTTAATAATAAGGGTTATTTATCTGCCCAGTTAAACGTGCCCTAGATAAATTTATCTAGCCTGTGTAAATTCCACACAGCAAATGCACTGTTCTTCAGTGATATCTCAGACCCGTATCTTCCTAATAATTTTCCTCTAGCTAATACTGTAGGAACCCTTGGATATTCTACTATACAAAAGCATTGTTCCTCAATTATGGTGCCGTCGGACCCGTATCATGGATACGAAGGGTGAAAAATGTACCAAGTCAGACGGTGAATATTCTATATTAGACCTGCGGGTAATAGCAGCTTAAATTTGAACTAGACTCTAGCTCTCATTGATCCATTCCCATGTATCAAGGATACCTCAAAGATGCCCTATATTCCCCTATCTAATACTGATGAAAGTGTCACGGTCGTAGTTACTAACTTGGTAACTAACAAACTAATTGAGGGACAAGCAAGATTATATAATATAGATAACATTATTATGTTGCATACATTGATATAGATTAAGGAAGACACAGACAAGCAATTATTCAGTATTTTTATAAGAAAATTTCTATTAATGATGACGTCAAAGTCGTCATTTTGTTGATTTCATCATAAGATGGTATACTGGGTACGAGCTTCATCTACATACCTTCAGTCGCTCGAAATTTCATCCATGCTTAGTGGCTAAAAAACTCTGAACCCGAAAGTCTCTTTAATAATAAATTACCCTGAGAGCCATTCTACTTAAGACGCTAAGAATATGCTGGACATTTCCTCCATTAAATTTAACCCTTTTAAATCAATATTTTCTGGTTACGCTCAGTCCGTAGGTATATTACTCTCGTGACATGAAATTGTTCATGGCTCATCGTTGATGGTTCACTGAGACAAGTGCTAATGATGACGTCATAGGTATCTCAAGGAAAAGCTGAGCTGGGCTTGAAAGCAGCTCGTCTGGGCTTTCATTAGTCCGTGGACATTGCTGCTCGGAAAGCAAAATGGTGTTCCGATAATCAGAGCGTATAGAAGAACGTAACATATAAAGCGAGCATATACCATGAGTCAGGCTAGGCTTCACAATCAACAAGTGAAATTTCAAATTCGAAAAAATTTGCACAAGTTCAATGAATCAACGCTCCCTACTGTCTGAATTTCTTCATATTTCTAGGTTTAGTCCATTTTAGCTTCATAAACGAGGAAAGAAATAATAATGCAGTATATGGAGAGCTTGCTGAATTTGAGAAAGAAAATATTTCCAACACCTACATTCCGTTACGCGATACAGCAGTAACACTAGAGGTTACAGAAAAACTTAGAAACGATTAATGTTATGAACTGAAATGAACAGATCGTCCATTGCTAAGCTGCCTTGGCCCCATTTAAGCTCCTGTCATCTGATTAATGAAAAGAATGGCCCCACCGCAGCCAGGTTTCATTAGCGATATTGGTCTAAGTAAGAGGCTCGTTCTTAATAGCAATTCCCGTATATTTCTACCCCGAGAAAGTGGGAATTGAAAAGACAATTTGCGTTCCAGTCCATTCGGTGGCCCGAGCTTGAAGTCCAGTGAGAGAATATCGAACGTGTCAATTTAAGAGGCCGCCCCTAGCAGGCAGTCCCAGAAGATAAAATAGTGGTACAGCCTCTGCATGGGTGGCCAGTAATTTTGCTAGGGATGTAGTGGAAAATCTGGAAGTGGTTGTAAGGCTGAGAGGTGGTTTTGTGCGGCCGTCTGCAGGCCGGCCACAAGCAGATGAAAAGCCGGAAACGGCGGATCTCTAGCCTGCGGCCACTTGCGGTCCGCTAGCGGCCCTTTTCACGGCCCTCCAGCAGAGCCACGAGTCTGAACATTCTACTGAACTTGTTACAAAGCTAGGTGAGCAATAAGGCCGCAAGAATGACCGTAAGCTCCTTCCTCTGGTTAATTAATGGGCATCATATGAACAATGTCTCCGAGAGGGCCGGACCTTGGGCATTGGCTCCTCCCTGGAAATGGGTCTGATGTTGCATCTGTTGCGAACGATCTAATCTAACCTAACTGAGATGGGCAGGGCTTCTGATCTGCTCCTCTGCTTGCTGCTTCCATTAGCTATCGGTCGCACCAGTGACCAACGGAAAGTCCCTTCGGCGACTCAAGGGCTGACAAGAAGTACCGTTAGAGAGCGGTCATAAACTCATTTATCATTACCATCATGCACGTTCTATGAACTTATCGGTGCTGCACCACATTCACGTAATCAATGTGGCCACACTACATGCTAGCTCTTATAACTTGATGCGGGAGGTGTAGTTCGCAAGTCGTTCATGCTACCGCATCTATGGCACCGACTTTCTCTCTATGGATCAGGATGACGTGTGAGCCGTACATCCTCGCTGCAAGTTGTACGTGCGGATGCACTGCGTGGCTTCGTCAGAAGGGAACTCCCGCATCGAAATGAAGTGCCAGAATTAACACAGGTGGTCATATATAACAAAGTCGATTAAGTTTTGTAATTCTTCAAGATTTATGGTATTGGATTGACTTTGAATTACATTTGAATTACATTTCAGTATTTACCATCTTCTTAGTATGCATGTACATATAAAGTTTCCTTATTAATTGTTTGTTAAAGCCGTTTTTGGCTGATAATTAGAATTACCTTACAATAACTTAGAGAAAGCACACAACGACTTCGTAAATACCTTGCATTATGAATACGGTATAGCACTGCAGGTGAGTATTGAGGGACTACCTTTCATTTCTTTGTTAAAACAATAATTTGAAAATAAATAACAATATACGAGGGACTGCTTGGTGTATAAAATTACTGAGTTCTACTAAATCGATATGATAACGGCATATTGACAAGGATGAATTTTAGGTCTGTAATGCCGAGGCCACATATGCATTCGTATAACCAACTGGAAATGAGGATGAGCAACTTACTCGTCGTTTTGAAATATATGTAGCATCGGTATCATAGATAGGTGCCATGAATGACATGCTAGCTGCCCATCCTTACGCCTCGTTGTTCTTATGAAAGTCTAGTGTGGGCCCTGCATAATATGTTGATATGTCTAACTATAGTGACTCTTATTCGCAAGTCATTATGGGTCATTGCCTATTTTCCAGGCAGTTCTCATTTAAATCTTCAATATCGCCTAATGTACGATAGAATTTATTTTATTTTCTTTGCTGAAGTCACCTTAGGTGAGCACACACTGAGGTTACGAACGGACGTTCATCCGTGGGGATCTTGGCTGGCGATTTTCACTATATTGGTCCTCCTTAATTGCGAGCTGAACGTCCGATCATAACTATAGCTCCAGCATTAGACAAATCGTCATGGAATTAACCTAGATTTTTAGGTGGTTTTGTCGTCTGTAATTGAACGTTATTTAAGGAAACGTTGCATCAGAGATAGATGCTTGTCCATATATCCAAACTTAGTTCTCTGAATTTAGCTGCCTTTAAATAGTAATAGCTTGCTAGTGTCTGTCATTGAAAGTATCCTGAACGGTGCTAGAACCCGAAGATGGATTATGTCTGCAGTTGTTTACATTTACAGCAAGTTCATGCATGGCAAATTAAATCATTTGCTAAAAAGTACATTATTTCATACTATCTATACTTAGATTAGATAGGCGGCAGTAGACGAACCAACAGGCCCATTCTCAAGAAGACACCGGAACTTACGCCCCGGCCCTCTATGAGCTATTGCCATTATGTTAGTAGGATATAAAGGACTGGGGAAAAGAGAAGAAAAAAAAGAGGAGGGAGACGAATCACAGCTAAAGAGAAGATCATGAATGCACGTAAGCACGATCAATATCCGCTGACATGCGGAGCTTAAAGATGTCAAATAATAATTTGTGTAGTTGGAGCGGAGAGAGAAGAAAATGGATTAAGGTAGCCTCGGAAGCTTTGGCCGTCTTAGCTGCGGGGGATGTCTCTCCCAATGTATATTTAGACGATTTTAAACATGTTGACTGTATCCGCACTAAGAACGTCGGAAGGGCGTCAATTCCAAATGCTGAATATGAAATACGGAAAACACTGCTGACTTAAGGTTGTTCTTCGAGCTTTATATATGCTTGAGTTTTTTACCGTTGATTTGCAATCAATTATTAAGGTCTCTTTCAAAGAGTCCCGTTGGCATTTCAAATACTTCAATGTTTCTATTAGCTGCCCACTGAGTCGTCTTTGCTCGAGAGAAATCAGACCCAGTTCTTTTAGGTGACATTGATACGGCTCATTTCTCAGCTGAGGTATCAGTTTCGTTACTCTGAGTTGGACTCTTTCCATGTTATCGATATCTTTACAGAGATTTGGCGACCAGAATTGAACAGCAATTCTAACGCCGTGTACAAGTGAACAATGATGTCCTTGAACTTGTATTCAAAATTTCTTGTGATGAATCCCAGTACTCTGCTTGCCATTTTCACACTTATGTTAACTTGTTGACTGTGTTGTAGTTTGTTTCTAATAGTGATTCCCAAGTCAGGTTGTTGGGTGACAGAAGCCAATTCCGTCCCGTTCTTTTTCAATGGAGTTGAAGGGTTCACTAGCCCTACGTGCATTACTGAGCATTTGCCGACATTAAAGCTCATCTGCCACGTTGTGCTCCATTCCATGAAGTTGTCAAGGTCTTGTTGGAGCTCGGCTCTTTTCGTGGCAGAATGGCATAGTTTTGTATCATCCGCAAATTTACTGATTTTACTACGGATGTTAAGAACCAGATCATTGATGTATAGTGGAAACAGAAGTGGGCAATCACGCTACCTTGTGTAACCCCTGATGATACCTGTGCCCAGTCGCTCGTTTTTTCTTCAAGCTTCACTCGCTGCTGCCGACCTGTAAGCCATGCCCCGGTCCATCGTAAATAGTCTCCCTGGATGCCATATGTTTCCAATTTTTTCATTAGCCGTTGATGGGGGACTTTATCAAAAGCCTTTTGGAAGTCTAGATACACAAGGTCGAAACCCTTCTCTTCATATTTTATATCCGTAACTTTTGAGAAAGAGTCCAGTAGGTTTGCTAAGCAGCTTCTTCCATTTCGGAAGCCATACTGAGAGTCGGATATGAGCTGACGCATCCTCAGGTGATCAGTGATGCGCTTTTTCAGGAGTCGTTCGATAGTTTTGCTGACGACCGATGTAAGACTGATTGGTCAATAGTGACTGGGGCTTTTATTGTAGAAAAATTTACTAAGTTATATTTTTGTCAATGTTTACTGTTCAATATCTTGCTGTAGTTTCTGTTCCTACAGCGTATTCAGAAAGAAAATACCGTGTGGCAAAACTATCACCATGTCTCTAAAATTAAACACGTCTCTGGGCTGAGTCGGACTGACTGTAGATTTCAGAACTAAAACCGTGCTGCGGAAGTATAGAATTAAGTCCCAAAGTTAAATTATTGCAAATGATGGAACTAATAGACCTAAAATATTGAGGGTGTTCATTCAACATGTATCGTTATAATTTTTGAGCACATTTATTAAATAAATCGAAATATTCAAATCAAACCAAAATGAACGTTAGTTTAACTATTATGATTTCCGAATATCTATACTTTATTCCATACGCCTTTAGTCGACATCGATAACCAAGCTGACTCAAACGCTTAATTGGAGAACGCTTTACAAGTGTCAACAATGATAGCTTGTGGAATTTTTGAACATTTCTTCAAGAGTATTGTCTTCACAGCCTGTACATTTTTGTGATGGTGTTCTAGCTGTACGAGGACCACCTTTTCCTGCAGGTTTATTTGCTACATTTCCTCTTTCTCTGAATCGCTTAAGTGTCTGTCAAATCAACTTCTCATTCATTTAATGATTTAGCAATGTCCCTTGACAACCTTCCTGACTTTTACGTCTATACAATAATATTACAATTCTCCTATTGGAAATTTTAGCTATTATCTGGAAAAGGGTAAGACTTGTTTAGCATATATTTAAACATATAAACCATCAAAATTTGTGAATATTGCGTAAAAATATGTATAGATAACAATCTTATAACGATAATTATTGAACACTCTGTACAGTGTAGAAAAACTAAAAGCATATATCTAGAAACACGTCCTAAAAATGAAACCATATTTTCAAACTAACATAGTATAGCAGAACTAAAGAAGTACGACTATGTCTCAAAGCAGAACTACCCAAATTGGAGCTAATCTACAGTGTATAGGAACTAGAAGCGTGTCCCTAAAGACACGTCACAGGGCTGAATGCCTTCATTTCGCACGGTGGGCTGCGCAACAATCAACTGCAGCAATTTCGAACCATCCGCTACGGTTCCCCGACGCTAATGGAGCGCATCTTTCCTTGATCATTGAGGAGTGAAAAATATTAGGAACCTCCAAGAACTCGAGACAATTTTTTAAATAGAGAGAGCACAATGGCGACAGCGTTCCAATTTACCGACATTGTCTCTGAGGCGGGAATTCAAAATCGGCAAAATCGAGGGTAAAATCCAATCAGAAGCGCTGATGGAGCGTTGATAGAAGTGATGCCGTGCGTGATATGGGAATTCTGCCATTTGAGTCTTCTTGCGTTATGAACGGAAGTAAAGAGCCTATCTGAGATAGATGATGGTATAGGATAGGACCGAGCAATATTGTTGCCTTTACGGCCATGTGTACACATAAAGACCAGTCTGGTTGACTCATAATAATGGGAGAAGTCTGAGCAGTATTACTGTAACGCCATTACGGCTTGTGTAGACACAAAAAAGTCTAGTTGACCCATAACGCATAAACTAAACTTTAACTTATAGTTAAGAAACAGCTTTAAAACATCCAGAAAATTAGAATGTATGCAATGCACGGCAGAAAATACACATTTGCTTTTCGTAGACACATTTCAAGAGAATTCATCCTTAAGGTAATTCACAAATATTCGATTACTAGAGTGCCCTCGCTGTCGAAGATGAAAGCGATAAATTTGTGATAACCCTTCTTCATTGATTTTAGTTTCGTTACCAATATGCCATATACACTAAAGTTCCCTCTGTTGTTTTCCGTTTTCTGTGAGCAACAGCCGTCATCAAATGACGGCAAGAAAGTAGTATTCTACGAATACCCTCGTTGTCTTCTTCCGAGGGCTTCTCAAGCGAAAAATCACTCTATGTGGTGCAGTCAAGGGGTATTTTCGGTATAACCTTTGACATGCACGAACACGGTTGTACAGGTGAGTTCAGGTCCTTAATAATTAATAAGCAAGTAGCATGGTTACCGTCAGTGATCAAATTTCTAGCTGTCGTGTTTCTTTTAGGCGTTACGCGTCATGTCCATAAATATCTATACATGTATTGCAAATTTACTTTCTCCTCTGTCTTCAGAGCTTCTAGCTAGTATTTTTATAATGCGGTCATTCCTACAGTAGATAAGAAAAACAAGCCTTGGATATATAAAAACAGAGAATAATGAATTTCTTGCTTTTTCAAGCTTTTGATTCAATCGCGAATCATTTTCATGTAAAAAGAAGCATGTAATAAAATTTTAAATCGACTCAAGTTCAGTATTACTTGGAGGCTATCCTGCGGGAATGGATCACTTGATTTACTTAATTATCCGAAGATATGACGATGTTCATGTGCCATGCATCTTCTATCGGGACTACACAATACAATAGGACGCACAACTTGATGCGAGGGTGTGCAGCTCGCGCATAATTTTTGTTACCGTATCTATTCTACCGACTCAAAATGTGTATCGGAACATCCTTGCATCAAGTTGTGAGTGTGAGTGTGACCTCGGCATAACAATAGGAACAATTTCGGCTGCAGGACGACTTCCGAAATCAGGAAATAGTATACGAAAAATAAGGAAAAAAGGATTTTGGCTTTTTTTAGATAGATCAGAAAACTCATCATCAGACCCGGTTCAACGTTTTCATCCTATCTTTAGGGTAAAACGCTATTGCAATGGTAAAACCAAATGCTCGAGACCTACAGGACAGATTATAAGCTTAGACTTATGGTTCTGCTGACGACGTAGGGTGGCGGTATAGGGAACATCCCAACAGGTAAATAAACAAGGTCAGGACCAAAATATCTTGGTTTTTTACTCGCTTCAACAGACCTAATCGATCTAAAAAACCAACTCAATTGCTCAAGATTGAAGTTCCGGGCAAGTTGAAGCTCTTTCGGGTTATGTTAGTTCGGTGGCAGTGACCAAATCGAACACCCACGACACATACTCACGTCACCCGCGACTTGTGGGCCGACTGGTGACTGCAAAGCGAACATCAAGCGGATTCTAGCGAGCAATTCTGCAATGCAAAGTGCCGCTCTCAATGAAGTCGGCCGCCATTGTTTCGATATGCTTTGCTGGTCCGTTATTCAAGTTATGTTTAGAGAGAGAAAGCGACCGTACACATGGGGCCAGTGCAGCTGTGTAATTAGGGATACAACCTCCTTTCATCACGGCCGCAGTCCGACTGAGGTCGTTCTTCCAGACTTTCAGATGTTGTTCCATGTAATTATTGAATTTTCTTTGAGAGAAGCGAGGAACGTTGTAATATATACGCTACGAAAGGCGTTGTCCCAAAAGCAGCACGGTTTACCGTGCACCAACATAAAGCACTTGCCTTGGTGTGCTCGTGCAGTGCAAACTCTGCCATTTTCGTTTTGCACGTCATGACAAACACATTCCACTGACACACGGCAAAGTGTGCTTGCTTTGAAACACTTGTGGTGTAGGTAGCTGCTGGAGGCACTTCGCTCAAAGAGGGAAGAAGAACTCCGATGCACTTGCCTACTAGAGATATTGTGACTGGCTGTATAGCGAGCAACTTCGTGGTCGAGTGGTCAACAAAGTCTGCACCAAGTGTGGCAGTCACGGGTTCGAATCCCAGGGTTGGCAAGGGATTTTCATTGTAAAATTTTAAAAAAAGTTCACGTTGTTTCGATATTTGAAACATTTAGCCCTGAAATTAAATATATACGTTCGTGACCCATTTCTTTTCGCAACGTATATTGGTCATATTCAACGTTATCGGCAGTGGAGAATAGCAATTACTGACGATCGATGGCTCTCTTTTGAAAGAATAAGTTAAGCACCGAATTCAGAAAACTACTTTTCTAACACTTTCAGTTCAGGAGTACTTGGCATTTACAAGAGACCTCGAAGTGGTTGTCTACAGGTTGAAATGACTGTTTTTTTAATAATGGCTTTAAGTATTTACATGCCAGTACGTGAGACATATCAGTGCATGAGATATGTCCCTCTGTGTGTGAGACATGCCAGTAAATGAGACATGTCTCAATACATGAGACACCTCAGAACGCAAGACATGTTGGTACAAGATATACTTCCCTGTACGTGAGACGCATCAGCATGTGAGATATTTTATTATAGGAGATACCTCATGTACATGAGACATGTCTCAGTGCGTGAGACATGCCATTGCTCAGGGCATGTCGGCACCCTTGACTACGTTCATCACTAGCCATTACACACTGACCGCCATGTAGCCAATAGGGCATCAAACATCAGTAAGTCCTAAAACGACGTTCTAACTTGCAGCGAGTGTTGCATTTCACGCCATTGCTCCACTAGATCACCTCTGAATTTAATCAAACTCGACCAGAACAAACGGCAGGCTTTCGTAAGCCTTGCAGTGCCGAGCCAAACGATACGGCCGCCTCCATGTTGCTCGATGACCGTGTAGCCTGATGGCTTTGTGATAGTTGCTTGATTATTCCAAAGTGTTGAGGAACTGACCACCCAGTCTCCTGCATGCTTCGGTGCGCTCAACTGTACGTTGTGGCGGAGAGACAGGATTGTTTTATCTTCAGTTAAGCATTACTATCTGGTCACAACATATATATATATATATAAAACCCGATATGGACTATTAGATGGCCAACAATTTTTCTATACGGACCATTAGATTGCTGGCGTCTCGTTATAGGTACCATGAATCTGATACGTCGATCGTCCCGGGCAGTTCAAATAGCCTGAAAATAAGCCTGAAAACTATTTAAAGCTCAGTAGATTTTCTCCGGTTTGGTCTCATTTGAAGGAAAAGAAATCTACGTTTCAACGCACGCCCACTTCTCGATAGTAAAACGCTACTCGGATTCTGCTACCCAGTATACCACCCTAGCACAGCAGCCCTTTCCAATGATCTCTCAAGGTTAGGCCGAGAACCTTGTAGGTTAGGTAGGATAAACCGAACGTGTTGTTGGTTTATCATTGAAATTTCTGTTAGCAAAGAGAGCTTGAGTTACCGAAAATATGGCGTGGTGAAACTATAGGCGTATCGAGCTGATATACTACGTAACGTTTTGTGAGAGAATGAATTTTTCCAACCACTGAAATGAAAGAGTTGTCCCAAAATTAGCACGTCTACCCGTGTACTGATGGGAAATGCTTGCCCTGACGTGCTCGTGCAACACAAAAAGTGCACTTATTCCTGTCGGTGCACGGAAAGGCGTGCTGATTTTGGAATAATACTTTTCACAGTGTAGAGCGTTACGCCACTAGATGTACGTGGCTTGAAACAGACTGAGAGAGTTAATAGTCCGCTGTGTTCTATAACTTCATACGTGTTTTAGTACTTTAACTGCGCCAAACTTTTGACATTTAGTTGTTATCCTAATGGAATTACCGGCCGATACAGTAGTTGCTCCCCAATTTCAACTTCTGAAGAGGTCAAAATTTGTGAGAGTGTCTTTATACAATCCTGCCGGCATCAACCCTATCCGCCAGGACCAAACAGCAGCAGAGATGGCAGGCAAAGAATTCATCTTTCTATTCCAAGCTGCGATTTCACCTTTCACTTCGACTCGAGAGACCAATTTCTCCAGCTGCTTCTAATGCTCCAACTTCCCATTTTATGAATGCACTCGCAAAAGTTACTATCTGCCTTAGGTTTCCATACGCGTCTGAGAAGTCAGCACAAAAAATGAGCGTCAAAAGTGAGGCTGGTTTTTGGGGATCCAACAAAACTTGTACAATCAAAACCAGCAGCTGGTGCCACCTCCCTCAGCCCTGAGCAAGAACGAATTCTGGATCTTCTTTCTAAAGCTCGATATTAACTGCTTGCAATTCCAGTGTGTCTGTTCAACAAATGTACAGAGATAAAGTTTGTGCTGTTCTTTAGAGTGTTCTTCATTTGCGGCAGCCCAAGTAGTTTTTATTGTTCCAATGGTTCTNCAAGAACGAATTCGGGATCTTCTTTCTAAAGCTCGATATTAACTGCTTGCAATTCCAGTGTGTCTGTTCAACAAATGTACAGAGATAAAGTTTGTGCTGTTCTTTAGAGTGTTCTTCATTTGCGGCAGCCCAAGTAGTTTTTATGGTTCCAATGGTTCTGAGCTTATACGAAGACTGAAAATTTATGTCGAGTCCTTGGAAAGTTCAGAGGAATCAAGTTAAATTCAATATGAGGTAACATGTTCTTACCTTTTCCACCCCTGCATTGCATCAAGTCCATGTTCTATAGTAACAGTAGATTGTAAAGCTCATAACAACCGTACTACATAACTAAGTCCTCATCCAAAAGACTGATATTTTGAACGCACAACGCTCACAATCAAACCTTGTCGCACGACTACGAATTGTGGCTTATTTGTGATTTCCACCATGTTGGAGAACATATTCCACGATCATTCATAAAGCTGTCGCCACGGTAGCAGCATGCTTCCGTTCGCAGCTCTCACACCTTGTATCGCGCGCACGTTCGAGGCCAACCCAAGCACGCGAGTTCTTTACAGATCTAGGTGTGCTGACTCGGAAGTGGTGTGCATGCACTGCGCCGTGGTGGAACTTGCCATCCTCACCGATGAGGGGGGAGGGGGGGGGGGTCTCGGGTCATTTGTCCCTTCCGTCAAATTGGCGCCATAGTTTTTGGTGCCCCGAGATCTACTGCAACTACACTTACTAATCTGGGGCAAGTGGGCCTATACCCACAGCACTGGTATAGTGCATGTGGGTTTCCCAGGTGAGGGTGTGGTCTATGTTGACTTTACTTTTAGTTGCTTAGTGTTGCTCAATGTAGTGAAATGTGAATAGTATTATTAAGCATGATGTCGAAGAAAGAATCAGTTTTAACTGGAATTCACGATTTCTTGATAGCTTTTCACAATTTTAGAGGTTAGTGTTACCATCTTGTTTGCTAACTTACTGCTCTCGTTCCATTTTACGTGATTGCGAGAGATGGCCGTGCTTGAAAAGAGTATATGTTTTTGTTGCATTTCAAGCGATTCTGATTGATGAATAATGAATGAAGTGTATGTGTACGGCGCTGAGGCTGTTACGCTTTGTTCACGATAAAAAGTTGAAATATATTTCTTAAAAAAAATATGTGTCCCCGAAGAGGCGCCCAAAATATTATGCTTCTGGCAGCTTAAAAGTTAGCTTCAATGAGCTTTCTTGGAAATTCTTCGCATTTCACTTGTGAAACATCACCAACCTGACTAATGCGGGTATTTAAAAATTTTAACACCTAAAAGAGTGCAGTTTAACTTCTCTCAACCAAAAAACTTCTTTAGACAAGCGTTCGCTGGCAAATTTAAACTAAAAAATTAAAGTAACGTTGAACTGGGAGCTATTGGAAGGTAATTCTTACGTAATCGAAAAGGCGAAGAGCGCCGTGGGGCAAATGATGTGGACGTTGGGATGCAAATTTTGCACATAGTTTTCCTTCATCGCGAAAATTTGACGAGGTCAATTTCCTAGTAACATCCGCAGCGACAGCCCTTCACCTGCCTTCTCGCTGCTGCAAAAAATGAGCTCTCGAGGGATATGGATGCTTGAGAAATATGGGCACTGGAGGAATAGGGACGTTTAGGGAATATGAACACGTGAGGAATATCGGCACTTGAATGCAGGCACTCAAGCAATATGGATGCTTGAGGATCATGGGCACTTGAGGAACATGGGCACTTGGGGAATATGGGCACTTGAGGAATATGGGATCTTAGGAATATGGACACGTGAGGAATAAAGGCAATTTGGGGCTTGGGAATATGGACTCGTGAGGAATATGGGTACTTGAGGAAAACGAGCATTGAGCAACAAAGGCCGTTGCGGAACGTGGACGCTTGAGGATTATCAGAACTAGAAGAATATGGATATTTTAGGAACATGGACATTTGAAAAATGTGGATACTTGATGACTATAAGTATTATTAATCGGCAAAGCAGGAGTAGCCATTTTCCTATGGAAGTGAAAGTTCCTGCTTGTATGAAAGTGTGCTGAAGAGGAGTAGACGAGACGAGTCTTTCCTACACATGTAATAAGCTGGTTCTGATGCGAATCTTTTGTTCCTTTCTTAGTCCCGTAACCTCCAAGACGTTTTGCTCACCCTCAAAACCAGGACCTGGATTCAACAAAGCTATGAAAGAAACTTCTTAGAGCAAATGAGTACTCGTTTGCCTCATATGCCTGGCGCAGTTTCTCTTCTTTGACCTGAATTGCTTGGCTTGAAATGAAAGTGCCGACGCGCATGTGGACGACAGGGAGATAATTTCAAGCGAGAAACGAGCCTTGAGCTGCTGCTAGTCTTTTTTTCATTTTTGGAGGTACGGAAGGTGCGAACGTTCAGTTTATGGGTTCTGCAGTTCGAGGTCATGGGGACTTCTCCAGTGGAATATACTGCAGGTGGTCTGCTGGTATTTGTTGACTGGAGAAGTGTGATGAGCTCCATGTGTACTACGTTTTCACGGTCATGGACATCTACGTTTGAGTGCAACATTACTGGGTATGCTAAAAGGGGCTCGTTGATATTCTTTTGACTGAATAAATATGATGCCCTGTATTTGCACTACGTTTTAGGGCCGTGAATGCTGTTCCTGATTGGAATATTACATGCAAAACGTGTTTTAGTTATATTTTCATAGGCGGAACAGGTACGGAGTAGATTATTTGTACAGTTAATGGACTGTGGTGACTTCATCAGTGGAATGTTAATATCAATTATTTAGCAATACAATAGAGTGCCAAAGATCCAAACAGTTGATAATCCGGTGCACAGGAGTAGCTCACGGAACTAACTTTTTCTCCGATATAAACAACTTTTTCTGTAGAAGAGAGCTGCAACCGTCGAAATGATGAGGTATATGGTCATAGAACTAAAAAAGCTTCAAAAGTCATTCGCTGCCTGAGATAAAAAAAAGGCCACCATTCCGCCAAAGTAAGGGTTTAGTGGGGTGTGTTCTACCGTGGGGTCACGGAGCCTCGGTTTTGCGAAAACGGGGAAAACCTCAGCTCGTTGGCTTAAAATCTGGTGCCTGACCAGCTCTTTGTTTAGTGGAAAAGAAGGAACTTTCGGTACAACTCGGCCCCAACACAAAAATCAAAAGCCACTCAGCTGTGGCTCACCCAGAATGTTCCTGTCTTCATCAATGCTAATAATTTGCCGTCTGGGAGTCCAGACTTGAACCCTCTGGATTACGAACTGTAATCAGTATTGGACAACATGGCTTGCTCTAAACCGCACAGAAATCTCGACTAACTAAGTGCTCCAAAATACTGCAGTAGCTGGATTTCCAATTGATGTCGTGGGTAATATAGCCACGTGAATAGCCAGATAGATTGAAGCTCGATGAGGACAAGAAAAAGAAGTAATTACGAGTATGCTCATTATATTTCTTTCATTGTTATGAATTAAATTTTAAAAGGGTCAGCTGAAAGCGATTAGTTTTTACATCCTTTAATTGTAGTTATACACTTATAACATTATTTATGACAAGGCTACGTTGGTATACAGCCGCATAATCTTTCTCTTTCAGCAGGTATTCAACTCTAGCTCTACGATATAAGTATTGCACTACAAAGCCTGGTATACTAATCGTTGCTATACATATAGTTAGATGACATTTATTGCCTTATTTTGGGAACATTAAGGTTTACAGAGGCATATTTATTACTACCTATTAACTTCAATATCTTATATACCTTTTTTTTTCCCACTGCAAAATTTTTTTCCACAGTTTCAGGTTACAACGCTTCTGTAATGGACATTTCCACTTGGCAAAAGGTTTATTCATTTTTCTCTTTACTTTGATGTAAGTGAAACACATATGGTATTTAAAATAAAAACTAGACTTTAAACTATTTTCACTAAATTTCAATCTTGATCCGAATAGCGAGGTTGGAACAATTTCACCATATCTTTAAAGTTCAAATATAGTCAAGGATTTGGACAGGGGAACTCCAGCATGCCTCGTATGTCGATAAATATATACATGCATAGATACAGATTCTGTCCCGTCAACACCTGGTGCTATCCAGAAGGGGGCTCATCCAAGCGCCCTTGTATTTTTAACAGAGTAAATACAAAGATGCGCCTCAATAACTCGCACTGGGAACGTACAGATCACCCCGCCTCCACTCAGCCACCAGTCCACCGTAGCTCTAAACGCAACGCAAGCTGCACTGCAAATACAGAACCACTAAAACTGCCTAACGTCTGCGTTTGCTCAATAACTTTATTTTTCATTTATATGTTTTTCCTCAGTCCGCCAGGTACAAACCACATAATCTTCGAGCAGTTGAAATAATAATCAAAGTCATTTATTTCTCCAACGCGTGAAGGTATTCCTTTTTCTTAATACTAATACAATACAACACGTACAATACTTATATTACAAAACATAGGGGGGCAATCAGACAATGCTTTCCAAGTTGCATGTGGCACGACATTGGAAACAGGAAACAGCAAAATCAATCAAATTCTAGAGCAAGAGCTCCCAACCGGGAGTGGTCGCATCCCTGCGAGATGAGCTTTCAAGTCAAGGAGGGTAGTGAAACCTTAGATTATTTCAACGTCATTCAGAAATAAACTCAAGTTTGTGGCGTAAATTGAGATAATTTAAATTCTTCGTCCAAGCACAGAGCAAAAGTTTTTTTAAGGGTGCCAAGCATAGATAAGTTGGGGAACAATCATTCTAGCACAAATGATTAAAAAGATATCGTTAAGATGATGCTATAGAAGGTATTGTAGGTGAAATTACAATTCACTCAATCTTAGAATAAAACACTGTATTGCTACAACGCAAGCTCCTACAGAATACAGTGGCATAGAACACATATGCTATTGTATACATAACATCTTATAAAATGTGCAACTACCTACACTATTAACATTCTATATTGTTATACATGAAGCGGTGTAGAGGTATTCCTGAGACAAAGTAACGAATCGTTATCGTATGGCAACACCTAGAGTGCATAGCTAAAGGTTTGACAAAATTTTAAACTAAAAGACCTCGTGACGTAAGACCATTCGTATATTATTTGTACACAAGAATAAAATGACACTATTGTCCAACGCAAGCTATATTTTAGAAAACGCTGCAGTATTAGTAGTAGTAGAGAATTTTACTAGCGCATCAGGGACACAATGTCTATATCGCGCCGAACCATTCCTGTGGTTTAATACAGGCACGTGCGCGACTAGGGTGCGTTTTAAATTATCAATGAATTTTTGTGTCGGCTTTTCTGCCGGGAGGTCTCTGAATGATCAGTGCGCTACTGACAGGAAAAAGGCGCAAGTTGTGCATCTCCAACCCCCGGGCACGGCTGAACGCTTTCACTCCGCTATGCCGCACAGGGGAAAGAAACGAAATACAAGAAGGTAGAAGTCTAGCGGGAATAGGTCGGCCACTTCAATTCGGCAGCCCACATCCCGAAACAGAAGGGGAAGTATTGAGAGCCTACCTAACTTTACAAATTAACCTCGTCAGCAGGAACTGCGGCAAGCTGCAACATCCCCTGCGGAAAAAGCACTTAGGACCCTTGGGTGTGTAAGATAAAACGGTATTTTACAACACATCCTATATTTTATAGAAACTCCCTTATGTCTGAAGATATGCATATAGACCTGCACTAAATCAGATAATATAATCGTCCCGTCGATGCAGAGACTTAGGAAGAGCTATTATTATTAAGCAACATATTATACAACCTATGGTCTATCTAAACAACGTTGCACCTGGCGGTACAGCGAAACTCCGATAACAGGAAACACTTTACAGTTCCAGCATTCCAGAGTTTTAGAGTAAGGATAAATACATATTATTTGTATGAAGGTATACAATGTACACTATTATACAGCACAACCTATATTCTATTCAATGTTAGAATACTTTTTTTTTTACCATACATCCTATGTTACATACATAACTCTCCTTCCTTTATCTGTGGGTTCCTAGATATGCCTAATGTAAGTTAAAGAGTGTGTCATCACATTAATGACAGTGAGGGAGAGACTACGGTAATATTGTATTAGGTATCACACTACATAACCTACTGTCTACACAGTGATGCATTTGGCGGTACAGCGAAACTTCGAGAGCAACAGACAGGTGAGGTCTTTGGATTGGTTTCGAGAGAACTCTCGGGAAATGAAGCGGTGTACAGCATATTTGCTTCCTAATTTTAGTGAGAGATTTCTTTTGGCCAACTCTTTATTGATTCGTACGGTGAGACAATTGAATGCAGTATCCGGTGAGTCCGACGAGCCGTTATTTTTTTACTTTTTTCATTTTTTTCCTCTCTCTCTCTCTCATTTAATATGAATTCAGCCAACGCTACAATTCACGTCATATAGCACTTCTTGCCGTCTTCTTTTCAGGAGTTTCTAAGCGTCGAGAGCCTCCCTTTTAATAATCTTTCCTATTTCCAGAGTCTCTGTTTAAAGAGCTACGCTGTACCGGGAAATGTATTTATAGGTCTAACCACCGTCTCACTTTTTATGTCGTTTGGTTTACTTGGTTCTGAAAATGTTGCACGCAGCCTGCTTTAAAGAGGCTAAATTTGGGTGAGATAGGAAGAGGCGCTTTTAGCTCATCAGGTAGACCATTCCTAAAGAAAGCTCCAGGTACAGAGAGAATTTTTTTTCCAATTTGGAGACGCCTGTACGCAGTCAGAACATTTTTTTTTTCGAGAACTCTGGTCTGAGTTCACATCACATCGGGAAAATTGAAGGTATTAGCAAAACTACGCTTGCCGTACAAGGAATGAAATACATAAATGGCCTCATCAAGTTTCAATTTAGCCTCAATGCGCGGCCATTCTAATTTTTTAAGAAGACGAGTTGCGTGGTCGCTTTTACGAAATTTGTCATTAAGAACTATTTTTTACAGTAAAATTAAGGGATTTCTGGAGATCTGCCAGTTTTTTTTTTTTAGATATTTTCCCCTAAATTTGACTACAATAGTTATAGTGGGAGAGAATGAGCGATTGTAGTAGGAGAAGACGTACTTTTTCGTCTAGTAATGGTTTTTATTCTGTGTAGAAAGAAGAGGGTGCCGTTAATGGCGCTGCACATCTTTTGAACGTACGAGTCGAAGCTATAGGGTTTTGATCCAGGCATACTCCGAGGGTCTGAAAGACCTCGATGTCCTTTCCATGGAACAAGAACGAACATTTTCTCCGAGCTGGCAGTACGTCATATCAAATAAATGTTAGGCTAGTCTTAAAGAAGGATTAAAAAACACAATATTTGTCAAGAAGCTCCTCTTGTTCCCTTCGTAAATCCAGGATAAAATTTAAGTCGTCGGTGGTCGGCTTGTGTTGACAGCAGGGCTGCGGGCGGCGTCAAGATGAGAAGTCGAGGGTTCATTTTTATTTCATAATGGCGCCGATCAACGTCGCAAAGATGAACGTTTGAATAATATGCGAGAGCGTTGGGCTTCAGAATATAACAAATGAGGACTTCTCTTGGGCGGTAAGGTAAAAAAGACGGCGTAGATAAATGGACACCGCAGGCGCTCGGTAACTGCACGATGGAAGCCGGGAAAACTGACCGTCGTAGCAAGGTTGAAGAAATAGTGAACGACATTTAGCTGGAAAATCAATTGACGATTTTGAAGTTTCCACCTCAAAAATGCAAAAATAATATAATATGATCATATTACTGTACGTTAGCGATGGCCTTTCAAAACGAAAACTTTTATAAATTATTTTTATGAAGATTGGTCATTCACCACCATCGTCTAAAACCTTCAGCACAATATTTTCGAAACTTTAATGCAGATATGAATATATAAAGATCAGTCAATAATATAATTGTGATACATATTTCAAGCTAAAAATTTTATATTAAAAATATATGCATAATAAGGCATTCATTTATTTATTGTCATTATTTATTATTATTTATTTATTTATTAATGTTACTCTTGCATCCGAAAACTTAGGACGCATCAGACGTCAGAGCTACACACAGTTTTATAGTTGCCGAGGGGCGCTATAGTTGCCAGAAGCAAAAATAAGCTAGGAAAAAGTTGAGTAATTATACTTTTTCATAAATTTAAATGACGTAACTTGCAACACATTTGTGAAGACTGAAGTTTGTTTAATTAGTAGAAACGTACCTTTTCCCTGCCAGCGATTATCTTCTTCAGTGCACAAATAATAGCCGTTAATATGAATTTGATACAAGCGACACCTATGTAGAGTGTGTTACAGAACAGATGAACTTGACACATTCCAATAATATTTATTTAAAAAATGAGCTAATGCATTGCCGCTGAACAGTTAAAAAATAGATATTAGTTGTCATAATACAAATACTCTAACAGTTAGCAAGATTTAAAAAAAAACAGATTTAGTCTTAGCTATAAATATGACATTGAACATGGATGATGATCCATGAAACAGATAATTTCACCTATCATAGTTCTCTAAATGTATTATGAATCCAAAATTCAGTTCTAGCACAGGAGCAAGAACTGCAGCAATGTATGTATTTATTCAGGAAATGCATGAAAATTATTAAGAATTTCTCGTTACAACACAACGATTCAATTTCCAAAGGCAGAAACGTTTCTGCTGATCGTCGCCGCTTGAGCGTTCCGGTAAAGCTGTTCTCCGAAATTATTCAAACTTTCTCCATGGCAGACCCGTTGCTGGTTACCAACAAGGCAAAACTATTTGAAAATATCCATGGTGCAAAGGAGCTCTAAAAGTCCGCAATTTTAGGATGCGGGATCCTTGTAACTGATGAGGATCCTGCCAGGGTCCTTTAGGGCTCCTGGGACCTGCATCGCGCTGGAGGAATGACCTCCCTAGAGCCTCCGCTGCGGCAGCTTCACGTCCTTGCAAATTGCACCGAAATGATGAGAACTGCGCGCCGGACTCCCTCAGGCCAAGTTAGCTCTTCAACTTTCTGGTGAAGGAAGCTATAAAAGTGTATTATTTAAGCCTGAAAAATAACGTTGTTAGAAAAGAAAAAGGTATCCGATGTATCTCTGTGTTGTACTCACTTGTGAGATGTGTCAAGGTGTGAATTTGTATCGCAAATGTTCAAAGGTGGTGTTGTGCGAACCAGGAAGCAAAGAGTGTAATGCCCATGACACATGCTAGTCAAAAGAGCGAACATCGTCATCTTTTCGTCCAAACGTGTTGATGTGCCCATTTAAATAGCGCACACATGCATATAATATGTATCTTCGAAAGTGAACTATCGTCACTTGCAGAGTAAATTGAACTGACGGTAAACATTTTTACACCATTTCTTGGCAATCTCAAAGCTGTGTTTACAAGAGTTCAACATAACGTTCGGACAAAAAGATGATGATACCTACTCGTTCTTTTGACTAGCGTATGTCATCGACATAACGGGAGGACCCACGAGAAACTTGCATCCAAAAGTGACGTAATCATTGACGTCAACATCGGCGAACAGTACGGCTGAGCAGCCTACAAGTTTTTAATTAATTTCGCAAAAAAATTATCCCCTTAGCATACAAATTAATGAAGGGAACATATACTAATTAAAGAATTACCGTATCAATAGAAATTGCAGTGAAAGCAGGTGGAAACTTTCACAGCTCTAGCGGCGAAATTTGGGCCGGTATGGCGCCCTGATTTAACTTCTTCTTTGAACTGAAGTCTTATTTATACTTCATATTCAGTTCACATTGCTTTTCACCAAACTTATATAAATAAATCGCCGTATTTTTGTCTTAATTTCGTCAATCTCTTGACTGGACAACAACCTGAGTTGCACCAAGGCCCCTAGACAGAGTGTGTTCTATATAGCAGCCTTGGCTGCATCCACACACAAAACACAGTAAAATGTTTTCGTCAAGTGCAGAAAGTTCACACAATGCCTGTAACTGTGGTTTCTCTCCCGTACAGAATATAGCGCTGCTTATATTTGTTGGTTAGGATTAACAACCAACCATATATCGTGGCAACATTAACATTTATCATAATTAATTTTACACTTTTACCGGTTGTATACGTAGCTGCTACGTAACACTTAATACACATGATCTTTTTTTTAATGCAATCCAAGGGTGAGCGTTTTTGTCAGTACTAACTGAGTTCCAATAGAAACTTGTATTATTTGTCAACGAGAGACTTTTCTCAATCAATAACAGTTCCCGAGTCCCCACCTTTCTTATTCCGGATAATAGTAGAATTTCCCGTTCCAAAATGACTCACAGTCCTAACTTTCTGTAATGAAAAATTTGCTTGCGCTGCAACTGCTACCAATAATTATTTGTTCCCTGCTATGCCGGGTAACAATATGCCTTTAGGCGCACCGATAGAAATGATTACGGAATCACCTAGATACAGGTAAGATCGCAGAGTAATTGGGGGACATGGAGCTGCTGCAGACGCAGCGTTGCAGCTGTAACGATGCTCGTACACCACATGGCTCAGACCCTGCAGCTGCAGCTACCGAGTTGGGAACGAAGGCAATCAGGCGACCAGTTGCCTCGGACAATATAATCTACTCCCACTCGCGTCATATGATCTACTCTTGGTTGCTTCTATTAATAATCTATCCCCAACTACCTCTAATAATCTACTGTCAGTTGCCTCCACCACTCTATACTCCCAGGTGCCTTTAATATTCTACTGCATTGCCATCTTCATGTTAGAACTGCAGAAATTACCCGAAACATAAAAGTCATTCGTTCAGGTTGACCAGAAATTTATAGCATTAAAACAGCCCTGTCCATAGCAAAGATCAATTGACGATCATTATATTTTATTGCAGGCCCAAGAAAGTGATTGAATATAAACGGATAAAGAAGCAAAAATTTGAATATAAAAGGGTCTCTCTTGGAATGTTGCATATACAGTATAAGCAGAGCTCTTGTACCTTAATGTACTTGTAGAAGTATGTCGATAATATAAATACAATTTTTACCAGCTAAATCTAAATAGCATCCATCAATCACAGCACGCAATTTATGTACTCTGTCATTTTAAGCGATAGTGATCATTGAACTCGTTCAATTGCACTGTTGCACTTCTGGTACGCACCGGTGGATGCAGTGCACTTGTCCTTTTGACCTTAAGCTTATGGTACAAAAGAAATGGATTTGGCCGATGCCATATAAGTGTTCTCCCACCCATAATTAACACATAACCCCGTGCACCGACACATAGCACCCACGTATGTGTGCTGGTGCAGCATGGAATTGGCAGTTATCGAGTTGCATAAACACGCCTAGTCTTGTATCTGCTGCCTGTTCAACAAAGTAAAATCGAATTAAAAATTAAAACTTTCTCACCCTATATATTTTATAAAAAGACTCGTGGTTTCTGCCCAAAATGGCTGTGTGATGAAATGAATTACTTCTATGGAACCTAAATTTTGCTGAAAAGAAAATTTGAGCAGAACTTCTTTTTTACTAAAAAACTTGAATTGACTTGCAATTTTTTTCGTTTTTATCTCGCCTATATATACAGGATATTTCCAGCACAAATTAAACATTGTGCCTCATGGCCTAAAAAAATATAGTTTAGGTGCATCTTCTGTAGCTCTATAGCACCATTTTTTTCTTTTTGTGAATTGTTATTTGGGCTTTATTCGGAGGCTCAAATTTCCCCTTATATATGTTTTAGAGAGTGATAGGGAAATATTAAATATTTAAAATACACACAAAGTGAATTACACGGGTCGACGAGCACAGTCCGGGTGAATAGTTGTTCCAACTATCTCTTCATAAGTTCTATTTTCTGATGCCATTTTAGTCTATCACGCCCCATTTTCAAGCAATCCCGTACTGTTTCGTACACTTCATCAGTGACATTCTTGCAGAACGCCCACTTGGATCATTTGTAGACGTTTCATACCCTGTTATTTCTACGAAGATGATAGATACGAATACTTAACGGGTTAGCCGGCAAGTTTCACTTACTAGTCTAAAGTAATAAACAGTAATTTGAGAAGCTCATAGTAATCAAATAAATATACCATTGTAGACCAGCGTTATTATTGTGTATTGATTGAAGCAAATACAATATGCGTGTTATTATCTGGTATTGATAAATTCTATTAGTGCAGTAAATAGATATTACCATGAACGGCTACATGTATCATGCAGCAGCAAGAAGAGACCAAGCACTACTCCAGCACGCACACAAGGGGCGCGTCTCCCACTGTTCCAATTATTCGATAACGAGGTGCACTCAAAGGCTTCTAGAGCCATTTTCTATTGAGAGAGTATTCACTTAAGTTCGATTTTCTCCTGCTCTATAGCAGACATCAAGCTTGAAAAAAACTTCAAAGAGGTTTCTTTTTGTGACGCTTTGGTAAGAACAAAATACTACTCTGATCTATCTGACATTGATCTATAGCATAGTGAAAAGGTATGCACTGTCGATCGTGCACTTTACATTGTTGTGCCAACAATGCAATGCAAANGCATGAAACATATATGTTGTGCGCGTTTGGTGGATTTGCGCGATCGAT
Organism: Parhyale hawaiensis; assembly: GCA_001587735.2. NCBI lineage: Eukaryota > Metazoa > Arthropoda > Malacostraca > Amphipoda > Hyalidae > Parhyale > Parhyale hawaiensis. The sequence goes on along the minus strand of LQNS02278125.1, from coordinate 6,413,916 downwards.
CGATCGCGCTGCGCGTTTGGTGGATCGTTCAAATTTTTAAATGAAAAAAAAACAGTCCTTGCCTCCCCTAACCTCCCCGACATTAAACCCGAATATAGTCCAACTTACCCGAAATTACGGCCTAATACCTACAACATCCACCAAACGCGCGCAACATATATTTTACAAAAAAAAGACTCGTGGTTTCTGCCCACCATGGCTGTTTGCTGAAATGAATTACTTCTACGGAACCTCAATTTTGCTGAAAAGAAAATTTGAACAGAACTTCTTTTCTACTTAAAACCTTGAATTGACTTGCAATTTTTTTCGTTCCTATTTCGCCTGTACAGGACATTTCTAGAAAAAAATTAATCATTGTGCCTCATGGCCTGAAAAAATATAGTTTAGGTGCATCTTCTGTAGCTCTATAGCACCATTTTTTTTCTTTTTATAAATTGTTATTTGGGCTTTATTCAGAGGCTCAAATTTCCCCTTATATATGTTTTAGAGAGTGATAGGGAAATATTAAATATTGAAAATACACACAAAGTGATTTTACACGGGTCTACGAGCATAGTCAGGGTGAATTATTCTCTCAACTATCTCTTCGCAAATTCTATTTTCTGATGCCATTTGAGTCTATCACGCCCCATTTTCCAGCAATCTCGTACCATTTCTTGCACTTCGTCAGTGACATTCTTGCAGAACGCCCACTTGGATCATTTGTAGACGTTTCATACCATGTTATTTATACGAAGACGTTAGGTACGATTACGTAACGGGCTAACCGGCAAGTTTCATTTACTAGTCTAAAATCAGCGTCCGATGATGAATAAACAGCAATTTTGAGAAGCTCATAGTAATCAAATAATTATACCATTGTAGACCAGCGTTATTATTGTGTATTGATTAAAGCAAATACAATATGCGTGTTATTATCTGGTGTTGACAAATTCTATTAGTGCAGTAAATAGATATTGCCATGAACGGCTACATGTATCATGCAGCAGCACTAAAAGACCAAGCACTACCTCAGCACGCACACAAGGGGGCGCGTCTCCCACTGTTCCAATTATTCGATAACGAGGTGCGCTCAAAGGCTTCTAGAGCCATTTTCTATTGAGAGAGTATTCACTTAAGTTCGATTTTCTCCTGCTCTATAGCAGACATCAAGCTTGAGAAAAACTTCAAAGAGGTTTCTTTTTGTGACGCTTTGGTAAGAACAAAATACTACTCTGATCTATCTGACATTGATCTATAGCATAGTGAAAAGGTATGCACTGTCGATCGTGCACTTTACATTGTTGTACCAACAATGCAATGCAATGCAAAGAAATATCTTGTAATATTTGCACCCCTGCAAAATACAGACAGTCAAGGGCTCCATTACAACGGTCAAGGACTAATTTACAGCATAACAGTCTATGCATATTATTCAAGACTGGAATTTCATACGTACCGCTCCTAGGGGGCAAAAACATTCACACACCACCAATACACAGGCACGTGCCCCCCCCCCCTCTTAACACATAATGCACATTCATTAATTAAGTACATATCGATGGTAATTAAAGCGCTTTAATTGTAACTGACTGGAAAACCTGTAGTACAATTATTATTATACATTTACCTCACGTATAATATGAAACAAAAATAAAACTAGCATTGCAGTATGAATGTATAAAGACGTACCACAGATACTTGGCAGTAACACTATTGTGCAGCAAAGAAGAATAAGCCTGCCAAGCAATCGCTCGTGTAATTACTGCGCATAAGACGGAAGCGACAAGCTGTAGTACAGAAACACACACATTCCACAGACACTTGGCAGCATCATTAATACAACAAGAAGTATGAGCCTGTTGTACAGATGTCCATGCATACATTAGGGGCACACATGAAGCAAGGAATCCCCCGTGTAGCACGGCGAGGGTGAGAGGCATTACCTCGTAATTAGCGGAACTTCTGAGAGCTTCCCTCGCCTCGGCTGGATAAGACTTGCGCTGTTTCCGGGAGGGACGAGGGGAAACTGCAGGTAACAACTTCGTCTCGTGAACTTCGGTTAATTGTATATCGCTAGAGGTGATGTTTCCTTACTTCCTTGTAGCTAGCATAAATTGTTCTTGCCTCCAGGGAAACACAAACGGTGTGACTGAAACGGATTGACTAAAGTAATTCGACTAAATAAATTTGATGAATAGACAGTTGGACTCAAGCATGGAGGTTTTATAGAAGGAGAGAGCGAAATGCTTCGAAGATGATGCTAAAATTTCCTGCAGGGCCAACTGGCTGCATATGTGTAGTGCAATGCTATACTGGAAGTTTTTTTTAAATTTTCTGGGCATTACACAGCAAAATACATGCATACTGTAGTCCGCAGGTGGGAATCGACGCACGCCAAGTGCATAAATATCGGGAATGGCTGGATGGCTGTGGCGACTGGAAGGCTGCAGCTGATGTGGCTGGACAAAGCTGCAATGAGAGAATATATAGTTTGTGGGTCGTATTAGTCCGAACATATACTTTATTAGCTGTCTTCTGCCAATAATAATCATAGCAAGACTGCTCTTCACGCACTTTGTATAAAAATAGCAGAATATAATTTGGTGGTAGAATGCCCCACCAGAAATCAGCCACGCCGGAAAAATAGCAGACAGACATGCCAGGTGAACAGCAGATAAGTTCCCTTCTTTTATTAAAGCACCGTGTACTCAAATGGCGAAAACATGAAGTAGTTTTTGTGCCCTAGCTGTTGCATGGTCAAGCTTTGCAGGCTGGAATCTTAATTTATCAGCCAGGGAGATCAATCTGCGCTCTGTGTGGCAAGCACTTGCAACGTTCTACGGTGCGCTCGCTACGTGAACAGCCAATAGCGAACATTATACGATTTACACTTAGGTTATTCATTGTTAGGCCATGGTAGCAGCAGGCCTTGCGTGTTGCACAGTTGTGTTGAAGGTGCCGGGAACGAGCCCCGAGTCTGGTGAGCGATCTTTGTGGCTCCAGATGCGCTGAGTGAGCAAACTTGCTTGGTGTGTACAGCTATACCGTGAGGGCCCTTACCTTAGGGTAAAGGTGGTCGTTCTGCCTCCCACTATTGCGCCATAGTTCTTACCGACCCGTGGTCGGAAGCAGCTGTGCTTATTCCTCTGGGGCCAGTTAGCGAATATCTGCAGCACGAATCAGTGCGTGTGGGTTTCCCAGTGGAGAGTACAATCAGAGTTGATTTAACCTTTACTTCTGTTTCTAGGTAAATGATGGAAGTGGCAATAGAGCTGGAAGACAAGTAGTTTTGTTTCCAGTCAATTCATGTTTCAAAATAAATTACTCTCCCTGAAGCTGAGCGTCTTGTGTGGGCTACTATCCTGTGAGCAGTGTCTGGTCTAGAAAAGCCTTTTGCTTTCTTTATATTACACCGCCAAATAAGTGCTGAAAATCTCAGCCATAGCTGCCATTTTTTGTTATAATAAGTGCGAGCTGCACAGATTAGATTATCTGTATTAATTATTTAGAGTGTGCTACAATTTGCAAAGGCGTATCATTTAAAGCCATGTGCAAGCACGTTAAGCGGCAGTCCCAATTATTTTTGTTCGAAGAATATGCAACATTTCGGAGTTTCGGCACTCGTGAACAGTAGGTTTTATAAAACCCTAATGTTTGAGGAACATTTTCTGTGGGTTTTATGGAACCTCAATGTCTGAAGAACATTTTCTGTGGGTTTTATGGAGCCCCAATGTCTGAGGAACATTTTCTGTGAGTTTTATTGAACCCAAATGTCTGAGGAGCATTTTCTGTGAGGCTTATAGAACCCCAACGTCTGAGGAATATTTTCTGTGGGTTTTATGCAGTGTTCGATGAACCCTGTACATATAGAAATAATATAGCATTTTTCACTATTAAATTTTGTTTTTTAGAGAACTACGGGTTAGTGAAATGATGTCACGTATATTTACGGTATATATTAAATAATCCGTTAAGAGTTTTGAACTTGATACGCTGTATTTCGAATATGCCGAGGCATGTTGTTGAGAAGCCGACCTTGAAAAAATTTTAAGTCATACTCTTAATATGCAACATCGCACAATAAATCGTTACTTAGAATAAGCTACTGTATATACAGTATTGTCGCCAAACACGCTGATTTTAAAAAAGTACATTCCTGATATTTTTAAACACGTTACAGCAATGACTTAGAATGGCCTTTGTATGTAGCTGTTGATCTCACATATTTCTTTGCAAATAAAGTTTTATCACTAAATCACAAGGCCTTTTCATTTACCAACGAAAACAAGTGCAGTATTCGTGCTGTAGGAACACGTAGATGCAGGCATTTCTTATCAGTGCTCGGGAAGGCTTGCCGGTTTCTGGGCATTGGCTCTCAGTGTTGCAGCACTAAAATTGCAGCATCATTTAAACTGCACTATGGTCTGTCCGAAGAATTGGTCGATTTTTAGCCTTTGCCAATAGTGAAGTCGTACCTCAGTTCCCAAAATGCAGCAAAAGACTGACTGCTTCGGGTATTCAAATAACTGCTGACTCGAAGAAAGAAAACCTCCACAAGTACAAAAAGTAGTAAGCGATCTCGTTAAAACTTTGGCAGTTTCATTACTTGTGTAAAAATTCTTACCAAGGCAATAAGTTTTCTTCTAGCGGAATTACTGTATTGAATAACCCAATCAATCTGCACGAAGAAACTTCAGCGGCTACCACTGATAAGGAAATTACTCACTGGAGTAAGAGACATCTAAATGTCATATTCTTGAAAAAGTTTCTAGAAATTCCTTTGAACTCTCAGGGTATTAAGATTGAGCTTTTTCAAGGATTATTATGTTAAATAGTTTTCTCAAGGCTTACATGCGAAGAGCATGTAAAAAATGAATCAAATAAGATGGAATATAAAACATGAAATAAATTGAAGCGCTAAGTATTTTACCTGATTCTTTAATAGTAGTGTTGTTAGCAATAATGTACTCCAGAAGTTCCTGTAATGGAAACCACGTTAGGTTTTTTTTACTGCTACCATGAAATTTTAATTAGAGTCTACTGTATCGATAGGAAAATGGATTTTAGAGGCTAAATGTTGACTTGTAAAATTATTTAGATGTAGGAGGTGCAGACCAAAATGGTTTAAAGTGTAAGAAATGTAAATGATGACAGCATCTTTATTGACGCCCTCTACAAATAGTAAAACCATACATCAGTACTTTATGTAATAGATCGTAATGAGACTAGCTGATCAATTTCTATTAATCCATAATATATTGTATGAATGGTGATTTTTTAGTTTTAGGGAATTTCCCGTTTTCTGTAACACCACTTACTTGATTAGCGCATCCTGCCTAAGACCACGAGGAAATGAATCGCTTCACCCCAGGACGCTCCATCTCCATGTGTCAGTGGTGTGCAGAGGTCTGCTGACTCCTGTACATTTTACTCTCCGATTGCATATCTTAGCGACTCTGTATAGAGCCTGGTAATGTAAAATGCATAGGAAAAAAATATTTTCGACATGAAAATATACTTAGAACCTGAAATATCAACATCGGCGTCTGTATGAAATATGAAACACAGTGGATACCTCCGATATACACATATTTCAATAGCTTAAACCATACCCCTCCTTCCCCCCCCCCCCCCCCCTTCCCCTTTGCTCCGTTTCTTATCTGCACCAGGCTGTGATTTGCTTGCGTTGCTCATTCCAGGCGCCAGGAAATAAATAGATATAAAGGGAGCACAAGACCCACATACCGAGAGAAAGAAAGCTCGTCAAATAGAGTTGATAGAGAAACAGTGAGGCTTTGGAAGCATTCTTTGCTCGCTTCTGTTAATATTATTGATATTAGTGTTTATGAATGCCGCACGATATCCAGTCAGCAAGTAATAAAACCATTTTTTATAGAACAATTATCTATAGAGGATAGCGGCACTTACCATACGTTCGTTGTATAAATATGAACAATGAGCTGGTGCTGAAACTACTGGAGCTACAATAACAAAATAACATTATGGTGTGTGTCTCTTTGTCCGCATGCATGTCTGGCTTTCTGTTATTTTGACTTCCTGGTAGCCACGCAGCTGTGGAGACCTATGAGGCTACAGAGAAGTTTTTCTCGAAACGTAACTTATTCATTCTTGTGCCATAACTTTGCTTTTAAAATACATGTTGATTCTATGAGGTACCTCAGCATTATCTTTCAGTTATTTAGCTGCAGTTATATCAAAACAGGCTGCACGGTAACCAGACTTGTAGTACACTAGAACGTGTAACTAAATTTAAAGAGTCTTTGTGTTAACATTTGGAATTACGTGGCGTTTAAGACCTTTGGTAAAAGTTTTCTTGAAGCCTTCTATTGCATTCTGTTGTATCACCTAAGAAACATTGAACGAATGCTTTAGAAATTAATAAATTAGGCTCGATTTCGTTCATTATACATCACAGTGACAGAAGTAAACAGCAGCGAGTAGAACGCGCTAATATAAAACGTCTTAAAGTTAGTATCGTGGTATGTACAAAACAACTGTAGAGAGCACCCTGAGAAGGCAGACTTCCGCCAAGCAAGGCAACGAAAAATTCAAGTTGATTCTGAAACCATGATTTTCTTCGTATCAACACCAAATCTAATTATTTGTGCCTTTTGATAGTATTAACAATTCCTGTAATTTTCATGAAGATCTGTTCATAACGTTTTGAGTTATTTCGCTAACAATCATTATGGCAAACAATATTCAAAAACACAAACAGATTAACAGATCATCACCAAAATTCAACCATTTAAGTTTTTAACATTAGTAACAACTCCTGTGAATTTCATCAAGATCCATCCATAACTTTTTAAGTTATTGTGGTAACCAGCATAAAATCAAACATAGCGACAAACAAACGAACCAACAGATCATCCCAAAAATTTGATCTCTTACTCTGCGTATTACACCTAACAACTTAAATAAATTTCATGAAAATCCGTCCATTACTTTTTGAGTTATGGCCTTAAGAATAATAGGCCGACAGACAAAAAAACAAGCAGAAAGATGAACGGATTTTCACTTAAAGTTAATCATCTATTACTGTTCTTTTCCTGACAATCCCTATAAATTTCGTAAAGATCCGTTCATAACTCTTTGAGTAATATTCGTGACAGGCAATTAAAGAGACAAATACGACAAAAACATAACCTTCTCGGTGGAAGTAATTATGAGCGTTCCATAGACTGCCCTGGAGTCTTAGGCGTACTCTGTGTCTACCAGACCTTGGCAATGACATATTCATTGGATTCTCATAGAAGATATCGTACTTCTTTCAGGCCGGATCGGCTCTTTGATGTGATTCTAAAGCAACACGAAATGATATAAAAGGCTATATATCTATGCATATNAATGACATATTCATTGGATTCTCATAGAAGATATCGTACTTCTTTCAGGCCGGATCGGCTCTTTGATGTGATTCTAAAGCAACACGAAATGATATAAAAGGCTATATATCTATGCATATATATGTATATAAGTCATATAAAAACGCTGAAAACTTTGAAGTTACCTACCCTTAGCGATGGCCTCTATAGCAATTTTGCTGATAGGGATACCTTACCTTTGATACCTTTGATGATACTTCGGACGAGGTGCAGGCGACGTTATACACGCCGCCCATCTTGTGCAGAGGTGATGCTGCAGTCCGTGACCAGCGGGGTGGCTAACAACGAGTTATCCCCACAGTTGACGTAGCCGCTTACAGCAGGTTTATCCGGTACTTTCAGTAAGCAT
>LQNS02278125.1:6359738-6379121 GCA_001587735.2 Parhyale hawaiensis | reverse complement strand
TTGGTTAGGTGACTTAGTTATCAGATTAGACCCTCGTACAATTGTCACCCCAGTATACCAGGTTAGGTTTGGTTAGGTGACTTAGTTATCAGATTAGACCCTCGTACAATTGTCACCCCAGTATACCAGGTTAGGCTTGGTTAGGTGACTTAGTTATCAGATTAGACCCTCTGTGCAACTGTCACCCCAGCCTCTCCCACTTGTACAGTTATTGTCGCTCCAGTCTTTCACACCTGTACAAATGTCACATGAATATTTCTCACCTCTATAATTGTTATCCCACAATTCTGGGGAAACAATAATTGTACAGGTGATCATTCCTGTCTGTGGAGGGCAGGGTGTGTAATTTAATGGTAATAATAATAATAGTAATAACGACGATAATAATATTAGTACAATATATTGTACTTGTCACCCTTCTTACAGTAACCCAGCAGTCTGGTATTGTGCTGTTGTACATGCCTGAAATGTAAGTTTGTCCACAGCAATGACGAACTTTTTTTATACCTCTATTTAGTCATTAATGGTCAACATCGGATTTTTTATACGTAATTTTATGTATGAAGTGCTTTGATTGTAGAATAACTTAGGCAACTCCTTTATCATTTCAAACGCAGCTTTGCTAGTTTTGAGAGCGTAATTAAAATATATACAATTATTTATTCACTTTCACCGAAAAGTGCTCCTTTAGATACTAAGAAGTATCCCAATTTGTTTTTTGTAAAAAAATTTGGTTGTTTAATCATGGCCCTTGAACTTACATAATTCGTTAAATATACTTGTGAGTACCCGTAAGTGTTCATTATCATTTTCACACTACAGAAAAACACTTGATAAAAAAAAACACGTAAGATATTATCGCTCTTGCCAACGCATGTTCGTCCATCACAGAACAAAGACACTTCATTATTGTAGTCTTGATGCACGTGTGAGGCCGTGAAGTTCTTTTGTCGAGCTCAAAAACAACAAATTTTGAGCAGAAAAAACTGCCCAGCTTGTGCCTTTCAGAAATGCTGTACAAAACGTTTTAGCGACAGCCTAAGGCTTTCTTGCTGACTTTAAACGCAGCACGAAGTCCTTTGTTCTGGCGCAAACTTCGAAATCACAAAAAGATTTTGGGCGACAAAGTTTGACTAACTAGCAAGACTGCATGCGGGTAGAAATCATCCAGCAGCTGCGACTGTAAACCTTCTAGCTATACTGTTAGATTGTTTGAAACATTCCTATGCCACAATGAAGGAAAAATATGCTTTGTGGGGGCCATGAGAGAATAGTTATTAAAATATCCGACAAATTAAGAAGATAGGGCATATTTTTGTTCATGCCAGGCATTTGAAAAGTCATTTAACTTACACGTATGTAGAAACACAAAAGTCTTAATTTATATGGCATTAAGTAAGTACAGTCAACGTAACTTTTAAGAAAAAAATTAGTGACGTAATAATCACCTTAGAATCAATACAGACTTGGAGTCTTTCTTTTTTTGGACTAGTATCAAAGTTTAATGTATGAAAAATATGACTGTAAAAGTAGACAGCGAGCTTCCCTACGCCCAATACATCGACAACGTCTAGAGTATAGACACTATAATCCATTGGGTTTCTGATAAGAATACGATTATTCAAAACATCGCCCACGCAGTGCTTTGCACCACCGGTTCTTATAACGCTAAGGTCATGGCACCTTAGATTTACAGGGCTAATCCAGGGACTTTCCAGCACGTCCTAGTGTGTCATTAATCCTCCTGAAGACGTTACTATTGAATTGTTTCAAGGTTTAATTAAAATCAGGCTGGATTGCATGAGGAAGTTTTAAAACTTCTAACAGCAAAGCCACAGTTTTCGACTCTATTTACTTAGCGAATCCAATTTATCCGGAAGTCCCATTTCTAAGCAGCGGCCTTGTTTAGCCAAGATAAGAGGGAAACCAAACCCTTCATAATATTGGCTGGCTCGAGATTAACATTCACCCAGCCTGCTCTAAATTAAATTATTTTCTTTGCTGTAAAACTGAGCCTTCGGCCACTCAGCTAGTTAGCGGATAATAATTCTTCTCTTATTGTTTCTTCTAATTCTTCTTCTTGTTTAATTAAGTATTACGAAATTAGTTTCAGGCGCATTCTAGAGATAACTTCAGCATTCAGTAGTGCATTGCTCCTGTATATGTGATTATCAACGGATTTACGAAGTCTCTGAATATTTTGGATGTCATGCTCTTATTTTTTCGCTGGTATAAATAAACAATTTTTCCTTTATAGTAAGTTATGTTAGTCAATCTCAAGATACCTCTTCTAACGAAACGCACCTTGCATAACTTAACACATTTTGTCTACCCTGAAGAACTTTAACCAAACGCACCTCGTATTATTACGCAAAATTTGTAAAAATTTCGGAGATTTCCTAAATCCGCAAGTCTTGCAATCATACTGTAAGATATAAGTGTGCAAAACACTATGATAACACAGTTGTGTTATAAATACACGCCTCATATATTAAGACCGAAAACAGGCTCCTAACATGGTTGTATGCAAAAAGAAGCAGGGAAAATAAATGCGGCTCAACTTATTTTTCCGATGCACTCATTGTATTTAACTAGCATCGTCAGGCCACATGTCTGCACACTATTACCCAATTGATTTTTGCTCTTTAATTTCTCACTATTTTGTTTTGCAACTCTTTAGCAGGGATATACATTTTTTTCACCCATTGTCGCAGTGGTTTGGGATACTGCCTCACTGTCACGAAGACGAACGTTACGCTCTACCTACTGCAAGCACCCTGGAAGTTTGACAAAGAACATAACAAGAGGTATCCATGGTACTACTCTCTCTTTTCGCATGCAAGGCTCCATAGAGATGGCGAAAAGGTATCACTATAACCGATATTATAAACACGTAGGGATCATACAGCTCGCAACCCACCTGGACTGGATGTAGCATACAAAATATCAAATATGACGGGATGGGCCAAACTTGGTCGAAACCCTGTCCAGTAGACTTCGGCAACGCATGAAAGTGGTTCTGAGCAGCAGAAATGTCAGCATGGGGACAGTTTGCCCCGTCAAACACTTCCCTGAAACAGGTCCGGACGGACGGAAACACGCACTCATGCGATGAAAACTATACATCCTCGCTAATACTCTGGGGGCTGTACGTGTGCTCTCTGTTGCAAGCAATGATTGATTCCAAAACAGTAAAGGGTATCTATACCCTAGCAAAACTTTGGGTCTACCCAGAAACTATATTAGTAAATTAGCTTCTCAGGCGGCCAAAAATTCTATCAGGTTAATCTCTCGAATGTAAGCAGCGATGAGTTCGAAGAGTATAAGAGATGTCGATAATCTCTCTAGTGCAAGCAACGACAGGTTCCAACGCAATTATTTGCAGCACCTAAAACTAGACCAATTTTCAGACAAAAGCTGGCACCTTTGCGCACAGTTCACCAACAAAAGAAAATTTGGTGGAAGCTCTGCACGAGCTTAGTGGAATTCGGTGAAGCAATTTGTGCCTTACAACAGGGTGAGCTTCCTCGCCAATTTAGCGGAATTTGCTGGTAAATTGGGAATTTTGTTATTTAATCTGGGGCATTTGTTGAGACTTGGCCGTTCCATTGGTCATCCGCGTCATTTGATAGCATTTAATTAAACGAGACTGGGAAGGGAAGGTGATTGAAGAGATGAAGGAGAATCCATCCAGTCTGAAATATTTCGGCTAAAAAATGTACAAAAAAGTTTTGGGCTTCGTTCGGGTTCATGTTGCCCGAGCCTGCACACTCATTATTAAATTGTTAACGGAGAATCCCAAAAATCGGAAATGTTCTGATTCAGTAGAAATTTCAAAAGAAATTCCAGCTATGCTTAACTGATCTTTGTAGCGGATAGCGCAGCGTGACACAGCTCGCCCCTCATTCATAAATCGCTTGAGGATAATCCTACCAGCAAGTAATTATCAGATTGAGTGAATAAATTATGTTAAAAAATAAAACTCCATCTATCTATGTTTTCTATTTGTAGAAATTAACGCACCTTTCGATGTTGAAATGCTGATGAATGATTTTTGAAACTAAAATATTTCACTAGGCGAATATATTTAAAATATTTTGCAGCTATTGACTTTGCACTGCGGTACACGATGCGTTCATTCTTCACTAAGTGAGTCTTAGTAATTAAAATACAAAATGAAAATTTTTCTAGTCAGTCTTATTTTAATTGAATTAGATTAAGTATTTTGCGTGTAAAGACTTCGAATTTTTTTAATTTAGCACCGCTCGACTAGGTACGCTCTTCAGTTCAGTGTGGTCAGCACAGTGACGGTTTTAGGCGCAACGAAAACTTTTGTTTTCTAGAGCAAAGGGTATTCCCACGACAGTATATTACTCAACATCTGAATGCGTTATTGTGCCCATTAACATAGTTAGACAAGTATACAGATATCGAAGTTCTAATTCGCGCCACATTTGTAAGGAAATCATGAACGATGCTGGTGGCTCTGCCGGCTGAAAGGACAGCTAACATTTTAGAAGTATTTTGAGAGGCAAACAGTTGCATTTACAAAACCTGGGAACTAGTACAACTTTTGAAGATTAGAAACTGTCGTCTGAACCAGCCTAACGTAAACTCCGGCAGTCCCGCAGTAACTGTAACAAAATGAGATCAAGTTCTTCGAATAAGATGACGATATCCTCTAAAAACTCAAGATGAAAGCATCATTATTCACAATTTTTATTTGGATAGGGGCGGTGCTTTTTGATATCGTTAGCACTAACCGAAAAAATAAATATAGATATATATTGAATACAGAGTTAAGAAGTCCAGACTGTTATCTCCACCCGATAGACACTGTAATGTTTTGTCTATCGGGTTTGTGTTTTCGTGCCCGGCCACGTAAACGTGATTGAAAACGTTTTCAAACACACAATTGAAACGTCTGGTGGAATATGAAGAGCGCCCAATGCCATTTCAGGCTCTTCCATAAGCTTCGCAGAAGTTGTTAGTCCAACGGAAGCTTAGATTTTTGGCATCCTCGGCAGTCAGAAAATACACACGGGCTCCAACAGCCGTTCATGCATAATGTATGCCACTGTAGGTTCACTACGACATATACTAAGTACAGTGCTGGCCAAGAAACTCTGCTGCTGCATAAACGACACTACAGAGTAGGTACCTGCAAAATAGAACCATCACAACAAGAAGTATTTTAGGCATAAAACTGGGGAATATGCAGAAAGAAATAACTGATGTTGTTCTGCGACACCGTGAACAGTGGAGAAATAATAATATTTGGTAACATTATCCTCGAGTGAATCATAAACGCTTCAGTGTCCAATTTTTTTAATCACATTTCGTAGTCGCATCGCCATTTATACTATAAGTGACCGAGCGGTGAAGATTGCTGATTCACTCATTGTCGAGATGTTGGGCGTTCTATTCCCGAACAGACATAAAGTGTTGCTGAGTGGGGAGGCAGCGTCAGTATTTCTCTCTCGCTCACAGTCCACTAGGGAACATTGGCCTACTCAGCAATTGGGTTAGTTGGGGAGGGGCGCGGTCATTACGAACATCCATCTATGACACCATAGTTCAAACAATCTGTGATTGACTGCAGCTGTGCACATTTCTGGTCCCTTAAAAGAATCATCTGCAACACAAATCAGTGCTTGTGGGTGACATTATATTTACTTTTACTATTTTTAATGGTCTCACATAAATACAATAGGCACGTAAAGCTTAAGGGCTCTCGTGTTTCAATGTAGGTTTCGTTGATCGAAAGATGACATTGCGTTTCAATTCATTTTGTTTCCAACCTTTCCAAGGGTCGGAAGCTACGTTTTACTTCTTCAGAGCAAGTTCGTAAAGTAGTAAATGACAGCCACTTAGCTAAAGTGGTTTTAATAAAGCCATAGCGACGTTTCGGGTGTACAACGTCCATAGTCATGCAAGGTTTAAAATGGCTGTGGCCTAGCAGCGTACACAGTTATATACCTGTTTGTTGAGTTGCCAAGCAGTAATTTTCGGAATTTATGTCTCGTTTGTAAAACTATTTTAAAGTTTTTACAACTTCGGTAAAGGTAAATGAGCATTATACTAAAACTGATATGGGAACTAAAAATTTCTTTACTAAAGTATACAATTGGTCTAAAGTTTCATACATTTAAAGAGAAATAAAGATTGTAACCGTTTACATTGCTGAAACTGACCTGAAATACACGACTTTGGAATGTAACTAGAAAGCTGCAGGGCACATGATTGATAGGCAAAAATTGACATAAAAATTATCTGAATGAAGTTCGTTGCCCTAAAGCATGACTTAATTGCTACTTTGTACTAGTTTGTATTTTGCACAATGAATTGATTTCTTAAGTGACTAGACTTATATTGTACATGGAATTCAAAATATTTGCATAATTCTGTCCCGACCTTGCACCTGACCAGGAAGCAAAGAGCGCAACCGGAGGACTCACGAGAAATTAGCATCAAAAAGTGACGTCATCACCGACGAAACTATGGCTGGGAAGCCTAAGAGTATTTTAACTAATTTAACAAGAAAAATCATCTTAAACTGCAAAATTCATCTCTAGCATATAGATCAATTAAGAGAATATATACTAATTTAGCAATTATCTATAGAGAATTGCAGTGCATGCTGGTAGAAACTTTCACCGCACTAGAGCCGAATTTGGTCCCTTTTGGCGACCTGATTTAACTTCTTCTTGACTGAAGCCTTATTTACACTTCATATTCAGTTCACACTGCTCTTCACAGTACATATTTATTCATTACCAACACATTTAAGCAACATTATGGCGAATTCTGTACTCGAGAAAAACCACAATAACAGTTAACCTATTGCTCGAACTTTCTGCACTGGACACATGTGCGCACAGAGCATTGAAAGGTTTACTTTGCTACCACTTTTCATTAAAATCGGTTGAAAATTGAATTTTTTAAGGCGAAAATTGTTTTTCGGAATAAAAACTAAAACCGCTGTAACTTATGAAAACTTATTTTTGTCAAAAAATTATACACCACAGGGTACGGCTATGATGACTTTACTTGTGGTCAAAATATTTGCACTGAATTTTCCAACGCCCAGCATATAAATTACTGTGTACACTACGAGAGCATAAACTCTGCAGTCGCTTTCTCTTACCATCGAAAAAGCCCTAAAAACTCACACATTCCCATGCCAAAAGAATTACCAAAGGTAAACTGCTCTCTTTACGAGACGGTGCAGGCCCAAACTTCTCAGAAATCACATGGAAAGAGCAGAGAAGTTTTTAGAGCCGCTGAACTGAGCAGAAAATGCTCTGGAATTTGGCGTTTGCGGTAACTTATGAAGTCGTTCAACAAGTGCATTTCTTGCTTCTCCTTTCTTCAAACCGAGATTATTAGCGTTGGCTTTTTAATAACTGTGGGACTATAGTCGTACAAACGTGGCACCAAGTAAGAGTAGTAACTATAGGTTGATTGAGTCAATGTATACCACCACAGATATGGAACAACTCAACAACTCATTTCTTAATTAAAGTTATACTAAATGATCCTAGCTGTAAACGATCTAACACGTAGCTACTACGATCGATGGCAGCTCATGCTGTTGCCGGACGGAAGGTAATCATTGTGTTATCATGCTGTCTAGAATGAAGGACTTCTGCGATATATCCTTCATTTGTAATCCAATAGAGTAGCTAATCCATACCATTTCCCATGAGTACTTTGTATATAAAGGTTATTATTATCGAGGGATTTCACTACCCAAAGTTTGGGTTGAGCGATGCTGGGCTCTAGGTTCTGGCGCCGGGTCACATCCCGCGACCTAAGGCTCAGAGCACTTTGCGAATGATGTGCGCTGTTCCAAGCAGAGCGCTCTTCTGGAGGGTTCCTGGATGGAAATGGCCGCACTTCAGCTCTCGCAGGGCAGTCTTGAGATTCTTTGACATTGCCCCCAGAGCTCCTATGACCACTGGAATGACGTCCACCTTCATCTGCCACAGTCTCTGGAGTTCGATGGCAAGGTCACGGTACTCTTCCTCCTTCTCCGCTTCCTTGTCCACGATTCTGGAGTCGAAGGGGATTGAAATGTCGATCAGCTCGGATGATCTCTCCTGTTTGTCTTTTACAACGATGTCCGGTCGGTTGGCGTGAAGTACTCTGTCGGTTTCCATCCTCATGTCCCAGTAGATCTACACGGCTTCGTCATTATTATTATTACCTCCGCCAAGGAAGTTATGTTTTTGTCGTGTTTGCCTGTATGTTTGTCTGTCTATTTGTCTTTTATTCTGTTTGTAAGTTCGTCTGTCACTAAGATTACTCAAAAAGTTGTGGAAGGATCTTTACCAAATTTGCAGTGATTGTTAGGCATGGTAACAGTAACAGATATTAACTTTTGGTGAAAATCCATTAATCTGTCTATTTGTTAGTCTGCCTATTTTTTCTTAAGGCCATAACTCGAGAAGTTAAGGACGGATTTTCATGAAATTGATATAAGTTGTTAGGTATATTACGAAGAGTATTATCGCTATGTTTGATATTATGCTTGTCAGGATAAAAACTTAAAAAGTTAGGGATGGGTCTTTATGAAATTTACAGTAGTGGTTATTAATGTTGAAAGACATAAATGATTAAATTTTTGTGATGATCGGCTGGTCTGTTTGTGTATTTGACTTTATGTCTGTCATAATGTTTGTTAGCAGTATAACTCAAAAAGTTATGAGCGGATCTTCATGAAAATCACAGGAATTATTAATACTATCATAAGGCGCAAATGATTTGATGTTGGTGCTGGTACGACGAAAATTATAGATTCAGAACTAATTTGATATTTTTTACTGTTGCCTCGCTTGGCGGAGGTATGCGGTCTCCAAGTGCCCTCGAGTTAATAATATTTTCATTAGTATAATACTTCTGATATTGTAACTAATAAGATAATGCGCATGACGTGAAGCTTTAGATTTATCTACGCGTACCCACCAATACGGGATAAAATATTCCCTCTATGCCCACACGAACGCGGACACACTTACATATACACGCTTTATTTACCTGTAGCACATGAACATAACTTCATGCACATACATTCACTTACATGTGTGTATGTTCCAGCGAGATCAGAAAAGCACTGATTTCACGGAGTCCCTGAATTTTAGGGATTTTGAGTAAATTTTCCTCCCAATGTAAACAAAAATGCTTCTCACTCAACCTAATCAATGCCACTCCAGCCTCACGCACCTCACATAACTTAACGTTCTATTTGTCTACTCAAATACATCTTACCCAGTGCACGAAGTCTCACAGATTTAGAAATTTTGAAAATATCACTACGTTCACAATCTTACATGAACATAATCAATGACTCACGTGCAACTAGAGATTCTCCTACTTGAGCATACAAAATACAGTACACAAGCTACTAACAACTATAAACCACTTCAGATTAACCCTATATAGTATGTTCCTATGTTCCAATTCTTTTCTACTATCACGGTCCTAACTAGAAAATTGTAGACACTTCTCTGCAATGGATGATTTAACCCGTTTCCAAAGCATTATGTATATTTATTCGTAGAACTATCCCTATTCACAAGTATGGCCGAACGGTCCTCTTGGGCTGAAAAGGGTGAATAGCTTCAGTAGGAGAAATGGTACAACAAACTCAGGGTTGGCATAGCGTATTACTTTTAATGCACTGTTTAACTATTTGGCAGGCAACTTTGCAGTGTAGGGAATGTCATTCACATAGCAAGCCTCCATTTCATTTTCACCACACATAACTATGAAAATACCTTTTTCGGCTGCAAAAATGTGTTTCAAGGCACTTTATTCTATTTTGCTGCATTTTATCTCTGGAAGCTCAAAGTAAAATTTGTCAAAAAGTAAAAAGAAAATGAAGAATGAGATATAGCTAAAGCACCGCGAGAGCCCATATGTACCTCCGCCAATTAAGGCAACGGTAACAAAAAACTCAAATCGGTTCTGAAACCGTGATTTTTTTATATCAACACCAAAATCTAATCATCTGTGCCCTCTGACAGTATTAACAATTCCAGTAATTTTCTTGGAGATCCGTTTGTCAATTTTTGAGTCATGCTGTTAACAAACATTCTGACAAACATTGGTCAAACAGGCCAACCGATCATCACCAAACTTGAATCTTTTATGTCTTTTAACATTACGTAACACTTCTGTAAATTTTGTTTTTTGAGTCATCGTGCTAACCAGTATAAAATTAAACACAGGCACAAACACATGAATTAGCAAATAATCATAAAATTTTGTCATTCACTCTACGTAATATACCTAACGACTCATGTAAATTTCATAAAAAATCCGTCTATAACTTTTTCAGTTAAAGCATTAACAATAATGAGGCAGACAAACCAATAAACAAACAGATGAACGGAGCTCCACCAAAAGTGAATCATCTGTTCCTCCTAACATACTTAGCAATTCCTGTAAGGTTCGTTAAAATCCGTCCATGACTTTTTGAGTTATCTCGGTGACAGACAGAGGGACAAACGACAAAAACATAGCCTCTTTGGCGGTCACTATCAAGAATCAATTAAATCGTTGGCTTGCTACAAACCGCAATGGATGTATGGAGTAAAAAGACTTCACCATTGGTGAGTGATCTGTACTATCAACATCACTTGCAAGTTATATAAATGTAGTGGTACTAAGGAATGTAACCTGTCTAGCCTAACCCAGCAAAATCTAACCTAACCTTGCCAAACTAATTTTACCTAACTATACTTACATAAGGTGATCCCGCATAATGATTCGACTATGAATGAAACTACAATATCTATTTATTTCAGTTGGATCCAACCGTTCAAACTTTTGGATACGACTTAGGTAATTGTGGAAACTTGTTGAGCGATTTAACCTAAAATAAATAGTTTCACGACTCCTGAACTAATCAGGCCTAACCTAACTTAATCTAACTCAGTCTAACCTCACTTACATAAGCTAAGCTTAGCCAGACCTAACCATACTTAACATGACCTAGCCAAAATTAACGTAACCTAACTTAACCTAACCTTACCCGCAAATCGCATACCATAAACAAATATTGCACCAACTTTCGACGAAAAGCCTCTACCTCTACTGCAGACCCCGGACCAAGAGAAGCCCCCCTGCCGGAGACCTCTATAGCAAGAAAGCTTTCACATCATCTATCCAATTTAAAGTCATTACTTCAAATGAATCTGCTTAGCGTGCACTGGTGGCTGGAGTGACTGGTAGAGTGAAGACAACAAAGTATAGTGGCTCGGACGAGGCAAAACTTGGGCCCGGACCAGTGCTGTAAATTGAAATTGGCTTGTGTAAGGGCAGTAAATGCAGCCTGGAACACCTGATGTTCCTCGGCCTTGGTCGTAAAAACTGGGCAGCTTCGCCGGTAAGAGCTCGAGATGAGTAAGAAATTTATTATGGCTCTTTGTTGCGTCCGCACACGACAGCTTTCGGGGAAATTAATAACACCTGCTGAGTTAAATCTTGCGTGAAAAGGACGTTGTGAATTTGCCGAGCGCAATCTCAAGGTCCATCTTTATTTTTGGAGCGAAAAATTCAACGGTTACTTTCCTTTCGTCAAATCATATCTGCCTAAAATTTGTCTCGTGTTATTTTATGATTTAATAGAAGCTGTGTAAAAAATTAATTCTATTATGGAATAATTTAATTAGATTCCCAAGAGCATAACAAACCAGCTTTACTAAAAGTTGGACGATTTATTTAGGAAGTTGGTATGAACGAAGAGTTTTTCCATGCTGAAATATATGACATGAATTATACCCAACGTTTTTCGACTATCCAAAATAGAATGTTAAATTGAAAAGAGGCCGACTTACAAAAACGCCAAGTCACGCAGCACGTATGCTGCAATAGCGAACCAAGGTAGGCGTTACTGTCGGTGGGTGGGAAGACATGCTGATCATAGGAGAACCAGTAAACCAGCTTTACCTTTCTGAGTCTATAGAACACCACGAAAGTAACCCTTGAACTGGTAAGTGATCATATGTCATTACCTCCATAATACTTTTCCCACAGAAGCGCATTTCATTTGCCCAGGAATGGGTTACAGATACGCGTTACATGTCAACAGCCTACTAATTCACTCTCGGCGCAGCCCCACTTTTTACCCTAATATGTTTCTGTTATTCGGACAAATTTCCCTGCTCTCCAAAGTGGCACTATCATGTACACTCATTTGACACCTGACAAGACTGTCCCTGAAGAGCAGCAACAGCTTCGGTCGGGCTGCTCTGACGACTGAGATGTCAGAGCAACCGAGGGGAAAATTGGCCACTGTCACGAGGGTTTCCATGCACCGAGGGAGGGAAATTTAGAGGTTATTGGAACGTCTTATGTCAGTCGCACGCGGTTCTGAGCTCAGTGCAGAATATTGAATCTGGTTCTTCTGCTGTGATTATCTGCAATGGTAGCACTAAAATAGTTGTGTAAACTTGATCGTTTTGAATTTAGTTGTTTATAGCTTTCGAAGTTGCAAGATTTACTGCAGCGATGACAAGACTTTGGATGGTAACCGAATATTGAGATTATATACAAATACTGATAAGGTTCTTCCACTATTATTATCTACGATTGTAACACGAAGGTAGAAACGACAACTTGAAAATTGTTAATTCTAGCAACCAACAGCCCTCTCCAAAGTCACGTGAACTGTTCCAGGGAGGGAGGAATCTGCTGTGCCGCGGTGCAAAACACTGAAGCTTTTTCTTTGGTAATCATCTTGGACTGTTCGACTAAAGTAGAATCAGAGACTCAATAAAATGAATTGGTTACTATTGGCCTTTGATCTCTCGAGAACCGTTGGTATGAAGGCAGAGGGTAGCAGGCAACCGGATTGCAGGACTGGCAACACCGCCCTGCATGTGACTCGATGCCTAACGTGAAATGGGTTCTGACTTCTCTGTTTCATAAATTCGACACAGTCCACCCATTGATTATCTACTCATCAATACATGACACGTTCAACTTTCGATTTGGTATGCTCACTGTAGCAATTCACATTTCGACTCATCCGCTTCATCAACTCACCATTTCACATTTTCAATATAGTTTAATTTCCCGCCTGGCACTTTCACATCTTGAACTGTTCTACTCTCCCCTCACCTTTTCACCACTTGAATTCTTCTGTTTCCCACTTGATCATTGCAGTTATCGACTCTTGGCGCGTCGGTCTCAACTTAACTGTCAAGAAGACAAAGTTCCAGGAACTACGACCAGCCTGACTTCCATTATTGTGATGTCCTCATTATTAAATCAATCAAAGACAAGTGCTGCTCATTACTGCGGCTTCAGGATTATGACTTCTCTTGGTTTATGCGCATGTTCCTTCTTTGTGACACTGCACCGGTGTTCCTAACTGGCAGACTGCGTCTACTTGCATGTAACTATTGATTCTTTGTGACACTTTACCGAGTTTTCCTATTGGTAGACTTCGGCTGCCTCATATTACTATTGATTCTTTGTGACCCTTCCCTGATTGTCATCGTTGACATATTTCATTATTAAATCTCAGGTCTGAAAATTACAGTTACGCTGTACGGGTTGAAAGATTCTGCAAGTAGGATTCGATTCAGTTTTATCGAATTTAACTGTAAACATACGGTGTGTGTGTGTGTGTGTGACACATGGCGCTGTGGAATGATAAGGAAGTTTAAAAACTGCAGTATTTTCGTACGCGAAAATTAACACTGTTAAGCCCGGTGCCCACGTAACAGCTTTCGTTGTCGCTAGCAGCCTAGAGCCAAGTCAACTGATCCGACTGCGTAGTCGTGGCCGTGACTTTGTCATGGCGTCCATGAAGATCGGATTTTAATTCGTAAAGTATCATAATTTAGAGCGATAGCTGAAAATTTACCCCTGACTCTTGCTATGCTGTCAAAATTGCCGTAGTGGCTAAGATTTTCAGCAATTTTTGTACAGTTAGATTTTGCACAAGCTGAACCTATGAACCGATCAGTTGAGTTGGCTCTAGGCTGCTAGCGACAACTAAAGTCGTAATCCTATTTCGCTTTACCGTAGCATACCGCTTCTAATGGAGCTAAGGCATTTGGATAGCGAAGACGATAACTGAAATAACTTCATAAATTATATAATCATAGCGACTCTCATAAAGGTTGCTACAGTAAATTCACTTACTCAACTAGCAAATTTTGAACGA
Organism: Parhyale hawaiensis; assembly: GCA_001587735.2. Taxonomy (NCBI): domain Eukaryota; kingdom Metazoa; phylum Arthropoda; class Malacostraca; order Amphipoda; family Hyalidae; genus Parhyale; species Parhyale hawaiensis. Next base: position 6,364,939 of record LQNS02278125.1, on the reverse strand, counting down.
TCTTTCTCGGTGCACCAAACTATGATGGAGATGAAATCATATTTGAATAGTGTTACTTCTGTGGAGGCTCCATTTAGACCGGCATAACTGAATGGACTGTTCCATTCACTGCTCCCGTCTATCCACAAATTTATAAACTGTCATTTTCGCAGGCTTCGAGGGCTTGGAAGCTCTAATTGATTTACAATTGGCAGCCGGCAGGCTGTAGGGCGGACGCTATTGAAACGAGAGCTTCATTCAACTCGAGTTGTAAACAAGAGTTACCAGCTCTGCCGGGCATCGAAAGTAATCCAAATTGGAAACTTTGGTGGCGACTGCTTTCGCTGTTCAGCGAAGGAGAGCTTTGTGCTCCTGGTCAGTTTGATATGCATTAAATTTAGTTTAAACTGCTGCTTGGTCTTCACGTCTTGAGATCTGGAGGTGCGTTATATATTTGAGTAAATTCGAAACTGAAAAGTTTCGGCCGTAATACAGAATTAGTATAGCGTGACTCTAGAATCAATGCCGGGCATGAAATATACAAAGGTAACATCACGAGGCAACAGAGAGGAATCTGTAAGTTGCATTAAGTGCACACCTCAGCTAGGTAATCGACATGCACTGATGCGTGCTACACAATATGCCTACTAGGCCCCAGAAGAGTGCACGGCTGCAACAGGCGACAGACTGTCAGAGCTCTGACGTCAGAGACGGACAGCTTAGGGCAACTGCCGTAAGTCCTCATTCGTGGTTAGGTCAGTGCCTTCGCTGTGGGTTGTGAGTGTCAGAAACGCTGGCGATGTAGTGCCGAGTATCGCAAGAATAATTTACCTCACTGGCTAAGAGGTGAATACCCGACCTTGAAAACGTAAGAGCAGCACTCACCCATTCTTCATTGCATGGGTTTAGATATTTAAATTAAAAGTACATGTCGAAGGCAGTATCAACACAGTTCCGTTTATTAGACTTTAGAACGACTAACTACACGCACACGCTCACATATATATACCTACAGACTGATACAGTACATCAATATTATCAAATTTCATAAATCTTACTTGACAAAAGTGCGATACAGATGAGCGTCAAAAAATGTAGACGATGCAGACTGAAATATATGTACCTTCGATGAAGGAAAACCGGCAATGGTGCGCTATATCATAAATTACAATATAAAAACTTCAAAATACATACTAGAATATCAATGAAAATAAAATTAAATGAGTGGCTCACATATATTCTGCCTGTCTTATACGAGTTTCACAAACCATATATCTAGGTATATTGGTTACACTTCTAATACGAGTGTCCCCATGTATGAATAAAGGTAATGGTAATGTCAACTTAGACCACACCCTCACCTGGGAAACCCACATGCACTGGTTTGTGCTGCGGGTAAAAGTAGGCCCACGTACTGGCCTCAGATGAGTAAGTGTAGTTGCAGTTGACCTCGGGTCACCAAAACTATGGCGCCAATTTGACAGAAGGAATAAATGACCCGAGACCCCCCACCCCCTCATCTCCGAGGAATGCAGTGCCGCCACGGCGCCGTGCATACACACACAACTGCCGAGGCAGCACACCAAGATCTGAAAAGAGCTCGCGTACCTGGCTGGGTATCGAACGTGCGAGCGATGACCCTTATGAAAAGTTCACCTGTCAATGGAGGCTAATGGACTGGCACGGTATCTCAGAACAGACCTGTATAACAATACAATACCAATTCATACCAGTGCTGTGTAACGCCTGGCTTGCCTCCTCCATCAATTGCGTTTTTGCTGCGCGCTCTTATCGTTGCTTAGTCGCATATTGCTATTGATTCAATCGAATATTTTACTCAGCGATGAGACAACTGCAAACAGCCGATAATGGCAGCTTTTCGGGAGAGTCGTGAGATGATCGGTCGGAAATTATTTACGTAATGCTAACTGCGAGCAGTCCGTGCAATATGGGCAGGTCATGACTCGACTTGGATAAAACATGAAAAGAACGTGCAAGACGCGCTGCACAACATGTTGATTACAGGACTGGAGCGCATTGATCGTATAATATTGATAGCGTGATATACACGTATCAATGAACATTGACTCTATGCGAAGTCCATGTTAGTTGATCAACGGAGCATGATTATTCGAACTAAACATGTTAACAGTTTATCAATGATAATGCATGAGAGATACGTGTGGCTTAGAGTATCACTCGAATTTTATGAAATCATAAAAACTCACGTTCGGCACTTTAGAAAATATTACTGTGAATGGTAATAACAGGAACATGTTACGAGTTTACTATATTGCTTGCGTGATCTTTTTGTAAAATGAAGGCATTACAAGCGAAAGTGAAATTCTAGAGGGGAGAAGTAAGTGTTCGACGCTTCAGAATACAATACGTTTGATCGGGAACATATTTTGAGCTCCGAATTCATAACATGAGGTATGCACAACAAAAGACATGACACAATTATTGAGATACAGCATGGGAAAAACATGCTATGCTCGTTACAGAGCATAATTATAAAAGTTTAATCTACTTACATTCAATTTTTACAACATGGCATATTCACAGTATAGATAGAATATTACAATTGCAATAGAACATGCTAGGAACATGTCTAGGGCACAAAAGAACATCTTAATGCTTATGTAGCCACTAATGACAAATGCCATCATATGGAAAATAGCAGCAAACTTCGTATCTACGCACTTTTACTAGTACTGTTGTTGTTGTGGTTCTGCCATGAACGACGCATTGTCCCTGCTTATTTCTTTACTATAATCATTGTAAGCAATATCTAGGCCAGTTACACTTCAGCAATGCATTATCATCCTCCTTGCTGCAATGCCAAATATTACTACAGAATAAATATAAGGCTTTCTGCATAGCAGCAAATTTTTACTTACTTGCTTCCAGTGTATCGAACGCATTCATTACACTGATGCAGTGGCTGTAGTAGCGCTATCGCGAATGATTCAGACCCGAACAACGATTTATACGTAACCACTCATTGGGTCTGGTTATGCCGAGGCAACACTAGCCATTCGCAAGCTCAACTTATGAGCAGACGTTCAGCTCGCACAGTGACCCAATACAAAGTGAAAGTTCATAGAAAAAATACACATAGAAAGTACTTAAGTTGAACGACCTGCGAGCTAACTGTCCGTCCGCTTGATAAGTTGAAGGGGCCATAGCGTAACGTGGTACCGTCAGTATGAAGTATGGAGCCATGCTAAATATGATAAATGTTCACTTACGCACCTTGGATAATTAGCAGCGCTATTACGCTTTACGCTGTAAGTAAAATTATGTCTGATCTAAAGCAACAACCCCTCGTCAAAAAATAACAATGAAAACTTTCGGTAGTCTTTGTTCAGGTACATTAATAATAAAGACTCTGCTATGCACCTAACTGCTTCAGCTCGATTTCAAACACAAGATGAGACACGTACTTGTGAAGTGGCGAAAAAGTATTTTCAATATTTCAATACATACCCTGTGCACCTGCCGTATCTAAGGTACGGTTGGAGGGGATATTACTCGACACTAGTTCGGTCACTCACTTCGAAACTTTCCTTTCCAAATTCGTTGTAGCACTATAGAAAATGGGACGAAAATTATTTAAACGTGACAATAAATGGGAAGATAAATTAATAAATGCACTGTGTAAATTGCTTTATCGCAGGTCAAGATTTTGTGAATTTTGGAATAATATAAATCTTGCATAAGGGAAAATTGGTGCCCTGAAAAAAACACAACTATGTACATAAAATAATTAAATTCGGCTTGAATTCAAGAGTATATTCTAAGAGTTACGAAATTTTGTGTATTGTGAATGTTCACAACATTAACTATCAATCGCTTTACTGTATACGTAAGCGAGGAAGGTGGCCGAGTCATATGACGTTCTACTCTGATGCCCAGAGTTTCAAGGAATGCAGGAGTAACCATTGCTGAATGGGATGGAGCATTGTCGTGCATAAAAATCATTGGTAGGTTATCGAACCATGATAATGAATGCTCATTTTGGAACGCTATGTAAGCTTGAATCGTAAGTTTGATCCCTCTGGCTATCAGAATGGTCCGATATGCTCGTCACCTATGATACTTGCCCAAAACATAACACCTCCACCTCCTTATTGGCGTCTTAATCGATGAAGAATAGGGCTTCAATAGGATTCCACATTTCACATTTTGGTCCTTGTATACGGGCCATCAAGATTAATTCTAGCCTCATTGGTATAAATGACATTTTAGAAGTTTCAGTTCATATATTTTCGTTCACAAGCAATGCACTTTTCCTTGTGGGCTTGTTCAGTGGAGCCTGATGACAGGCTTCTCATTCCTTGCCAATTAATTCATGGCATTGGATCGGGTTTGTTTGGAAAAAGAGAGATACCAGCTTTGCCAAATATTGCAAATATTAGTGCTGTTTGGGTGCATGCTGACTTGTCTGTGTATTTTTCGATTATCACGAGGTGAAAGGGCTCTTCTTGTGTTCTCTCTTATCTTTCCCTTGTTTGGTGTTTGGGCTCTCGACGTATGAAGATAAAGTTCGTCCATCTCTCCCTACCTCCTAAGCTAAATCTATGAGAGACATACCTCCTTTTCAGTACCAGTCAAGAGACCTTTTCTGGGCATTTTCAGAGACCAGCAATAAAGTGATTTACTGTTATAATTGTTCACAAGGCAGAAGAATTGAATAAGTTCAATCGAAATTTGGTCACTTTGTGCACCTATAGTTTTTATTTTCACGGCACTAACTTCCACTTATGTAAGATTTATATCGCTTCAATAAGTAACAAAATATTGACCTGCAAAAAAAGGATTTTTACTGTCTTTTCTAAATGGATGGACCATATTTTAACTTCAAAATGTACCTGGGAAATTTAGTAACAGTGTAGGACTTGGAACACGACTAAACCGTGCCTAGAGAGAGGCTAAATACAGAAACCAAAAAAACAGCTTATATGAGGTTAGAACGGGGTTTTCCTTTTCTTTTTGTAACTTCCTTCAGTGATAATTGTACCTCTCGATTCATGCCTATATGGCAATGCTGTCTATGTATCCTAATAATGTATGGTTATTTCATTATAAACTTATGATAATATTATCGAGGGGATTTCACGACCCAATAATTGGATCGGTTGAGCGATGTTGGGCTCTACACTCTGGCGCCGGGTCACATCCCGCGACCTAAGGCTCAGAGCACTTTGCGAATGATGTGC
>LQNS02278125.1:6346455-6359393 GCA_001587735.2 Parhyale hawaiensis | reverse complement strand
TTTTCTTTTGGATATACCTGGTTCTGAGGGCTTGCTCTTGAGCTGCCAGGATAGTGCCTTCCGTTTCCCGTTTCAGCTCACCCCTCAGGAGCCAGTTCCATGAGTCGGGGACTATTTTGTCCGGAACAGCCTTGAGGTACTGGCCGGAGTGTCGTCGCTCTTTGAATTTCTCAGCCGTTTCGTTCTCTTTCAACAACTTCGCCTCGACCAAGCAGCATGCCCACGGGTCGTTGCTCTCTCTGAATAATATTATTATTATTATTATTGTCTTAAGATGGCATTATTTCAATGAGCCGAGGTACAGCGAAACGCGTCGTGGGTAATTAAATTTCTAATTTTGCTTCTCATCGTATTCTTTAGTATTATTACTGTTATTATTATTAATATCACTCCTACAGTGGTAGCCCTACTTTATTATCATTATTATGATTATGGTATAAAAGTAACAGTAGCAACAACATCGGTAGTACACGTAATTGTAGAATTGTAATTTTCACTACTATGAGCATAAGTAGTATTTTTATTACCATTACTGTTATTATTGTCACCTCCATTTACGGGAAACATTTACTGTAAATCCTGTAAAAAGTCAAGAGCAACATGCAGGACGCTCGTACGTTGCTTTGAAGATTGCTCAGCGAACCCTTACAAGATGCGTCGAGCATAAGAGCAGCCGTGTTATTGGCAACATTTTGCCGCGTATCAAAGCAATTTTGCTTCAGACCTGCCCTTTACCCACCCATTCTCCATAACTGAATTCGGCCCGATGTATTTACCTTATTAAATTGCTCCTTGCCTCCACAAAAGTAGCGGAGGGTTTCCCCAATTTTGCGCGAGCTATCGGATCGAGTCTGTCACAGCAGATCGTGTTTACTGGCGCGCTCTATAGGGAGCTACCAGACGCCTACCTTTGATGAGCAGAAAATAGGAAGTAACGCGGCCATTTTGTTAATAGCACTTATGAACCTGTCTTTCACGGAGCTGTTTTTAATGGATTATTTTTATACCGGCAAGTTTCGAATAGGGTCCCAAGAGATAACAGCAATATTGACTAAAATAGGGTTATGATGTGTTCTTAATATGTAGTAGGGGCAGTTCTTATTGAAGCCTGTTGTTGAATGTTCGACATGTAGTAAAAGTACGACTCTCTATTTATGTTTGTGTATCTGTGCTGATAGAATCTTGTAATTATGGAGACTCCTCCAGGTCGTATGATTTGCAATTAAAGTAATATTTTGGCAGGACTTTGCCCAGTGTCTTATATATCATAAATCTATTTCTAACTTTTTACAAAACTACGAAGCATCAGATCCTTAGAACTTCATTCGGTTCTTCTCGCTATTATGTCTTTTAAGAAATGATATTTCTATTGTTCTTCAGAAAATTAATATTACTGATGGTAGCTCTAGCAAGCGAACATTCATCAATCTCAACATCTGCTTACCTCACCGCAAAAGCTGCCATTAGAGTACTCGGAGGGAACTACACTACTGCACTGTACTATTTTCATTGAATTACTATTCCCTGCAGTACATTCATGGAAATGCAGTCAAGAGAAGGGTTTTTGTTTTCGACCCCAGGACTAAATGAAGATTCTGCAATCCTGGGATTTTGAAAGAAATATCCTCGGGACTCCCGCGATATTTTCGAAATTTCTTATTTGTCACATTACAAAAGAAGCTATGGTCTACTGACACATGTGCGGGCATGAATATTATGCTCTTTTTAGTACTAATATTGACATTATGGCAATTTACATCCAGTCTTTCTTATGATACATGCGTTATCGTCTTGGAACACTCACGGCGACCAGCGGCAGCAGTATACGCGACCGGCTTGCATGTACTGTTCAGTTCTTCAGTATTCGCGATACAGTTCCCTGCAATGGAGAGATAACTAACATTAAGTACGTTTAAATCAATCAATCAACTTTATTAGGTACTCACAGGGGTGGTACAATAGTTATATTAAACATAGCTTATCACTAGACTTAAATTAAATACAGAGATCGCTTGGTAGCCTTAGTACACGTTACACCGCATTCCGGCTCATTGTTTGGCCTCTGTTTGGTAAGAGTATGCGCTGCCATCGGCTATACATATTTGACAGTCTGTAGCAAGGGCCATCGCAGACCACGTTTATCAGCGAATTAGCTGATTTTTCTATCCTGTGGAGACTGTAAGCACATTTCCTTGTTCTGACCTTCAGACAGTCAGTATACTTATGAGCATATATCACACTAGCACTATACGACCGAGGTACATTCATAAGCCGGCGAAATAGCGAAATATGTCATTATAAGCCACACGTAGGCGCCCAATGGTCTTCTGCTTAAAGTTCGACCAAAGCGAGTTACAGTACATAGTCGAAAATCAAGTTTAAATATAATTATAGTGATATATCACTCAACGCTTTATTTCTGCGATTGAATTGTTAACTTAAAACAGACAGGTTAAACGACATTAGGCCGCAATGCATAAGTTGGAAGTGTCGTATTTCAGAAGATACGTACGTATCTACTTTCGTTTTCGGTGTATGTTCTAGTTAGTAAAAATCCAGCATTCTACAGCTATCTCTGTAGAGTCAAAACAAATTAATAGTATTTTATGCACACTCTTAATTTGTATAACCGTATATTCTGCCATGCGCGAAATGCTCGTAAAAATAATACAATATTCTATATGAAATTGACAGAAAAAAATTCTATCAACGTTTTTATGTGTGTCGTTAACTTTAACCTGAAACAATTAGATCCACTGTGGAGATAACTCGCAGTTGGCACTCCAGCTAGTCACAAACATTAACCCTTAGATCTCGATGAGTATTAACTTATCAGGGACAACAACGACAAAACGTAATTCAAATATGACAAATCTTAAACTGAAATACCCGTAATCTACGTGTTCATAAATCTAGTCACTGTACAGAGAAAAATTTTGGGGTATACAGTACCATTAAAGCAACAGCGAGAAACGACAACTTTTCGCTAAAAGTAACCTTGTAACCTTAAGTCCTTACCCCATAACTAGTTACCCGTACAATTACATTGCCTGCAAATGAAGTGTCAGCGTGAATTTTCACGTCATTTTGGCAAACAAAATTTCCCGGGAATTCCCACGAATTGTCTTGAAATTCCGGTATTTGAAATTGACCTAAAATCGACCGAGATTCCTGGAATTCCCGGATCCTGGAATGAAAACCCTAGTCAAGAGTAGACAACTTTTTATTTAATCAGTCACGTGTAGTAAATATAATCATTTAGATTAGATTAGATTAGATAGGCGGCAGTAGACGAACCAATAGGCCCATTCCCAAAGAGACACCAGAACATACGCCCCGGCACTCTATGAGCTATTGCCAGGACAGGAGAAAAGAGAGAGANAAAAGAGAGAGAGAAAAAAAGAGGGGAGGGGTGAAGAGTCCCTGCCCAAGAAACGATCTTGAATGCACGCAAGCACGTTCAAGAGCCGTTTTTTTTTAAAGTCATTTTGGAGTACTATAACTTGCAGCTAATTTAAACTTCTTATTTCATGAAAAATATATTTTACTGGAAATTCAGATACTTTGCCCAATGAAATAACGTTCTACATTTCCCATGAACCTTGCGATTTCGCACTTGATCTAAATAAGGATCGATCGCCATATTTTTCATCACTGCTCTCGAAAAATTACAGAGAAGAGTGAGACACTACAGTAAGCGTCTAGTAGTCTTGGGGTATAAAACGCACAACGGATACCTCTCTCACCCAAATAGTCTCTGAGTTCAAGAGCAAACTTCGATGGAGAGAAAAGTGCACCCACCCCTGGCGTTCGTCAGCTTTAGTGCTAATTTCAAACGATACTGTAATCATTCTATTGTTTCTCAGTTCCTGTGCTAAAACTTAAACGGAATGGAGAATACACTCACCCCTACTGTCTCTCTGCTCTAGTGCACCTTAAGTAGAACGGATAGTGCATTCGTGCCTATTGTCTCACATCTCTAGTGCTAATTTGAATGAACCAATAGAGCATTCCTTCCTGCTGTCTCATATGAGGCACTAGACCTGTCTTGTGCGTGATATGAAGACGGCGTCGGCAGCATTGGAAGTCGATTCGAGGGCGCCGGAAGTCATGCTCTGGACACTATTGCCGAATTCAACGGTTCATTGTTGTGCATCGATGAACATCAGAGATACTGGAGCTTCAGAGGCGATGCCTTTGTGAGGCAGTGGTGCCTGTAGCAAGCACAGTGCCCTGACAGAGGAGCCACCTGATGATTAATTGCAATGGTTCAGTGCGTGTAGGGTCAGAAAAGGTTGCTCGTGGTTGCTTAATTACCATATGAAGGTAATATGATTGTAATTAAATGTTGTGGCAGGATTATTGCTCAGACATGGTCAACGTATGATAGCAGCTTCTGACGTGCTGCACGTAGAATCAGGGAATCGTTGCCTAATTCTTCAAACCGCGTCCCTCTAGGACGTGTGTTACACAAATCTTCCTCAAGCTGCCTTCACCATTTACCTGGGACCTTGCTCCTCTATCCTCGAATTTTCAATATAAAAAGAAGAAAACAACGCTTGTAGTTGCTCAAGTCTTAGAAAATCAGCTGACAAGGGGAAAGTTCATGCTCTAGTGGAATGAAGAATTGTTACATCTCTAGAACTTCCAGCTTTCGACTCCTTATGAATCATCATCAGGAAAAAGGCGTGTCGTTTTCCAATGATGATTCATGACCAATCGAAAGCTCGAAGTTCCGCAGATATACAGATACCACAGAATATACTTTCTTCTAAAACGTCTTTGATTACTGCACTTGTTTCACTAAAGAAACGTTTAGTTTTACGAATACATCACTCTGTTGCCAGACAAATTTTATACGTTGATATGTGGTGCAATCGATGGAAGCTAGCAAAGTCAGCTGACGATAACATTCTCCCTGTCACGCAATCACGAAAATAAGCACACGTAGGAACAACAGGACCTCACCAGATCCTTTATATGAGAGTGTCATCGTCGGGAAGCTTCATTGCTGCCAAATTGATAAATATAATTCACTGGTGGCTCTCCCTTTGGCTGCAAGTCGAGACCCAACAGAAGACTACTGGCATCGTGACTCGATCTCCCCATGGAAGGGGGAGTGATTAACGTCACCTGGACGTCGTCCGATGACACTTAACGTATCTCAAGTCCGAGTACGCCTTTCCGTCTTAAAGCAGAACATATGATGGCAAATTATTGACTCCGTGTCCCGAGGAAAAACATTGCAGCGACGCATGTTAAAGGCACAGAGACATGACGAACTCAGCTGATGATTGCAACGGTCCTTTATTGTATCAGGAAAATGTCGGCCAGCTTTCCAAACTTCCTCATTCTTCAGAATGAGTTTAGTTCATCAAATGCTGTATTAGGGCAATGCATTATAAGCCTGGCAGCAGTCCCTTGACTGATGCTTCTAATATTGAATCAAATAATCCACTTCCCTCCAACCGATTTTTCTGATGTACGTCGCACTTACACGGATTGTTGCCCCGTAAATTTTGCCGAGAACAATGCAGCATTTTAAAGCGAACTGAGTCATCACTCATGGGAAAACTCGCGCCGGTACTTTTCTTCTGCAGTGCAAAAACGAGCAAACCATCTGCCACCGAGCTAATCTGAGATATGGCTTCGTTTTGTGCCCTTTTTTTCTTGGATTCTTTTCTTCTGTTGAAAAGCGCCGCGGCGGGATTTTATCTCACTCCTGTTGAAGAGTAAAGTGGCGTTGGTTGGTGCGCCGGTGATGTATGAACTAAATAGCTGCGGCAGAAATTCAAAAGATCTGGATTGCCTAGAAGTATTGGAACCAATTTCAAGAAAATATGAAGTGCACCTTCTAGGATTTGAGAGCTGCATTTAAAACAGTGGAATTTTTACTGGCACTTGGATAGGTTTGTATAGAGTATACAAAGTTGGCGAAGGGATCGTATGATGTTTCACCCCCCAAAATGTTCTGAATAAGTTCTAATGAGAACTTGAAAGTTTTTACGGTATTAATGCGGTTATCATTAGGTTACGGATTATAGATCCATGCTACATGCTGACATTTCCTTGTACTCCCGCTGGGTGGAGTCCTAATGGTAGTAATTGCAGAACTTTTACCAGCTCTAATGGCATCATGGAAAACATTTATTAATGGCATCGTTGGCCAGCATACTGTAAATCTGAAGATGTCATTACCGTTACCAACTCATTTACCATATTTTTCTAATAAACCCTATATGAATGTGTTGCGTTCATTTACAGCATACTAATTTGTAGGTTGCTCTTACGTCGGAGTCACGTTAACGTCGCTGCCTCATGTACTGAAGCAGATAACGAGTCTACAGCGCTGCTTAATGTTTGCATTGATCAAACAGCTTACGTTTTCACAAATGCATAGCGTTGCCATACAAGAATTTCGAATGCAGTGAATTAATTTATCAAATAAGCTTAAGTCGTCACAGATGCCTTACGTTAATACTAATATAAAAATTCAAAATATGGGAAATTACCTATCTTTTCAAAACACAAAAGTCATTCATAAACAACGATTTTTGGCAACTAGAGAATCGTGTCTCCTCCTGACGCATGATGCCCTTACCAGTTAGATAAGGCAATAACTTCGAATATATTCATCATAATATAATCTCCACACAACAATTGTTTACATTTTCATAAAATTTTGAAGATTATACCATTTTTCAAGTCACTTCTAAGTTCGCCTGGTTGCATACTTTGGTACAGTTTGATATTGACCTCGCCAGCCCAGCGGTCAGTTGTGACTCACCATGCTATTTGTTCTATAGGGTATGGCATTGATATTAGCTTAAGATTTGTTCTGGCTGCCTTTTAGTAGGCGTAAATCTTTCTCATAGTATCAAATTTGCATCGCTAGCTCCTACTTTAGCGCCACAACACGCTCTTTGTTCCGTGCGACCCAGATCCTCTCCAGTATCACGCTGTTGTGGCGGCAGTCATTTTTTCACTGCACTTATTCCTGGCGCGCCATGTTGAGCAGCTCAGTCTCTTTAAAATTCATAAGCTGACGAGGCGACACAGGTTCCGTTTCTAGGAAGGCAGCGGCAATATCGCGCATATTTCGGAACTGTCGCCTATAGTGGCGCAACCTTATGACTCCATCTAATGCGTCTTCTAGACACATAACATTGCCCTTAAAAGGTTAAGAAAATGTGAAGGTTTATTATGGAACGCAGTACTTGCTCATATAGTCATATAATTTAGTACCCGCTCTGTCAAAAAAGAGGGCGAGGAATTTTTGATGACCCTTTATTGATCATACTTTCGTCACTAATATGCTTCTGAAGGATACACTACATCGAAAAACACTCAGCTTGTCTTAAGAGATGAGTGCTCTCTGATTCAGTTCGTCTAAGCAGCACACTCTTTCCCTTTCATGGATGACATGTGAAGCAAATAAAATCAGTTTATACCAGCAAGCAGTGAAGTATCACTGAATTTAATTAAATTTCCCTCCGCGTATCCTACCTACGACATGATACAATTTGAGTACACCGAAATTTTACGCTCAAACGAAAACTGCTTCGTCAGAGGAAGAAAAAAAGCTGGAAAAATAATTGCTATTCTACAGCACTGTGAAATATCACTTCTCCTGTTCTTCGTTGATCGTTTGCTCAATTTGTACTTCTGAGGCTACAAACAAATATAGTTTCAATGTATGGAGAAAGTAATAAAAAGCTGACTCCATGGCAGCGGCTGGAGAAGCTGTAAATATATTTTCATTGTTTGGATTTCTACGTTGGCACAGCAAGAAGTCCACTCAATTAAATGATAAAGAATTCACAACTTTGGAAATCTTCTTTAATGTGGTTTAATTTTCTGATCTATCTTCCACAAAGCTCAACATAATTACAAAATCTGCAGCCTGGACTATTTTTCGCTTATTTTGTTACGAGTGTGACACGAAACATACAAACACAAATATAAAAGTATGCCTATAAACATACGATGGCATTTATTGTATTGTTTTGATTTATACGGGTAATACTTTAACTGATTAAGATATGAAGAGTTTTCGAGAAACTCCGTGCTTGTGCAAATAGTTTTTATGAGGGTAGGCTATGAGTGATAGCTGTAGAATACTAACTACAGTGGAAATCCTAAATCGTAGACATAGCTATTGCCTCTTTTTCAAGCAAACAAATTCTCTAGTTCTACAGTATATCTGTTTCTCCTACATCCATAAAACATTATCTTTAGCTAGCAACATTGAAACTCAGAAAGTTGTCGCTCAGAATGCACTGCCAATAAGTCCTGTTACGCATTTCTACTAGTCGCTCCATATAAAACCAGCCATGGCCAAAATTCTAGATAGAGGGAACTGAAAACTGTCTATGCCACTGCATTTTCTCCGTTTCAGCTACTTTTTCTGTTAATAAGATAGCCTCTATGAGGAGTTCTGTTTATAATGTTTTATAAGCTTAGGTAAAGACTGGTAATCGTAAAACTTTGTTTTCGATTTTAGTTCAAGACTGCAAGCTTGACGATAGACAGTAAAGGAAATATCTTAGTATGTTGATTTATAGTTAGCCCTTGGTGTCGCCAAATGAAAATATATATAATTCGAATTGTCCCTCGAAATAAGAGGCAATATCAGGACGTTAAACAGCATGTAGTGAAAAATATCCACAGAAATTGCGGCGGTTTCCGTAGCACAACCCCAATATCCACCAAATATCAATATTATTTGAGTGAGGTGCGTATTGCGATGAGATTTAGATATTGTAGTGTAGGTAACTGCTTGGAATATAGGCCCTAACTGTAATGAGGTTTAAAATATCTAACAATTCGATTATTGAACTTCAAGTGTAGCCATGTTCTGGCGTGCTTAGTGCTCATCAGGAATGCGACGTACACTGGCACATTCAACATATATACTTGTATACTGGCACACTGACATACGAGTACAGACTGGTATGCTGGTGCACTAACATACATACTGGTACACTGGCACACTGACGAATAGACTGGTATGTTGGCACACTAACATACGAGTACAGACTGGTATACTGACTCACTAACATATATACTGGTACACTGACGAACAGACTGGTATACCCTCAAGGGTATATTGTAGCGGTGCCCTCTCCCTGTCAGAATATGTATGGACCTAACTCACCAAAGGGCTGTCCCAGATGGTTTTTCCCGCAGGAGATGTTGCAGCTGGCCGCAGTTCCTGCTAACGAGGTAAGTTTGTAGAGTTAGGTAAGCCCTCTACGCTTCCCCTCCCTGCACTTTATTTTCTGCCAGTAGTAGCGTGCTGCCCGTGTGAGACCAATAGAACTCATCTGAATTAGCATTAAACTGGAGACCTTCGGGCAGAAACGCCGAGATAATAATCATTGAAATTTCGGCACGATGTGACTGAGTATTACTGAGTCAGTAATCCTTTTACTACTACCACTACTACTACATTCGGTAAATTTGTAAGCGAAAGACGACTCAAAAAGAACCCATAGGTTCGTCCAAGAGACCTGACGGTGAAATCACCAATGACGTGAAAGACAAAGCCACTATCCTGAACGAACATTTTGCTCTGTATTCACCATAGAAAATGCAACGAACATTCAAGAACTAGCACCGATGTAAGTTGCTCCCACAAAGAATTTTGTTTTCACGGAGACTGAGATCCTTCAACAACTAACCCACCTGAATGTGTACAAATCCACTGGCCCAGATAATCTTTCTCCCCGAGTTCTACAAGAAATGGCTCCAGCCATCACAAAACCACTGCATGAAATATTCGATCGCTCTTTAAGAACGGGAAAAGTTCCACGGGATTAGAAACTAGCTAACGTAATCCCGATACATAAAAAGGGGGATAAGAAAGCCCCAGTAACCATCTACCATTCAGTCATACTTCGGTCGTAAGCAAAACCATCGAACGCCTCTTGAAGAAGCGCATCAATGATCACCTGAGGATGCACCAGCTCATTTTCAATACTCAGCACGGCTTCCGAAATAGAAGCAGCTGTGCTTAACAAACATGTTGGCCTTCTTTTCGGAAGTCACGGAAATTAGAGATGAAGATAAGGGTGTGGACCTTGTGTACCTAGACTGCCAAAAGGCTTTTGACAAAGTGCCCCACCAACTGTTAATGAAAAAATTGCAAGCCCCTGGCATCCAGGGAGACTATTTACGCTGGATCCCAGCATGGCTTACGGGTCGGCAGCAGCGAGTGAAACTTTGAGGAGAGACAAGCGACTGGACACAGGTATCATCAGGGGTTCCACTAGGTAGCGTGCTTGGCCCACTTCTATTCATAATTAACATCAGTGATCTCGATCATAATATTCGTAGTAAAATCAGTAAATTTGTGGATGATACTAAGCTATGCCATCCTGCCAGGAAAAGAGCTGAGCTCCAACAAGACCTTAACTATCTCATGGAATGAAGCACAACTTGGCAGATGAACTTTAGAGTCGACAAATGTTCAATAATACACTTAGGGACGGAGAACCCCTCAACAACTACGTAACTTGGGAATAACCATCACAAATAAATTACAACACAGTCAGCAAGTTGTTAAGAGTGCGAAAATGGCAAGCAGTGTACTGGGATTCATCACAAGGAATTTCGAATACAAATCCAAGGATATCACAATTTCCTTGTAATAGGCACTAGAGCACCCGCACTTAGAATGTACTGTTCAATTCTGGTCGCCACATCTGTGCAAAGATATCGATAAAATAGAAAAATCCAACGCAGAGCAACAAAATTGATAACTCAGCTGCGAAACAAGCCATACGAATGTCGCATACAAAAACTGGGCCTGATCACTCTCGAACAGAGATGACTCAGGAGACAACTAATAGAAACAGTCAAGTTTTTGACTGGCTTGAACGACGTATCTACAGCAGAACTTTTTGACAGAGACGTTAATGATTGCCTGCCAAACAACGGCCAAAAACCCAAGTATAAGCCCAAAGAACAACTTTAAGCCAGCAGTCCTTTCCGTATTTCATAGTGTACATTTGTAATAGACTCCCCTCCGATGTTCTCGGTGCAGAGACAGACAATGCGTTTAAAAATCGTCTTAACAAAAATTGGGAAAAACATCCTCCATAACTAAGAACACGTCCTTCAGGAGTCACAAACTATTAAGCTTAGCAGATCAGCGGCTATAATTTCACTTGCGTGCATGCATGATCGACTCGAGGCTGAGATCTTTCATTTTTTCTTCTTTTACTCCTCTGTCATCTTTATCATGCTAACATAATGACAATAGCTCATAGAGGGCCGGCGCGTAAGTTTTAGTGTCTCTCTGAGAATGGGCCTGTTGTTCCGTCTACTCCCCCCTATCTACTCTAATCTACATACTGGCATACAGGCGCAGTAGTATGTATACATACTGGTATACTGGCACACTGACGTACACACTAGTGGTATACTGATACACTAACATACATTCTGAAATGCTGGCATTTTGGGTTAAAAACCTGTATATTAACAGATGTACTGGCGTATGGCTTGTATTTAGATGCACAAAAAAAATCTACAAGCAAATCACTTGAAAATAGTTGAAAAATCTATTACATAAAGTTAATTATTTTAGTTTCAATATACAATGTTGTCCGTATGAAAGGCCGAGCCTGGGCTACTGTCGCCGCCAACATCGCTTAATTACCCTTCAACAGGAATTGCTTCTGCCATAGCACTTTTGTAACGCAGCGTATCGTTGCTGAGCGGATGTTAAAAGCGTGGTTGAGTTGCCCCTTCGATTGATATTTAGCGCTTGTATTTCTTATATTACGTACCCTCACTATATAGGAGCTAGATACATGTAAAGATGTACTCATTTTATTACTGATATATGAAATTTACATCGCCATCTCTTCAAACAAACTATTGTGTATAAAATGCAATAAAGCATTACATTTGTTCAAATTTAATGGTGCTCGTAGGCTATTATCCTATTTTGCACATGCATTTTCCGGAAAAACTAACTTCGTTTTACTTATCTGAGTAGGCAACTCGTCAGAAAGACCGCTGTCGCAATCTGGCACCTGACATGAAACACTTACTGGTTAGCCTTAGCGGACTGAATACGGTGTAGACAATACTCCTAGGTCTACCCAGGATCCCTCAGTTAAGGCCTTAACGGAACCACTACGGCGCTGCAGGCACCCTCGGTCTTTCAGGGTCAGTCATAGTCTGGCGCGTAAGGAAGGATCCCCACGCTTACCAAGCAGCTAGCCACTACAGGATTCTTAACACTAGCCGCGCAGCCCACGAGTGATACCGGGTTCGTCCGCAGTAGCAATGCATTACCCCAGCCAGTCACTTGAGGTCGATCCACACAAGCCGGACGGCCCACGAGAGCCATCAGGGACCGTTTGCTCGAGATAACACTGAGACCGTTTATTTTAGTTGTATCCGATAATCAAAAACCTATACATTCTCCATCTTGTAAATAAATATATATATATACATGTATGATATGCTTGCTGTCCACGCGATCAGGAAATAACAGTAGAAAATAATCACTTCAGTAACACCACCATATCATTCTCTCTCTTTTGCGGTTTTACTCAAAATAGTATCTTTCTCTTGTCATTCGCTGATCTTGTACTCAATTTACGCGTCATGAACTTGAAGCAAAAACAAACCTTGACATGCTGGGGGGGGGTGAAATTCAGCTTTCATACTACCGGTAAACAGCATTTCTGACATTTCTAAGGCTTAAATTTTAGATTTTGCGGAGCACCGGCCGCTTTCAATAAAGTAAGACTTTCTCCCTTCTAATGCCTGATCCACAGCGCACAACCGTACGGTCTGTTATTATTATTATTATTATTAAAACTTCACGCTTGGGCTCCCACGGACAGGTAATACAACCCAAATGAAGCATTTGCAACACCGGGAAGCCCAAAACGCTGCTAAAGGAAATCCAGCAAAAA
>LQNS02278125.1:6320940-6345861 GCA_001587735.2 Parhyale hawaiensis | reverse complement strand
TGTTGCGGTAAAAGTGTCCGAGACCGACTAACAATCATCGATTTGGTCTTACTGGCATTCAGCTTCATACTCCAGGCCGAGCACCATGCACTAATGCGCGACAAGTCCCTTTTCAGAGACAGACGTTTGTTATAAACAGACGTTGAGGTTACGGTTACACTTTATCCTGATATAAGTACAGTGAAACTTGCAGACATGAACACAGACACAGCGGTATTTTTGCTATAAAATTAGCGACAGCGCTCATATCACAATTGGTCGCCTGCAGTTTATTTTTCCCCAACTCCGCCAGGACACAATGATGACGTCACAACGGTTTCAACCGGTTGATCGAAGATGGGCTGAGAAATTGTGCGTCTGCGAGGTCGTTTATCCGTGTTGATACGGTAGCATGAACGACGCGCGAGCTGACCGTCCGCTCATAAGATGAGCGAGCGATTGCTTACTGTGACCTCGGCATAATACTCATATCTGGCGAAATGAAGCAAACAACCAATCAGCAAACCATGTAATTTCCTATATTGGGATAAATGTACGTAATCTTATAATGTGAAGAACACTGGATAGGCGCTTAATTTTAAAAATACTAATTAATAATAATAACGCGACTGTGTGAATACTCGAAAGGGTAATTTCTAATTCTCTATTTAATGCCAAAAGACATTATTATTTTTGCAATCTGAAATTATTTTACGCCCAAAATATAAAAATTTAACTTCCACAACGTCTTTCTCTATTTTGTAGTAGCTTTTTTAGAGCTCCCGTTTGGATCAGCTTTGTTTGCGAGCAGGAAGTACAAACACATATATAGCCAATCTCCTGATAAAGCATGCACTTTACTGCATACTTTAACTCGTGAATTTCATTTTATTCCATCTGTGCGTCTATGAATATGCAAATGAGGTTCAATCTCCAAGGTTGCAACTTCCATAGCGAGCTCTGGAGTCTGCAAATAGCTGCAGCTGCAGGCTCTAAGATTCGTATTAAATTATCAGAGAAAGTCGACAAAATGAATTCAGTGCACTCACTTATTTGCGTCAATAAATTTTCATCAATGCAGATCGTCTCACTGCGTTCCCAGACGGCAGAGTAGGATTTATCGCTAAGCTGCGGAATATATTACAGGCTTCGACTCCATACACGGAATTTATTTAATTGATGTACTGCTATCCTAGAGACCAAGTCTTTCGTTGCAGGTGTCATCTATGCCGTTTTAAATAATTGTCCTTTTGCAACTCGAGGAGCATCTGCTGAACTGTAGCATTTTCAGCGTGTCTTTGTATCTGTCTTCCCACAACCAGCCCTGCTAAAGCATGTTTTCTTCCTAAAATCGTGGGTTGTCTAAAAATCCCACTGGCAGTTCTTATCAGCGGCTCAGTAGCGGGTTGACCGCTAGCCAGTAAAGAGGTGCAAGTGCAACGGTGCTGCAGTTGTTTTCCTGGACTAAGCTGGAAGAACACGTAAGAACAGAGAAGCAAATGAATTTATTTTTTGTATGGCGCAGCCAGTCCACCACTAAGGTGCATTACGGCTGAAAGATCTGGAAGAAAGCCGGTTCTAGCTTACGGTAATCTACGGAATTTACGCTCACAGTTTCACTTACAAGTGAAAGAAAGATATTGCACAAATTACGCCGTTTTCAACTTTAAAAACTTCAAAGTCAACATATACAATTGTGAATTTGTGCTTCATTTTACGTCTTGTGGTTGTTCTTAAATTGTGGTTGTTCCCACTGCAATCTACGAAATTTATTCGTTTTAAGCTATTGATTTACGTTAACAGATTTCCTTTTCCTCTCGTTCATAGGAAGCCATAGCTTGTATTAGCTCTTGTTCTGGACACTGAGATAGTTTACAGAGCTGTATGATAATCGATAGATCAGCGCCCCCAACATGAGGCAATTTCATTTTGGATTCAAACAAACCTCAAACTTTTCCCAAAATTTAAAGGCTCGAAATGCTAACACCGAAATAACGAGACGTTCCCTCTGAGTGCTGCAAAGGAGCTAATGCTAAATGAGATCCTTTTCTTTTCTCGGTTCTACCAGCCTTTTGAAGATGCTGGGGATTAGAGAGTTAATTTGAATTTAATTTCTCTCTGTACAAAGGCATTAGAAGCGTTAGGAGGAAGGCACAAACGGACGTCCGCTGCTCATCTCATTTGCTTGCACACCCAGCCTTTGTCCTTCCTGACGTAATGGCCAACGAAGCCTTGGTGCGATGGTCGTTCTTGTTCTTGGACGACGACCGTAGCCACCTTGGTGTGATGGCCGAGAATCCTTCCTTGATGGTCATCCTTGAAACAACAGTACTCTCTCTAGGTGATTATCATCACTACCCACTTTGATAATCACTCTTAACCTGACACTGATCACCACTGCTCTCCTTAATGATCACTCTAGGCACGACAGTGTTCACTATAGACGGTGACCTTCATCTCCCTCCTCGACGGTCACTCTCAACATAACTACGCCCATTCTGGACGAGGACCATGATCGTCTTACTGCAATGGTAGCTCCAAAATTTACGAAGTTGCAACAAATGGGCGAAGGAAGTCCTGCTCACGCCTTTGGCTGTCTGCTAGAAGCGGCGGCTTCCCCGCAACACGCCGGAGATCCAGTTTCTCAAACTTTTCCAGGCAGGATGGAATCAAACTTTTGGTGTCTTATTCTACTCGAGTTACGGTGGGTCGAGAAGCTCCCGATCGCTAAGGAGAAGAAGAAAGAGAAAAAGAGGGCAGTGTTCTGCAGCGAGAGGAGAAGACAGCAAAATCCGAGTTTTTTTCTTAAAGTGAAAACTTGAAGAGATATAGAGTGGTGTACTGTAAGAGAATTATACAACTGCTTGAAGAAGGTAAAAAAAATTATAAGAGCATTAGCAAGGTAATAAAAGCAAATACAGTAATATAAGAACTATAGTATACATTTATGTGTATAACACCCCCATTGATGAAATAATTAAATATATGTTAACTAAAGAAGTATAGAGCAGAATGCATGAGTAAAGAACAGCGTAACAATCACAGGTCACAGTTATTAAAAACAAGAGCGCTCACGTGAAGGTCAAGACTTTGAAACAAAATCGAATATGAGCATTTAAAAAGAGAGAAGCATGCTGTCAATTAAGTGATAAACGTGGAGGCGATAGAACAGGTACATAAGAGAAAAATCAGTTATTTGGATGAGATGCAGACATTTAAAATGCGATATTGCTATCGCTAATCTCATTTATGCCAGTGTCGAAGTGATGAGTGGTGCTGCTTCGCTCGTTGCAACAAATTCAGACGTTCTACTCTCAAATCAGAAATAACTCCTGGCACTTGATAAGGCAACGTCAGCGTTTCTGTCATTGATAATCTACAGGGGGGGGGGCTACTGATCTCAGGGCTGAGGAGTTGGAGGAGGAAGCCCAGTAGCCATGTGGGCGTTCCGTTTATGGCTCCGTTGCTCGGACAAACTGTGGACGACTGCAGCCGTACATTCCACTGGGCTCTAGAATGGTTATATTTGCAGCACGAACCAGTGCATGGAAATTTCCTATTTGGGGTGAGAGGTTAAAGCAACGGTTCTTCTGCCTAACCCACTTAGTTAATTGCAGGATTAAGAGTAAAATAAATAGTGTTATTCCAACAAAAATTATATTTCACTGTGCTATCTGCGCCAAATTCAGTTTTTCCTACACATAGGAATGTAATTAAAAGAAGAACCCTGCTAGCAAAATAGCACAGCGCGGTATTAACAAGGTAAGTGCAGACGGCAAGGGCCCAAGAACATAAGCGCACTAGCAAATTATTTCGCAAAGCCATCCAAGACAATTCTCTCGTGACAGGACCAAATGACTTTACTGAATAAACTAATATAATTTCCGCTGCCAATAATACAATCTAACCAGCATGCGCCACCACGGCGCTTGGGGACCGAAGGGCGTTGGCAGACGCGGTAAGGCGTTGGTGCTGCAGACACTGCTGGCAAATGCATGCCAATACCATGTCCAGTTCTGTCCCAGTTGATCCAGTTAATGCTACATCCTAATTTGTGAGAGCAATAGAGAATTACTGCGTGGTTAAGTCAGGGCCGTTTTGCAAGGAAGGAGAGGACCAGGACGGCGGTACGTATCATCGTAGGCGATGTTGTTTTCAGAATGTGCAAAGCATATTCATAGATTATAATTGGAGACATGAATACAATGAGCAACATAGGTAGTTTTAAGTGCAGTACAGGTTCCAGCGAAGGCATTATGAACTCAGAGGTAATTCATGGCAAGAATAGAAATGTACCATTGGTCGTTTTAGCTCGAGAACTGTCTCTACTATCTCTATAAAGTATAGAATAAACACAGAGATAATTTTGCAACATGAATGCAATGCCGACATAGGTTTTTTTGTCTTCGGAGCTAGTGTAAAACTAGTGCAGACTTTGTTTATGTCCTGAATAGATAGATCAATACAGCGCTATCTCAGCGAAACTATCTCCAGAATGTGCACAGTGAATAATTTTTGACAAGAATAAAACTGATGACATGAGCTGTTCCATCAGCAAAATTTTGGCTTCATATACACAAGGAATTTATAAAATAGCTTGATCTCCAGGGCTTTACCTTACCTTGATTACCTTGATGATACTTCGGACGAGGTCCAGATGCCGTTATGCACGCCACAGTGCCTTGTGGGACTCCACTGAGTACTGGTTATCGTTTGGAAACTTTATTATTTATACTTTTTCAGGAAAGCTTCGATCCGTCTAAGACATTTTCCACGGATACCCATGTTGAAGAGTTTGAGTAGTAGTATTCCATGGTCTACTTTATCGAATGCTTTGCCAATATCTAAATATATTACGTTCACGTTTTTGCCTTGGCATAGTAGGTCGAGAATCGAGTCGTAATGCAAAGAAAGCTGGTGTGCTTTCTCAACTTTTTCTCATATTTGGGAAACTCTATAGTATCTGTTGACAGACAGCCATAAAATTCGGGTATTATCAGTCCCTTGAGTCCCAGTCACAACAGTAAAAACGACGCAGGCTGTAACATCTCCGCCCGTTTACTCCGACGGTCTTCCGCCTTTTTAAGTCTATATAGGGCCGCAAAAACCACCTCAGTCAACGACATAACAAAATATAGAGCTCTATATAGTCAGGAAAACAATTCAGTACAGAAATTTATCGACAATAATTGTAGATTCAGATATATACAAAACTACGGCAGTTAACAGCCTGAGGGAAAATTATCAATAGCTTATTACTAGCCGCTGCACACTAATAATATTATAGGGTTGAGACTTTTTGAGGCTCTCGTTCGACGGTGTTTTCAGGATAAATGACAGCTAAATGGAATTACTACTGCGTATTTAATTACCTCCGCTAAGGAGGTTATGTTTACGTCGGGTATGTCTAAACTGTCTATCTGTTTGTTTGTATGACTCATTTTTTTCAATGAAATAACTAAAAAGTTATGGATGGATCTTCATGAAATTTACATGAGTTGTTAGGTATATACATATATATATATATATATCACAAACAGTAAATGACCAAATTTTTGTTATGATTGTTTGTTCGCATTTTTGTTGCTGAGTTTAATTTTATGTTTGTTAGCGCAGTAACTCTTGAATTAATCTTTATGAAATTTACAGGAGTTGTTACTAATGTTAAAAGACATAAATGATTAAATTTTGGGGTAGATCGGTTGGTTCGTTTGCATGTTTGACTTATGTTTGTGATAATGTTTGTTAGCAGCACAACTCAAAACGTTTTGAATTGATCTTTATGAAATTTACAGGAGTTGTAGTAATGTTAAAAGACATAAATGGTTAAATTTTGCTGCAGATCGGTTGATTTGTTTCTATGTTTGAGTCGTGTTTATCATAATGTTTGTTACGCAATAACTCGAAAGTGCTTGATTGGATCTTTATGAAATTTGTAGGAGTTGTTAGTAATGTTGAAAGATATAAATGATTAAATTTTGGTACAGATTGGTTGGTTCGTTTGTATGTTTGACATAAGTTTGTCATGATGTTTGTTAGCAGCATGTCTCAAAAACTCATGAAAGGATCTTCAAAAAAATTGCAGAAACTGTTAATACTATTAAAAGGCACTAATGATTAGAGTTTGGAGTTGATGCAAAAAATCATGGTTGCAGAGCCAATTTGAATTTTTTGTTACCGTTGTCTTACTTGGCGGAGGTATGCGCTCTCAGAGTGATCTTGTCATAGACTGTGAATGCCGTGAAATATTTTCGCTGAAACATTTTCTGCGACTGTGTGATGTCTCTTTTTTTTTTTTTTTGATGTGATACATCCAGTTCTATTCTCGCTGAAGTGTGGAGGTGTGGAGCTGTTGTTCAGCTTACTTAGAAATCCAATCCTATTTAGTAATTGATTGTAGTTCTGATTAAAAAAAGCAAACAACTGAAATCCTTGCCAAATCAACGTTTTTTGCCTACAACCAGCAACCAATATCATCAATCATTGAATGAGGAGGGCGGGAAACTGCTAAAGGTTATAACTTCAATCCTACCTCCGTACTTTCGAGATGAAAGTTACTGATGCCCCACCAGTCGACAGCGCTTCAAGTTTCAATGACAACATTTTATCAAAACGTGAAAGCTGCAGAATGAGTCGGAACTGAACAGACCGAGTCCAGTTTCTCTGTCTCCCGGACCTAGAGACGTAAGAAGCAGTGTCAATATTTGACCGCAAGCTCACTCTTTATTGAAACGCTTCTCATTAGAGCACACAAAGCTAAGTGTGGTGGCCGTCAGCGGCACACCACTTTGGAGCGCACAATGGAATATAAGGTCGCTGTGGCTGGGGTGCCGTCATGCCTTAAAGTCCCGAGGCGTAGAATTAAGGTAACAAAGACCTCGCTGTGTCTATAAAAAGAGAATTGATTGCACGCGTAAACATCTTTCATTACAGAGATGTTCTGCAGCTTCTCCGGCTAGCCAGGTCCATTGACGATGGGCTGGAAGGTATATAAGGCTAACCATGAAGGTAAAGTCAGTTTGGGAAGCTCACTCGCACTGGTTCGTGGTGCAGATATAGGCAATCTGGCCTCAGAGGAATAAACGGCTGCAGCCGACCGCATTCCGTCCATAACATAATAAGAACAACTAAAGTTCATCTTTTACAGTACCCATTTTTTCAATAACTGCCATGATAAAAAAAGCTTCCTCTTTCTTACTAAAAATATTTTTCTTCCGCCTAGGAGATGGTGTTTTCGTAGAGTTTGTCTCTTTGTCTGTCTGTTTGTCTATCGCCAAGATAGCTAAAATAGTCATAGACGGATTAACCCAACCAACTATAATAATAAAATAGACGGATTTCAGCGGAATCAACAGGGATGTTAGGTACGTTAGGAGGAATAGATGACAAACTTTTTGTGAAGATCCGTTCATCTGTTTGTTTGTGTTTCAGCCTCATTTTTCTTAATGCCGTTACTCAAAAAATTATGAGCTTATTTTTATGAAAATTTGCACGAGTTGTTTGGTATATTACGAAGAGTAAATGAATCAATTTTCGTGACGATCTGTCTCCACGTTTGTTTGTCTCTGTGTTTTATCTAAGGTTTGCCAGCAAAAATAACTCAAAAAGTTATGAACAAGTCTACATGAAAATTATAGGAATTGTTAGTAATGACAAAAGACATAAATGATTCAATTTTGGGGATGATTGGTTGGTCTGGTTGGGTGTTGGTCTAATGTTTGTCAGAATGTTTGTCATCAGGAAGGTTGTGACTTTGCATATAAGCAAACGTCTTAAAAATATGCATATATGTACAGGATGCATAAAATATGCAGAGCGTTCTTGCATAAAATATGCACATGCATATTATATGCAAATTATACTTGCATAAAGTATGCACGTGCATATTGTATGCATTGTAGTATATATATATATATATATGCAATGTTCAAAAAGTGCATATAATATGCAAAACATGCCTACAGTTTTGCCGCGTATATGCGGTATAGTATATGCTGTCAGGGTCACAACTCTAGTTCTCAGTATAACTCGGAAAGTTAGAAATTGTATATCAGCACTTAATTTACAGTTCAGTTTAAAAACTTTCTCCACCTTCCTGAAGTTATTCAGAGACTCACTGGTCAATTTTCTTAAAATGATGCGAGAATAAAACTTTGTTATGGCAAGGGTCACTATATTAAAAATAGGCACAACGTTTCGGCCTAAAACACTGGCCATCATCAGATTTAAAATTCACAAAAATAGTCACCTGCAAAAGTACAAAGAAATATTAAGTATATAGCATATAAATGGCTAGGTTCCTAAAAGGTATTATTATTGCACAAAATACAGGCAATTTGCAAGTTTCCTAAATTCCAAGATTTCAAATTGTAACGCTATTGCACAGTCAGTATTAATATTGCACGAAAAACAGCTAATTTGCAAGTTTCCTAGATTGTAAGGTTCATAATTGTTATACTATTGCACTAAATACATGTTAATGTACGGACAAGCGCATTGCATAGATTTGTACTAGAGACAGAGTGAAGGTACTTGCATCCTAACACGACCAGCACTGGAAGCTCATCTAGGGATTCATCGCAGATCCCGTTCATTACTAGAAAAGTTATGAACGGATCTGTCACAAAAGCTGTTATTACCGTCAAAAGGTGCAAATGATTAGATTTTGGTGTTGATGCAGAGGAAATCATTGTTTCAGAATTAGAATTTTTCATTACCCTTGTCTTGCTTGGCGGAGGCAAGCGCACTCAGAGTGTTCTAGTCATAAAAGTCATAGGTAGCTAAGGATTATTTTAACTTATGGATAGCCTTGGACTTCACAGCAAGATGTGAAATGCAGCACGTCTCCTTTATTTAACACTTGCATTAACGCCAATGTGCAATACAGCACGTCTCCTTTATTTAACACTTGCATTAATGCCAATGTGAAATGCAGTGCGTCTCCTTTATTTCACACTTGCATTAATGCCAATGTGCAGTGCAACACGTCTCCTTTATTTAACACTCGCATTAATGCCAATGTGAAGTGCAGCACGTCTCCTTTATTTAACACTTGCATTAATGCCAATGTGAAGTGCAGCACGTCTCCTTTATTTAACACTCGCATTAATGCCAATACGTGTAACACAATACAAAGCGTCGCAGATATGCAGCCCACAATGAAAGGTTCGCTGTCGTTGGGAGTCGCCGTTACGCATAATCGTACAGCCGCGGAATGGCGGCGTCGAAACCAGCAGAAATTCTGAGCTCTCGACAGCCACCAAAACTCATAACAAAGGCAATTAAATTATGTCAATGGGAGGGCTTGGTGGAGCCTCATCTAGGGATTGTTCTGAAGAAAGTGGGGCTGGTGGAGTTAGCGAAATTCATGCAAATAACATGGAAATTTTCGAATTAAGTTCCCTTGCACGTTCAAACCTAAACTTTTGAGTATCTGCAGGTTTATTTTTAATTTATTTACTGAATTACTTTTGTATGTTTAGTAAAGGGAACGTCGCTTTGGACGCATACCCCGACTAGGACACCCACAATCCCACATGCACTGGTTAGGGCTGCAACTGAATCCTCTCTAGGGCCCAGAGGAGTGACTGGCTGTGGTCGACCGTAGATTCTCAAAGTTTTGGTATCATAGACGGATGGCTCTTGCACAGATGCACCCCCCTCTTGACCATCCCAATTCTTGGATGACTGGTAAGTCTGCCCCTCCCCATTCAGCGGAATATGAAAGGAAGGAATGCTGACGCCGCATCGCTTCGCATCATAACTTTCTCCCTGGTGCCAATATAACATCCTATCATTCTCGCAACGAGCAAGCTGTAATACTGAGCACTCGACCACTGGGTCTGAAGAAAGTTAGAGAATATCGATACCAGTTGCGATGCTCATCTTGCGATGCATTCATCGTTAACAGTCCACGAAGAGCGTCTCTGATCTTTCCCGATAACAGCGTGAATCATATCGACCATCTTCTCACAAACATATATACTATCCAAATAACTGCTCCCTAAATAAAATTTGTAAATATCAGTCAAATAAAACCAATAATAAACATGCACTGCAAAATTCATTCCTGGCATTTATCCCAACGTCTCATTCTTTATGACTTCCGCTATGGTATGTCACCTGGATATCATTGTAAGCGAGGGCTGACGCTGGGCCGAGGGGTCATCAATATTGTACAGCAGCTAGGACCTGCTCTTCTGACTGACATTTGCAAATAGAAAATGCTTTATTTCAGCCACGAGCGAACGTCAGACCTCGCACGCTGCGTGACTTCTCGTTGTTTGACTGTATATTTGTTATTAAGATTCTTTTTGACACATTCTGCCCTACCAGGTACTGAGGTTTCGGTAAAATTTAAGTTCCTGCGCTATAGAAGGTAGGTGGCTTAAATTTGTAATCAGTTAGCTGTACGCAGCGGCAGTGCTTAAGGGGAGGGGCTTGAGGAATTGAGACCTCATATCATGAGCAGAATTCCCTCCTCTCAGCACCCTCCGCAGTATTGCCACCATGTAACCAACATACATGTATTCCATAGCAGCGAAGCCCCTCCATATTTTTTTCATGTCCCCCCTCAACCCCCCCCCCCCTCAGTGCAAATTTCCTGGCCCCGACACTGGCAGTATAAGTAGTCTGCAGTACCAAATCCTCTTCCTTTATATTGTGTTAGATTAAATTAGGTAGGGAGCTGGCAGTAGATGGACTAACAGACTCCATTCTCAGAGTGAAGCAGACACCCAGGCGCAGGCCCTCTACAAACTAGGTATTGCTGTGACTATTATTGTTTAAATGAGAAAAAACTTCACTTACAGGTACTCGGTATATATACTCTTAATCAAAAATACATATATGGGGAACCAGGGAGCAAAAATTTAGAACATAAGTAGCAATAACACTGCAAAAACAAGTACCTATGGTTCAATCTACTGGAAAGAGTGTTTTACCATTCGACGTCTTGATTCCCATCATGACTACTTCATAAAAGATTATTCCCATTTTTTAAATTATTGTTGTTTAATATAGCTGTACTCATCTTGAAGTTCTTCATACGTTTAGGAATTAGGAACTTTTAGAGTAAGTTTTCCTGACATCTTGACATAAGTATTGCATCGCTATGTGTGACAATTTCTTTGTGAATTGATTCTACCAACGTCAATATGGTGTTGAATCGCGTCGAAGGAAGGATCAGTTACCTATTTAGTTGAGCTCGACGTGATGCGTTCAAAACCAGAATCGCTGAAGATCCTCTGTTTTTTTTTCACTAAGTTGCCTTCAGTGCAGTGACTAATAACGGCGTTATTTTTGGATAAAGAAAAAAGGAAGGCTACCAATCACTGTTCATATTTTAAGTGCAAGGGTAATCAACTTTTGCAAAAATTGATATTCTCTAGAAAGCCGATATCTGATTTTTTAGTATTATCATTTTTATTATTATATTATGAATAGTAGTCATAATCTTAATTCGTGCTGTGTTATAACACAAACGTCCTCTAAACATATTCGTGCCAACACTTACAACCTCCATACCTACGACCCTTCGCGCCTTAGCAAGATTAGTTTTTCCACTTGGTATTCTCCCTACGTAGCCGCTGCATACACAAACATTTGTTGTGATCAGTGACAGCGTTCAGCCTGGTGCCTGACCAGCTTCTTCTTCCTGCCGTCTCTGCATATGACGTTATATGTTGTCGGCTTGCGACTGAAAGATTTACGTAGAAAATCTGAACTCCAAAGATAAACACTGAGGTACATTTTTAAATAATATATACATGCAGCAGTTACAGTCATATTAAAACCCTGGGGTAAAAAGCGACAAACACTTTCAAACTTTCGTCAGCGCGTTACCGAATAATTCACGCACCCTGAGAACACTTTCATCCTAAAACTATCACAGTTCTCTGTGCACTAACAGACAATACCTGCCTTGCCGTGCTCATACGGCAGCTGCATGAGTGTGTCAAGGTAAGTATATGTGGTCTTTGCATTGGAAATCGTGTTGGCTTGGGGACAGTACTTTTTTGGGCGTTGATACATAATTATAATCGAAGCGCTTTGATAAAGAGTAACGTGTATTTATGTATGGAGTAATGATGGGCAGTAGCTTTGGGGGCCAACTTTTACCATTTTTTATATCTGCCATCGGGAGAAAACAGCACATTCTCACAATACCCGGAAAAATCCTCGTACATCTGGGCTCGGTACGTAAATGACTCATGTATACTTCCGCATTAGCAGCAGTTTGAAAGCTCTGATATTGACTCTCAAGGCCGCAGGTTCAAAACTCCGTTCCAGGTAGTCAAGTTCTTCATGGCGCCTGACGTGATCGGTCAGCATCCGCGTACTGCGTACTGCTGTAGGTTTTCTGACCTTCCCAACAATGGGGAGGATTGAGGGAGGCGCAGATTGTCTTATGGAGCCTTCCGCCACTGGCGCCATAGCTGTAGACGATTTATGATCGACTCCAGCCCTATGCTCCTCAGAGGTCTGTTAGCCTATATCTGCAGCACAAACCAGTGCGTGTGGGTTGCGCAGTTGGGAGTACGGCTAAGTTGACTTTACCTTTACCAGTCAGCAACAGCCTTGAACTTCACTACTCCACAAACCATCTGAAGATCACTAGGTAGATAAATTCACAGTTGAAGAAGCAAACAACAGACTTGTTTTCCTAGAAGCCCTGCTCAGATATCAAGGGCCTTTACTCAACCCATCAGTATACATGCAAAAGCTACAAACAGCGGAGAATGTAATAATTTCAAAAGCGTCCGTGCCGAGCGCTACAAAGTTCACCGTAATAAAAACAATTCTCAACAGAGCCTATGCTATATCAAGTGATTGGCAGGCGTTTCATAATGAAATGCAACGCATCAAACAACTTCTGACAAACAACAATTTTTCACTGATCAACATCGACAAAGGGATACAGAAGTGCCCGGTAGAAAAGTGTAATTTTCTACTAAGGGTCACAACTCGATATTGGACATATATTTATATATTTAAGTACTATGAAGCATTCTAAAAAACATTTTTCATGAATGACATTTCCGTCGCAAATGCATAGTTTCCGAGATATTTAACTTTGAAGTTCCCATTGTTTTCCTATGGAAAAAATAACCGGTGACCCCACAGGGACATTAAATACACTAAACAAACCTAACCTAGCTTAACCTAACCTTACCTAATCTTACTTTACCTAACCTAACCTTACCTAACCTTACCTAACCTAACATTACCTAACATAACCTAACCTTACATAACCTTACCTAACCTTACCAAACCCTATCTTACCTTACCTTACTTAACCTAATCTTACCTAACCTGACCTTTTTCCCCATAAAAAAACAATGGAAACTTCAAAGTTAAATATCTCTAAAACTAAGCATTTCCGACGAAAACGTCATTCATGAAAAAAGTTTTAGAATGCTTCATTCTACATAAATACGTATTTTTTTTAAGATCGAGTTGTGACGTTTAGAAAAAAAAATACCAAAAAAGTCCATCAACACAACACAGGAAGGCACAGACAAGAAGTATGTGAATGTTTATTTCCAATTTCAAATAACTTCTAATTACAAGCTCGAAGGAAAACAGCTTAGCCATATCATACGGAAAGACATAATACCGACCAGTCAGGAGAAAAAGGTAAAACTCATTCATTATCTACTACAAGAGTCGCAAACTCAAAAGTCTTCTCATCAGTAATAACATCCACCTCCACAAGCGAGTAGAACTGCGTGTACCAATACACCTGCAATCTAGGTGAGTGAGCGTAACTCTTCAGCAAAATACATTGGGTATACGGAGCAAACACTCGCAGACAGATTTCACCCGCCCGTCCAGCAGTACCTCAAGAGCGTCCACAACATGCAACGAGTATCGCCCCAAACCATCCTCCAATCCGTCTCCATACTCAGAAAGGCCACCACCAAGCAGGACGCTGTTTATCACAGAGCAGAGCCAAGCCTAAACAGCCAAGAGGAAAGCCGGGATAGAATTTTGCAAATATTTTGCATGTGACATAATTTTCATCTTTCGTAGCTATAGGAGATTTTAATCAATAGAAAATATTTGCACTTGTACCATTTTAGCATAGATAAACCATTAGGAGTTTGCCGTATGTAATCTTTAGAAGACTTTTACCCCATTGTGCAACCTGATAACTACCACGAAATCACTAGCTGGCAACTCACCAGAGGTTATATAAGACCGGATGGCATCCGTCGAGCGCCATTCTATGTTTTTCCTTTATGATCTTCGGTTACGTTATCGGGAACATCATCATAGACATTGAAAGTAATGGCTGTCTTTTACCGCTCTCAGAACGTGTTCTCATGGTACGAAACTAAAGTTCAGAAACCTTGAAAGACTGGAAGAGAATAGATTAAAATATCACGTCATCTCGCTTTACACGTAGCATGCATACATAACTAAAAAATAACAAAAATACACTAGCACACCACAGTAATAAACGTATTCTCAAACGTAATACATCACAACAAAATCTCTCGTACATTTAAAAGCTTATTTACTCTATCATCTACTAATCTATGTTGCCAGTAAAACTGAAGCGCCGCCATATACATCGCACTCCTTTCTAAGTTTATTTATTACCTGACATAGAATTCAATGCATGCTTAGGAATAGAATCATGTATGGTATCTTAAAATTACTTAGGCAACATTGTACGTTGTTCAGGCGATTTTAGACAATGGAAGAGCACAATGTCTTAATGAAACTGCTAAACACAAGCTCCAATTAGGGCACCGCGTCTCCTAAAGTGGGCCACTACTGAGTGCCCTCTTTAATACAATAGCCTGCCTGAAGTATAGAAATATTTTTACATGGGTATCATTAGCAAGGCAAGGCTACAGCATCGAGTCCATGACTTACTCGAAGCTTCTAAGTAATTCTGTAACTGTTCCTAAACATTATCAGCTCATGATAGTTTACATAAATGTGTAAGAAAACAGTAGTTACACTATTGCTCTATAGCTAGGTTATTCCATTATTATAAACCGTTTCGTGGCTTTTTTCCGAATAATGGTGAACATTATTTTTACATGGACTGAAAAATACAACATGGTGAATATTTTAGGTTTGCTTTAAAATCTGGCTTAGTTTATATCCTTTGTTGAGCGCCGGCAAATTTAATCTGGTAGGGAGCAACAGTGAATGGTAAATTGCTTTGCGTAGTCTCGCCTTTACCAGAATGTATGTGAAAGGAATGTATAGTGAAAAGATTTTGGGTGACGCTTTCGGAGGGGCTGGCACAGCATCATCAGCGAAAGGATCAGCATTATTGGTCGTTCAGACAGCGTCAATGTCTGCTGGACAGCATTTTTGCCAGCTGGCGAAGCATCAGTTGCTGCTGGACAGTATTATTGGAAACTGCAGCATCATTCTCACTGGTTGCTAAATCACCATTAATGGCTGGGTAAGCATCATCAGTAACTGCATGCAGAGTCATTATCATTGCTGGGACTATAAAGGTGACTTCACACGGTAGCCAAAT
This sequence comes from Parhyale hawaiensis, assembly GCA_001587735.2. Classification (NCBI taxonomy): domain Eukaryota; kingdom Metazoa; phylum Arthropoda; class Malacostraca; order Amphipoda; family Hyalidae; genus Parhyale; species Parhyale hawaiensis. The sequence continues at coordinate 6,330,374 of LQNS02278125.1, read as the reverse complement.
GTATGTGCTCTCTCAGGTCCATGTCTTAATACGTTGCTGTGTCCGTTCAAGCAGCAGAAATGAGCCCGGCTTTCTGCATTACTATCCACTCTCCTGATTTGAAGTTGTATTCTAACATTGAAGTCACGCATACCGAACTAATCGCCTGCACGACCAACGTTTTAGTAAGTCTTTTGGTAGATACACAGCTAGGTGTGTTTATATAAGGACACAATAAAGCTTTTGGAAAAATTGCTGAGAGATCTCGTTCATTTGACTGTCGGGTGAACGCGACTTAACATCTTCTGTCAATATCAATAATGTGCATGTGCACTACGGAATGCCTCAGAAAGTTAGCCAATATACGACTTTGGTTACTGTCAGTTGTCTACAACTACTGTAAATAGTTCTTATACGCACGGTAGCAGTTGCATAAGGTGCCGAACTCAATACACTGGTGGACGTTGCAGGTTCGAATGCCCACCCAGGCATGCGAGCTCTTGTGGCGCTTTACGCGCTGACTCAGCAGTTGATATCTGTACAGTTGCCCTGGAGAATTGCCTTTCCCAGAAATGGGGCGGGAAGGGGGTCACGGGTCATTGCATCAGAACCTTCCGTGGGTGGTGCCTATTTTCTTGACGATCCGTTATCGACTGCAGCCGTACGCTCCTCAGGGATCAGTTGGCCTATGTCAGCAGCACGAACCAGTGCGTGTGAGTATTCCAGTAGGGGGTCACGGTTAAGTTGACTTACCTTTACCTCTTTACTTTCACTTTTTCAGCATGTGTGAAGACTTTCTAACGCTATTAAATTACGACGACAAGAAGTAAACGTGTGTACATATAAGCTTGAAAGTTGCTGCACCATAGCACTTATGTATCCTTTTTAGCAAACATTTGGTGGCTTACTTCAGCTAAATCCATTTCGGTGTCTTGGGCTCATTTGTTGAAGACGTTGCAGTTCCTCATTCCCCACAAACTGTCTCTATAATAATAATAACTAGAAGCGGTTATCTGACTGCACTCGAGCTCACCTGCACCTAAATACTTCCTCTTGAGGCTACAAAAATGAGAAGTTGTCAAGCAAGATCTTCAAATGCTTCCGCCGCTATCTCGCTCTTGCCTTCATATCTCTTAGAGAGTCGCCGCTGATGAGGCGAGGAACACAAACATTTCGAATGGAGTGATGAAGGACGTGATACCTCCGCCGAAAGTTCCGGGTGCAGAGATAAGTCCCATGTTGACTTACAACGCGCAGGGACAGCAAGAGGCAACAGACATGTTCGTCAAAGTCAGGCGTAATTTACTGACTTAAGACTGCATGTGTACCTAGTTACAGTATACTGTTTTATGCTTAGGAGATGATGAGACACACCCACAGAGTGACTTAAGTTCTTTGTCAATATGTAACAGTTTCTGCATGCTGTATTGCAGGGTTTCTTAAGCAGACGCACGAAGTGGTGGTTCATGTAATTCGAGTAACATTATTAATGGTTGTAATATTATAGATATGTAAAGTTTTTTCTATTGTTAGTGTACATTTCCCCACCTTTTGTGTCCATATATAAATTATTACATTCTACTGAAAAACATAGCCCCACATGCCGATGACAGCATTTGGGTGGTGCTGGTACTGATGAAAGTCAGAAGATTTAATAGTATGAGCCTGAGTCATCTGGATAAAGAATTAGAGTTTTTGCGGCCAGTCATAGCCAGCTGCCAGGGCTTGTATGGAGGCCACCGAGACGAAGCATCTAGACTCCTTACCTAGCCTTCCCCAACACAAAAGAAAACGGGACAATGAGCCCAGGACAACCACATCAATGACGTTACCACCGCCAGACACATGCACGGAAGAGACCGGCATGTTTGTCTAGACAGTATAGAGGCTTCGCTGTCTAGGGAGATTAATGGAGAAAATTTAACCATCTACTGGAGAACAGTGATGGGACGGCGTCATGCAGGCCTTACTCACCATGAAGTCACGCCACATGAAGTTATTCCACTTGAAGTTACTCCGCATGAAGTAACTCCACATGAAGTTTTTCCACATAAAGTTTCTCCACATGAAGTAACTCCTCATGAAGTTACTCCACATGAAGCTAATTCACATGAAGTACCGTAACTCCACATGAAGTTACTTCGGCATGAAGATTGGCTTAAGTGAGAGCAGTGTACGAGCACGAGGTCTGCCACGTGGCACTGCGTCAGACCCGAAGCGCAAAAAAAATACAAAAAGTTCTAAGAGGAACCGAGTAAGAAAGATGTTAAGACCTTCACTGCCTAAAGTTTGAAACAAGAGTATTGGCTGCCTATCTGCTTGCCAGTCTCCCCGTGTCTAGGTTGAATGAATCTGCTGCTCGTCTTCCTGCGTCTATCTCCATCAGCCTGGCACAGAGATGATTGTAGACTTCAGCATCGATTCATTCCCTTCCATCATGATCATATAATCTGATTTAGGTTTAACTTGTCCTGAACATGAAATTGTAAGCGCTTGAGTATCAGAGTATCAAGTTTGGATCGAGTCTTCAGCTATTCCATGAGTAATCGGTTGGCGATTGACGTCTGGAACGCTATCCACAGTGGCGTACTGAACGCTACGAATTGAAACTCCGGACAAGTTGAAGCAAATCCGATTAGGCTTTCAATAGAAATGTACGAATCGATCCCCTCTCTGTTCTCGGAAAAGAATTTTTATTTTTCAGTGGCAGCAACAAAGACACATAATGCCGGAATCACACGATATAATCGTATGCACAACGTAACTATGGAATATGTAGTTCGCACGTCATCCCAATACATAGTAAAAGTTGGTAACATAGATACGGTAGCATAAACGACGTTCAGCTGCACATTGGCTAACCAAATTGTGTCTGCGTTTAAATAGTGTAGCACCGGACCAGGGAAATGTTGGCAGTATCCACTGTCTTAACGCGAGAAATGAGAAATGCTTGGTCCCGAAACCAGCACGCGGTGCCGTGCAATGCAAGGCAATACCTGCATTTGTGTGCCCTTCGAGCAAGGAAAACGCAGTTTTCTAGCTGCAGATATTTTCCCCAGGTGGACGGACACGCGCTATGGTTTGGGACAAGATTTTTTTCAGTGTCCTTCCCTGCGGCGCCTTTTTTATTTCGAGGTCGAACTCACCGGTAGACTCGAGCCGAGTCGCGCTGCAATCACAGCCTCAGGGTTGCCTGTGCTGCAGGGGTGTCAATGGGCACTCAAAAATTGCGCTGCAACCGGTTACCTCTCACGTGTGAAGGGACCTCATTTGCTTTATTTTAGCTTACGGCAAACGTTTTCTCGGGCAACGAGCTTCAGTAATCAGGTAAGGTTAGAAAATTTATACGGTAGATCTGTACAGTAATGAAATATTCTCCGGTGTACTTGTATAGAGCTACGGTATATGTACAGTACTAACTACCGAAGCGTATGCTCAACTTATCAGCAAATCCTCAAAGCTATTTGCCGTATGCATTTCTTCTGTGCGAGGATTTTCTGTTTTATTAAATTCTAGTACAATGAGATGTTACTAAGAGAGTAGAACAATGAATACATACCATCCTTCGTAAATATAGTGTATCTAAATATAATATATGTAGAAAGTAGACTGAAACAACGCACTACACAGAATTTTTTTCGTCTTTCGTCGTGCAATAAATAAAAATTTCCGAGCGTAGTAAGAAGTTTGAAACGAGAGCTCCATCGCATTATGCATCATCGATCGCATCCACAAAGCCTCCTCAAACTCGGCACAGGTTGGCGGCTGCACTGCTTGGTAAACAAGATCTTAGCCTGGCAAGTGCGTGTAAGCAGACTTTGCGCAGCAGAACTTTCGTCTTCCCAGAGCCTAAGGTCGCTTAGCTCCGCCTGATTAGCAGCAAAAGTTCGTAAAAACTTATTGTAAGCCTCGCCACACTTGCTGCCCTGGTCGTCGTATGCGGCTCTCTGACTGCCGTGAGGTGTCAGACTCAACTACCTGCTTCTTCACACTAGGATGGAACATATCCTTTCTCAAACATAATGAACGGCTTTTTTGTTCAGACTGTATAGCTGAAGAGCTTGTTTGTTGAAATTAAACCTGAAAAGCCTGCTCCCTCAAAGTTGTTTTACTCAACCACTTTCCGAGAGTAACTCTAATGAACAGATAAACTTTTCTTCGCATACAAATCAAAGCATCGGACGAAAATTATTATCTATATCTGAGTATTCAGAGATGCGACATCAGTAACAACTAATGACACCTAGCAACGTAACTAGAGTGCTACACTCGTCTTTGGGTTTGAGGTTCGCTTAACAACAGGAAAGTGATGTTTTATATTGTTCGATTACAGCTTCAGCTTTTATAGCATTCAAAGTCCACAGCGAGGGCACTGACCTAACCGGCATCTGGAAAGGTCGAGTGGTCGCAGTTATCGGTTTCGTTGACTTTTCCTTCAACTTTAACTAGAAATTTACAGTATAATGGCAGTAGTCAAATGATTAAGCTTACGACAGACGTTCAGGGCATAGCTAAAAACACCTCTGAAGCAGCGCGTTCCTTCTCCCCACGAATAAAATGGTAGCATTTTACCTAACCAATAATGCAAAAATTTAAACAGTTTTTTGTAGTTTTCGCTAATGATCAAGTTAAGATGCAGTTGAGAATTATGGTCAACAATAATTGCTCTCTAAAAAGCTTATAATATTATCGTGCAAGAGTTTAGCTACCTCGCAATCAGACTAGTCCTAGTATTTCAGCAGTAGTTTAATATTTGGTAGTTATTTACATTGAAATAAAATGAATTTTAAAAATTACCTATTCCTCAAATAGGTTTCAATCGTGATATGACAAACTAACGCACGCATGTTATTGCAACTCCTGTAGAGCGGAGCCAGCGGCTTCCGTAGCTCGCAGCATCGCAAGACGAGTAAGACGAGCTCGTACGACTGTGAACTTTACGAGTTTCTCCAATTCAACGTCCGAATGTATTACGGTGCCCTTTCAACCAGCAACAAAATGCACAGTTTTCTGTACTCAGATTTACTCTTAAGTTTGAAAAGACAGCCGAAATTTTACTGCTGACGCTTGCTAACTGAAATGACGTTACGGCTAATAAGTTACGCAGTACTTTAGTTACTGTTATACCTTTGGCTTGAGTTCAAATTTACTGTGCAAGGGTCAATAAGTAAAGTGGTAACGTAGGGCATCTATGTGGAAGTTACAGGACAAGTTCGTACTAACATTAAGGTGGTAGTCAGTACAGCAGCAGCTAACCGTATTTATTCTTTCTCTGTAACATCAAATAAGGCAGTACAGCATTTATTTTATCCATGATGTTGGACACATCGATGGGTTTAAATCACCTGGCAAAATATGCAGGAGCTGAGGGGAGAGAAACGTTAATTAGACCGCCTGGTCGAATCACGTTAAAGCCCACCTGTCGCTGAGCCAGCCCACCTGTCACTGAGCCAGCCCACCTGTCACTGAGCCAGCCCACCTGTCACTGAGCCAGCCCACCTGTCGCTGAGCCAGCCCACCTGTCGCTGAGCCAGCCCACCTGTCACTGAGCCAGCCCACCTGTCACTGAGCCAGCCCACCTGTCACTGAGCCAACCCACCTGTCACTGAGCCAGCCCACCTGTCACTGAGCCAGCCTACCTGTCGCTGAGCCAGCCCACCTGTCACTGAGCCAGCCCACCTGTCGCTGAGCCAGCCCACCTGTCGCTGAACCAGCCTTGTTTATGATTTATGACTCACGTTATGCTTTCCAATTAAAGTTTTCCGAGATGCGTAAATAACAGCGAGCTGCGAGAACGCGAGGATTTAATACTTTATCTTCCAAATGTAGAATCGCATATCTGGTCTCTGAACCGGGGCCCAGCGGTCGCTTTCAACAGTTTCTTTGTAGGAGTCACGACCATCCGACTCCAGAGAAGTGTTCGATTCACTCCTGTACATCGTGATAATCGAGTTTGCTTTTATCGATCAGAAGCTCTAGTTTATGAGGTTCATTCGCTACATTTGATTGTGCTTTAAGTGTTAATCGCAAGGTAATTCCTCTGGAGACAGGTGGAAACTCGATGCGAGTGGCAGTCGGTTTGTGATTGACGCCATAAACTCGATCCAAACTGGCTAATTGAATGGTCGGAAAAGAAGGTGACAGCAAGTTGAAGGGAATAAAAAGTGGAACATGTAGTATGTTGAGGAAAACAGGGCCCCCATGCACGAGAAAAATAAATCTCGCGGAAACAGTAAGTCAGCAAATGAAAAGAAAGAACAGAACAAAGACTTTTAGTGCGTAGTGAAGTAGAAAAATACTTATATATTTATCAACATGAGATACTTACTAAAACTAGAATAACCATCTGAAAAGGTTTTGTTTGCTGATCCTTCAAATCGACTTTAATACCTAGGATAACAACAGCAAACTCCATTTTGCCGCGCATTTGCTAATACTTTTCCAACTCATTTTAGGTTCCTACTTTCTTGTGCACCCAGTCGGCTGTGTGCCCAAATGAATTACTGAACTTATTACATAGGAAAAAAGTAGCTTGTCTCGATATATTTTGCTAGATTCAGTTGTGCCTTCCTGTGTCCTGCCCAAGGTCTTTAGGAGAACACAGGAGCTGCGGCTAAGGCGCATCCCATTGCGTTGGAGACTGTTTGGTGGCAACGTGTCAGCTTCGCCGGTGATTCATGTCTTCATCTATTTCTGCACACAATTCATTGCCTGGATCAGTGTTCGGCAGAGTAGATCTGCAAGAGTAAATGGCTTTTTAACTGATTCTTCCCAGCAGTGTTTCCGGTTTGGTGTTGCTTTGTGCTCCGTTTAGGGTTTTTGTCCTTTCTTTTGACGAAAGAGTGTGCAGTTTCAATATGATAAAAACTATATTATACCAAATGGCTCGGCGAAAAAAGACAAGGAAGTCCATAGTCCACAGCTGCGAAAGAGTTATATAAATATTTGGAGGGCTAATGCTAGAAGTCTGGTAATTATGTACATTTCGTCAAAGAATTAAAATAATTCTTAATGTGACTATCGTACTTGTACAATTCATAATCCAGTTACTGCACCTGAAGCGTCACTTCCGTTTAATTAATCCGACCTATTCTGTTCCAGTTCTGTCAGTGTGTCGCTGCTACCTCAATATTTCACAGAATAAATGCATCAGCTCGGCCTCAATCAATACCTAACGCCACTGTCTATAACAGCTTGCCTTTAGTAACTCCACCGTTAATAAAACGGATCCAACGAATAATTGGAGTTTTCATAACAACATGGAGAGGAGGCGACGACGGCGAGGGAAGGCAGGCAGTCTGCAATACGTCAGTCTGAAATAGCGCCATTAAGAGCTCAATTTAACGGCAATAGCGCTGTGTTGCAACTGAAAATTTGCTGCAATTTTTGATGCTGCAACTTTAGCGTCGCAAGTTTTATTGCGTGAAAAATTGAGGTGGTCTGTAATGGTGCTAAAAAATGGTGCATTGTAGTTAGTGGCAGCCCCCCGCCTGTGCTAATTCTTTGGAGCTGCAGACACATGAGAGATCGCCTGCTTGCTGCTGACGCGGTGCTTGAGAGGCGGTCAAGAGCAGCGAGTTTTGGAACTTCTTCCGAAGAAAGAGAGGCAAAGTTCCAGTAATGTTGTATGTGGCTTGGAACTTCGCTTCCTGCAGCGAATACGGTTTCCTGAGCATTAGCCAATTTCCCAAAAGTTGCCGTATTGATATGGAGTACCAGCTGTGCAAGAATTTCGCCACAATGAAAAGTTGGGGAAGAAGAGGGATGAACCAATAGGTGATGGGAATTTTTGAAAGCTTGCTTCCACAATGAAGCTGTTCTCAAATTATTGAATTCGTTAACGAAGACTAAGGCAGAGTTCTCTCTGTCGAATATGTATTTGCTTCCATATAAATACAACTGTTTGTGTATCAGGGAATTCGTTAAAATGAGAGTCGACAGGTAGCTAATGTCACTCGCAAAGTTGGTGTTGGCTTTTTTATAAACTTGGAGAGCATTGGAACAGAAATTACTGGCCAATTTTCTGGTGTCCTTTAAGAAACAGTGCAATGTTCGGACCCGTGATGGCCTATAACGGCGTCAAAAGACTACGATAATGTGAACCCGGCTTTATGGCTGGTTCACACGACAGTTGAATGAATATGTTTTCTTAACTCAGCACGCAATGCTGTGGCCAAATGCACTGGGAAAATCTGGGCACCTCTCTGATTTTAAATGTGCTCTAAAACTGGAAAAAAAAACCGCAGCTTTACTAGTGGCACTTGAAAAGTAGACGGCTTGCATTTACTAAGTCTTATCGTTGATAGCGTCTTGACCACCGCAGTGCGACTCTAGCTCATTAATTTTGTTAGTTGGAATCGTTAACTAGAGGAAGCAGCAGTGTCTAGTTACAAGGATATCAGACTATTGCGACTTACTGGTAGTCCACGGAAGGTTTCTGCTCTTCAACAAAGAAAATAATTTCTACAACACATACTATGCGTTATTATAATTATGTATGTAGTGCATCTTCAAGTAGCCTAACATTAGGTAGATCTGTTCATTTGGACAGAGTAGTGGCAAAAAAGACTGGCTTCACATGGGGTAAAATAGTAAAAATTACAGCAAAGAATTTGCGAGGAGACTTTCTCATTGTTCATACTTGGGAATTTCCTGTTAAAGGAGGCACACAACAGCCGTCAACATTTGTGGTCAGAAGAAGAAAGTCCAGGCATATATCAATTAATTCTACCGAGATACCCTTGGAAAGTACTCAGTTTGAACAACCTGCGAGTTAATAAGCGTCCGTTCACAAGTTGAACGTGCGGTTCGATGGTGTGGCCTCGGCATAAGCAGGTATACTTAAATACGGGTAGAAGGCTAAATGAATCCAAATAGACACTGTAAACAGTTTTATTTGCAAACCATAATATGGGCAGCAGCTAGCTTTTCAGGTGAGGGAGTTCCACACAGGGATGCTGGCACCTACTGGAGTACTGCCACCTACCGCAGGTGTTATCACCCACCGCGGGTGCAGGCATCCACCCGGGAGGGGGGGGGGGGGGGCTGTCACCCGAAAAACGTGCAGGCACTTATAATGGGCGCCGGCACACACCTAGAGCGTTATCACCCACCGGAAGGGCTGCCACCTGTCATACGTGTTGGTAGCTACAATGGGTAATGTCACCACAGTTCACTTACTATAGAAGTTATGTCACATTTGAGTGTTTACAACAAGCCCTTGAAATGTTCAAAATTGTGACGTCACAATTCTGAACATTTCAAGGACTTGTTACATACACTCAAATCTGACACAACTATCTTCTTTAAATAAATTGCAGATGTCACCCACTGGACCCTATTGAAAATTAGTGCAGTTTCGCGCTTGATTTCAAGCAGTTTATCGCAGAGAAAGCAGTTTTATAACGCGCTGTAGCAGTTCGCCGCAGATCTCTTCAAAGGTCGAGAAATACGCG
>LQNS02278125.1:6262337-6309869 GCA_001587735.2 Parhyale hawaiensis | reverse complement strand
CGTTCCACGCAGATATTACGCCGTTCCAAGCCGATAGTTCGCAGTTTCATGCAGGGACTCTCGCCAGTGACTGCACAGATCAGTAGCGTAAAAAACGTGCCCAAAGCGGACATAGCGACCTCGCCACTGCACCGCCACTGTATCGCCGCGACTCTGGAGTCTGCGGCGAACGTCACCGAACTGCTCGAAAAACTACACCGATTTTCAATAGGGTCGAGTACTGGTACCCACAAGAGGTGCTTACCCACTGGGGTGCAAAGAGACCTCTTTGGAGACAGATATCTTAGATTATACAATTCAATCAAAATTAACGTAAGTAAATTTGTTGCATAAATTTCATCAGGTTGTAGGAGGTATGAAAACATACTGAAAATTTTCTAGGGGAGCAAGGCACAGAACCGATTAAAAACTTCTGCTATAAATGATCTTATATTGAAAATACGACAGCCCGGTGCACAGTCGTGACAACATGATAATGGGCATATAATGTCGGTGTAGGTAATCCCCTGCCAGATTTAGCTTCAAGGTATCCTGGTACATGCAACTGGACATTGAGCATAAAAGAGGAATGGCTGTGTTAATAATTCACTATCAAATTTAGCTGTTACGTATCCTATGCAACGAAAATGACATTAACCATGAAAAACTAAAAAAATTTAAGTGGTCAATGTTCGCTGTTAAACTTCGCTGCAAGACTTTTAAATAAGCATTCGGTAATGGATCGTACGAGTAACGCACTTTTAACGACGTCGTAAACTTTGCGTAGCCTACGATATCGTAACTTGCCTCTCTATCTTTAGGGCGTAATTTCTGCAGTAAGAAGGTTACGACATCGTAAGAAGCAGCAAGTGCGGCATTTGCTAGTTTGCAAATTGCAGGTAAATTTTACTCATGTCAAGTCATTAATTTATCCATCTCATTCCTTACGCCTGGAATAATAACTTCCCTGAGTTTAATGCTACACAATTCACGTTCTTTAATTGCATGGCTATTATTCAATAGATTTAGTGGAAGATCGTATGGACTTTTAAAAATATCCTCATTCATATGGTTTACATGCAGTATAATATTTTGGCATCGATACAGTTATGATAAATAAACATATTGTGTTTTAAAATCTTCCCTTAGTGCTGCAATATCGATGTAATCGGAATGAATTCCAAGCAATGTAAATGGATACAAGCGTGGTGATAACAAATATACGAATACAAATATGCACCTGGCATGAAAGAACACCTGGGGATAAATAGAGTCAAGGTTTCGGTAAAAATCATGAAGCATATTAAACTATGTTTTTACCTCCGCCGAGGAGGTTATGTTTTCTTCGTGCTTGTCTGTCTGTATGTTTGTCTCTTTGTCTGTCACCAGGATAACTCAAGAAGTTATGAACCGATTTGGATGAAATTTACAGTGATTGTTAGGTATGTTAGGAAAAACAGATGATTAACTTTTGGTGAAGATATGTCCATCCGTTTGTTTGTTTGTTTCTTTATCTGCGTCATTTTTCTCGATGCCATAACTCAAAAAGTTATGAATGGATTTTGATGAAATTAACATGAGTTGTTAGGTATATAACAAAGAGTAGATTACCAAATTTTGGTAATGATCCGTTTGTTCGTTCGTTCGTTTGTCACTGTTTTTAATTTTACGCTTGTTAGCACAGTAACTCAAAAAATAATGAATGGATCTTTATGAAATTTATAGGAGTTGTTAGTAATGATAAAAGACATAAATGATCAAAATTTTGGTGCAGATCGATTTGTTCGTTTGTATGTTTGACTCATATTTGTTATAGCGTTTGTTAACAGCATAACTCAAAAAGTTATGAACGGATCTTAAAAAAAATTGAACAAGCTGTTATTAATATAAAATGGCACAAATTATTAGATTTTGGAATTTATGCAAAGACAATTATGGTTTCAGAGCCAATTTGAATTTATGCTACCGTTGGCTCACTTGGCGGAGGTATGCGCTCTCAGAGTGCTCTAGTTTTTTCTGGCATCGCTCTGACAGACTCACCGCTTCGACTCTCCCCACTCCCCCTTGGTGACAATCGATATCCCACAAAAAGCGCGTCGAATAGTGAGAGACTGACGCCGGTAGTACCTCACACCCTATAAGAAACAAAATTCCGGGCTGCTATCTCATTGAAACACATCAGCTTTTCCACAGAAGTGACCCATTTTCTTTTTTCTGTCATATCCACCTGTAAATTTTTCCAGAAATTCATGCAGACTTTCTTTAGCTTGGCGATTGTTGGACGCGTGATACAGTCGGTGGCGTGCGGTGCCATGTCGCCAGATTTCTTGGCATGGCAGTGGCACGCTAGCCGATAATGGCTTCAGGACACGCGACCGCTGAATGGTAATATGTAACTCTCGGCTTTTCTTACGATTGACCTGTGCGTTGGCACGCGTGATTTCTATTTGGCAAGTGCGGTTGTACTTTTTTTCATAGCTCTGACCTCATCATGGCTGCGTAATTTTGATACCTAAAGGATAATAATGTTTCCTACAGCTGCCCTAATTAAGATTCTTAGACACTATCTTTAGTTCTAGGTTAGGTCGCAGCTATTAATGGGTGTGGGATTATAAAGAAAAATTTAGTCTTCTCTCAAAGCTCTAAGACGAGTAAAATATAATCAACTTGCAAGTATTTTTGTTAGCGTAGAGTAAATCTGCATTTACTAAGAGTAACACTCATATGATTTATGATACTAGTACAAGTTTAATTTGTCAATGGCTTTTATTTTCGTAAAGTAAACCTTTATGATTTCTTGAAGGCCTGACAAATAAAAGATAAAACCTAAATGTGCTCGCTGTGAAATTTCTACACTACAGTAGTGTGCTATATAATCTGTCTGTAAATTCTCTTACCAGCCTCTAATACATATACCTAATACATATTAGCAGAAATCTAAATTGATGATATAAAAAATTTGCATTGATATCTCATTATTTCTCAGAAACCTGATGTGAACACAACCTGAAATTGTTGACCTTGAATAATAATTACAAAAAACACAATTACATTCAATGAATTGTTTTTATATAATATAATTATTTGATCAAATCCCTTTTCTAACTGAAATAAAGGTTGAGGTTGAACAGTCGTGTAGCACTTCCCCTACACAACACAGATCCTCTTAGGTCGAGGTTATCGAAGTCAATTGGAGCAGGCAGCACACCATTGCGTAAATGGCCGGGCCCGCTGCCTCCACTTCTTCTGGCCAAATCCGCTCATGGTCTGAAAAATGGTCTACAGCGCTCCTGCAGATCGACCTGGTCTGACTGCTCCATGGAGAATATTGCCTTCTAGTGTACACTATCATCTAGCTCCAGTTGGGGAGCTAGGATACATTCATCTCGCACTGAACTTGTTGCCTTGTAGAGATGGGTAAAGAACTACGCAGTATATGTTATACTGTAGATTCTGTGTAACAGTTTATGCAGTTTCGACTTGCTACCTTCGACTGCAATAATTCTATAAAATTGGCGCTATTTTGTTTGCAAATCCAGACCAGAGAGTTAGTTCTGCGAAATACTTTGAATCAAAATTCAGGAGCTAGTCTCCAATCTGTCTCCCAGACAGCTGACAACTGGAATGGAAAAAAAGCGAAACGAAGGCTCAGAATAGTAATTGATAATTCAAACAACTTTATACGATTATCGGAATTAATTGTTCTACTCACGGGGAGTTTATCAAATACGCCTTATATAATATGCCGAACCCTTAATATAATAATCATATCAATAACAACTAGAGCACTCTGAGAGCGCATACTTCCGCCAAACAAGGCAACGGCAACGAAAACTTCAATTTGGTTCTGAAACCATGATTTTCTTTGTATCAACACCAAACTCTGATCGTTTTTGTATTTTAATAGCTTTAATGGTTTCTATATAATTTTCTCAACTTATTCAATTATGCTGGTAGCGAACAATATAACAAAGAGAAGTCAAACACACAAACGTACCAACCGATCATCACCGAAATTTAATGATTTGTGGCGTTTAACATTATACTAACAACCCTTGTGAATTTTATAGAAATTCATCGTTTTGAGTTATTTTGCTAACAAATATAAAATCAACCACAGCGACCAACGAACGAAAAAACAGATCATCACAAAATTTTCTCAATTATTCTTCGTAGTATACCTAACAACTCGTGTAAATTTCATGAAAATCTGTCCAAACTCTGTGAGTTATGACATTAAAAAACAGGCAGATAAACAAATGGATAAACGGATTTTCACCAAAAGTTATTCAACTGTTACTGTTAACATGCCTAACAACCCTTGTAAATTTCGTAAGAATCCGTTCATAAGTTTTTGAGTTATCTTGGTGACAGACAAATAGATAAAGAGACACAACAAAAACATAACCTCCTTGGCGGAGGTAATAATGCTAGAATGAACCTCCGTAAGTGGCTCTGTAGACCCAACTCTCTGGCTTCTCAACACTAAACAAAGTGGTCTCACCAACAACAGAATATTAGATCCCGTCACTAAATTAAGCATCTAAAAACTTCTGCCGCACCATGTCTAATAAATGACCTTATCGCACCTCACAGTATGGCTACTTGACCTCAGTTCGGCACATGATCCGCGTCGCCTAATTTCACAGCAAATTGCAAAATTATCTCATCACACAGAACAAAATAGCCGCAAAACATCACAAAAAGTCCCTTTCTCCTAGCTACCTCAAAAAAATTAAACTAACTGATCTGCCCATTACCTGCTATTTCTTTAAGCTTTCTTGTCGTTGCACGCATACCTGAGCTAATTTATTTTCCCACACTAATTTCTAACAGTACTTTTTCCCTTAGCAGCTTGAGGTTTTTGATTATGCGTTACGCGAGGTACGGTAGGACCTACCATATGCGGGCTTTTTTGAATAATAATGACTGAGCACCGTTAGCATTCTGTATTATGATAATTGCCACAGGCCCCCTGGCTAGATTAGGTATCATGAAACAGTGTTTCTGAATTACACAGTGGAATGGTAAGCCTGAGTCACAGGTAAATTCTCTGGACTCTCGCAGCAATCTGGTATTACTTTCTTTTCTATTGTCTTTGCCTTTGTGTGAAGACGAGCTGTTTAATGCCTCCCGTGACTATACGTGAAGGGTGAGCGTACCCATGCTTTTTCCCCCAGTGCGTGGCCACCGATTTATGTATGTCGCTGGGCCTAAACACTTCTTTGAACTTTGGTTACTTTGTGCTTGTAAATGTACATATATGTGAACCTAGTGTGTTCTTAATAAAAGTTACTATCTATAATATAATTCTGCTTCGTGCTCCATCCGTCCGCACTTCCGTCCATCCATTCGGGTGTCTGTACGTGACACTTATTACTATTAGGCAAGGAGCTTGCATTGAGGTAGAAGAAGCTTCAATTTGCAAGAACCTCTGATTTGCGCAGGGAGGGAATTCAATAATAATTGCTTCTCTTCGCTCGCTCTTGAAAAAATTTTCAGTCAGTTTTGATGGGAAGACATGAAGTTCATTTTTTTACACGTATCAAATATGCGTATTTTCAAATGATTCAATACCTATTCAGTTTGCTGCTGCTGTTGCATGACGATCCAAGTATGAAAAAATTCGGTGGCTGGATACGGCGCAAAGCGAGCTGTTCTAGAGTGCTTCGTTCTAAAGCATTTTCAAAGTGAAAGAACGATGTTTAAAGAAATAAAGTAAACTGATGTCTCTGTCACGATGTACTCGTGTGACTCCTTTCCTGGTAGAATATTTGCGAAAGTGCTGAAGTAGGTTGTATGAGGTGACTTATGATAGACGGGCTACGTTAAGCCAGTTGCAAATGAGTCGGAACACGGAAACGCTTCACGTTCTTGGAACAGATGTTTCTATGCTCGTGATAACGGCTTAATCTATGAACACATATCAATTCCAAACGGGAACCGTTTACAATTGAAATTGAATAGAAATTAAGAGAGATTCGAAAGTGAGCAAAGGGCCCTCGCTGTAGCGGAATAGCTTTCGCGGGGGTTCGACGGAGCTTAAGCAGTTTTTGAACACAATAATATTAGACAGGTTGAAACTGCATCCCCGGTAGCTTAATCTCAAGGGTAGCGAGAAACATTTACGTGTGCCGCAGACTTGAGGTTAAACGCTACGTTTAATAGTAACCGTGGAATTTCCACTGGCTCCGGCGAGTTATTATTATTATTATTATTATTATCACACAGGACAAAATGATGTCCTCCCCTTTAACTGGAAATAAAAGTTACTACTAGCCATACAACACAAAGAAAAAAAACTTAGGCACATCAAAACACTGCCTCCCATCTTCACTAAACAAGATGGTGGACGACCATGCAGGTCCACCTTTCTTGTCTCGATCACCTGCTGGATCTAAAGCTCGGATTTGTTAATTAATCTCATTACAGGAGCTTTGTTTAGTGGCTCCGCTCTCGCTAATTTGTCAGGCGCTGTTCTACTGCGCCTGACAAATAATTGCCTGCCGCTGTTCTTTTGCTCGTGAAAAACATTTGCCAGGCGATGTTCTTCTGTTCCTGCCAAACAGCTACCAGGTGCTGTTCTTCTGCTCCTGACAAACAATTGCCAGGCGCTGTTCTTCTGCTCCTGCAAAACTGTCTAGCTACATGTATATCTGCTTTACCTCAGTAATAATTTGAGTTATAAAGCGCTTACTGGCAACCGATCAAACAGTCGATGGAAACAATAAATTTTCGCTATAACCAGCTCTACTGCATGGAAGGTTTCTGAATCGTACAGTGAAACTTTGAAAGTTAAGCTTCTCCGTAGAAAGTTTTTTTTAACACATAGTTTACAAGTCTTCAATTAGGAGATAATTTCCGCACAAAATTCCATCTATCTCACTCGTGAGACGGCCACGTGGGCGATTTTCTGTATTGATAATAATCCCAACACCAAAGCATATATTTTCAATTTACCTTATCTCAATCTTCCTTTGTATTTGTTTTTCAAAAACGAATTACAACCAATCCCAGATTACGTAGCCGTTTTCATGATCTTGCCTACTCACAGGAGAAACCTCTGAGTAGAAAAACATATCGGTGTGGTAATAACTTCATTAAGTTTTCCTTGTCGCAACCTTCTCTCAGCTTACTCACTTTCCAACCGAAGAAAAGGCTCGACAGAAATTAAATAAGTACCATTTCTCACGTTTTTATTTCATTTTGTTTTTCGAAGTCAAAGGGAAGGATATTCTATCTTAGCTATTACTTTTCTCTTGACTTAATTTCAATCTTCCCTCTTCTTCTTCTTCTTCTTCTTCTTCTTCTTCTTCTTCTTCTTCTTCATCATCATTTCTCCAAGAGGAAGAAGTTTTTGCCAGAAATGAAACACATCAATGACGAGAATATTCAGTCTTTCAGTAGACTTTGTCTCGATTTCCCTCCTCCTCTTCTTCATTTCCCCGAGGAGGAAGATATTCTTGTTGAAATGAACTCCCTCAAATAGTTGGCCGCCTCGCCTGCCAATAACAATGTGGCGGGATTTCCGCCCCCTGACAAGCTATTGAGCTCGATAGACACTCCGAAAATGCCGGGGGCGCGGGTGTATGACACGCTCCAAAGTCAGACATTTTCTTCCTTATACAAGAGGCACCACTAGACCAGTCAGTTTCTGTTGTAGACCCAACCACAGACTTTGCTCTTTGTAGTTTTGGATAACATTCAGTGAAATGCTACACAGAGGGAGAAATTTATATTAAAGAATACTGTAATGTAGGGTAAAAATAATGTCCTAGACAGTTTTTGCCTTATTTAAATGCTCAACCAGTTCAGCCTCTTCTTGCGGACACAACAAGAAAATTGCTTCAGCTGCACATAGCATCTAACAGCGGTGAATGCGGGGGCAATAAACTTTTTGAAAGCTACGTTTACGAAAAGTAGAGGTAGCAAAATAAGGCACAAACACAATAAGCATCGACTATCTATATGAAGTTGCTGCAGATATCACCAGAGATTTCACTTTCTTCCCTTCATCTGTTGTATGCGTTGGAAATAAACTTATCAACCCACGTTTTTATGAAAATATGGTTGAAACTCTTCCCTTCTAAACAAAATTGAAGAAAACTGTTTCTTTTTCGTCTCAGTTTTTGGCAACCTATAAGTGCAACTTAATATATTAGCCGACTAAGAATTTAAGTAGGCTCCGAGGCCCTTTGGCTCTAACCATCAGCCTCTGAAGTACTGTAAAGTACCAATATTAGAATTAAAATATTTTAGTAACTCTAGTGATGCTCGAATGAAGCCATGCATCCTTGACGGTGTCTCATACACAACTGATTGCCTGATACTTCACTGCTACTTATAAACGATACATCACATAAAGGTAAATACAACCAGCTTGCAGTCGGAACTCAGCCTCTCCTATCCACTTTATTAGTTGTAAGCGTTTGTTCAGGGTGTGGAGTAGATGACTCATGAGGTTAATTACCTTTGTATACAGACGATCTGTAACTAAAAGCATGTTCACACGATAGCCTTATATTTACTATGCGATCGAACTTCCAGCAGCCGAAGGCCTGGTTGTGCGATTATGAGCCTATCTCTGTGTTTATTACAAGAGTTAATAATATGTTTGCCTTCATTTCATATCGCTCAGCAAGTATTTCTTGAAATGTTTTCTATATCTGATGAAATTTGGAGTGACCAACTGGCTAAAAAGCTTCGTATATATACATTTTTTTCACTTATTTTTAAACAAGCAGAGCAACGTAGGTACGAACTTAGAGCACACGCTCACAAGTGACCCGACCTGCAGTCTGTTACAGTTACCATTTTTCAAGCTAAATTTTTTACTAGAAGCTTAAATGCTGTTGTAATATTGAAAATAAAAATATTGTTTTCGTTTTTACTGACTAGATGAATCTCATTTCCAAAACAGAAACCTTCAACAAGCCACAATCTGTCGATAACATTATTGGAATATGTACGCGTCTGAATGCTCCACGGATCCTTGATACACAAAGACACTCTCAGAGCGCCTCTTATTATGCAAGCAGTAGTCATAAAGGCGCACGTCTCGAGCCATCACTGCCAGCGGCAGCTACGACAATCCCGCTAGTTGGAACAATTTCTGTGTCTGTTATCAGCGAGAGAGCCATGCTCAACATGGTGTTTTTCGACGTCAGCGCCGCATGTCCGCTTTGCCAAAACTGGGTAAGATTTGTTGTTTGTTAGGCTGGTGATGACTCCCTTTATGGGGCTTCCGAACCCGATAAAGAGGCAAATTGACGCCCGTGGAGACACTGCTCTTCGAAACCCAAAACCTCGAACTGCCCCAGCGGGCGCCCACAGCCTCCTCAGTCTCTGCATATTCTCGGAAAAACATCGCCGGTAGCTGCAAATATCTACCAATATCAAAGCAAGCAGCTACAAATGTCTATGAATGTCAACGCTAGCAGCTAAAAATTATGAATATCATCGCCAATAGCTACAAATTTCTATAAATATTGCCACCAGTAGCTGTAAATTTCTATGAATATCATCACCAGCATCTGGCAAATAACTTTAAACATGATCACTGTCAGTTATTTGTAAACTTTCTATTAAATATATCTCTGGAAATGACCATGCAGTATCCATGAGTATCTCCCCCTGAGCATCATTCCCTGAATATCTCTCCCTGAGCATCATTTATTGAGTATCTCTCCCTGAGCATCATTCCCTGAATATCTCTCCCTGAGCATCATTCCCTGAGTATCTCTCCCTGAGCATCATTCCCTGAATATCTCCTCCTGAGCATCATTCCATGAATATCTCTCCCTGAGCATCATTCCCTGAGTATCTCTCCCTGAATATCATGCAGCTACAGAAAGAGTGACTGTGGCCGACAGTTCCTTTTCTCATTACTTGCAAAGGGAAGCTCTTGGAACGTGTGCTTGTTGCTGAATCTGAGGGTGGCAGTCCGAGAACGCCAATCGACGGATCTTGTTATGTATTGCAATAAGGGAACGGGTCTTTCGGTTACGGTTCAAGTGGTTCACTACCAAACACCACATGCGTAATCAAAATTGTCGTGTTTAGTCATTTATTTAATGGTCCAATTTTTGTTACGCTTGAAGCATATGTTTAGACCATACGCATAGCTAATCTAACTATATCTTGGATACGGTTAAGGCCAGGGAACTGTGCTTGCAACAGTTGTTAGCAAGCTACTGCGTGCCAGTGTCAGAAATTGCGATATATGAAAAATACAATCGTAACAAGAGTGCCCTGAGCGCATAGTGGGCCTACACGAGAAAAAGATACAACAAACTTTCCTTCCAGTATGCAGTCCATCAATCGAGAAATTATGCTCTAATAATAGTATTATTATTATAGTGGGTTGGGTTACTATAGCGCCGCAGGCATCACGCCCGCCTCACGCCGAAAACACAAGATTAATAATAGTATTATATAACTAGAGCACTCACAGAGCGGATACCTCCGCCAAGCAAGGCACGGTAACGGAATAGTTATTAATTTTTTTATGAAGCAATGATTTTCCTTGTATCAACATCAAACTCTAATCATTTGTGCCTTTTAACAGCATTAAGAGTTTCTGTAATTTTCTTGAAGATCTGTTCATAACTTTTTGAGTTGTGCTGCTAACAAATATTCTGGTAAACATTAGTCAAGCACTCAAACGGATCAACCGATCATCACCAAGATTTAATTAATTATTCCTCTTAACATTACTAACTAATAATGTAAAATTCAAAAAGATCCATTCATAACTTTTTGAGTTATTGTGCTAACAAGCACAATATCAAATACGGTGACAAACAAACGAACAAACAAATCATCACGAAAATTTCTCCTATAACTTTTTGAGTTATGGCTATAAGAAAAATGGGGCAAACGAACAACCAGTTGAACGGATCCTTACTGAAAGTTAATCATCTTTCTCTCCTAACTTATCTAACAATACCTGCAAATTTCGTTGAAATCCGTCCATAACTTTTTGATTTATGTTGGTGACAGACTGACAAAGAGACTAACAGACCAACAAACTAGACCTCCTTGCGGAGGTAAATATCTTTTCATAGCACCATGCGTTCCAAACAGAGTATAATAATTATAACGAAGATCACCAGAAGAAATAAAAGATATTGTTGAGAATTGAACGATGAAGAAGCGCGAGTGAAGAACTCGTGAGTGACCTTCATCTTTTTATTTTTTGTTATCATTTAATGTCACATTGAACCGCTAGTCGTAACAAAATACTGTCGTCAGCTGTACTATGTAGTATCTCAAATTTCCTAGTTCTCAAAACATACACGTTATTGGCGCAGCATTCCATTTATGAGCAATGATAATAAACACACACCTGAGTATGTATGTCGTGCCTTATATACGTACTAGAGTGCCCGCGCTGTCAAAAAGGACAGCTAAAAATTTGTGATGACCCGTCTTCATTGATCAAAACTACCTCCGCCAAGGTTGTGTTTTGTCGGGTTTGTCTGTCTGTCTCTCTGTCTGTCTGCTGGTCTCTTTGTCTGTTGTTCTGTTATTCTGTCCGTCTATCGGTCTATCTGTCTGTCATCAAGATAACTCAAAAAGTTATGAACGGATTTGGATGAAATTTGTAGAGAATGTTAAGTAAATTAGGAAGAACAGATGCTTAACTTTTGGTGAAGATCCGTCTGTCTGATTGTTTTGTTTCTTTGTTTGTCTGCCTCATTTTTGTCAATGCCATAACTCAAGAAGTTATGGACGAATTTTCATGATATTTACATGAGTTGTTAGGTTTACTACGAAGAGTAAATGAACAAATTTTTGTCATGATTTGTTTGTTCGTTTGTGTTTTTGTTACTGTGTATGATTTTGTGCTTGTTAACGCAATAACTCAAAAACTTCTTCATGAATCTCAATGAAATTTACAGGAGTTGTTAGTAATGTTGAAAGACATAAATGATTAAATTTTGGTACAGATCGGTTGATTCGTTTGTATATTTGACTTATGTTTGTCATAATGCTT
Source organism: Parhyale hawaiensis (assembly GCA_001587735.2). Lineage (NCBI taxonomy): Eukaryota > Metazoa > Arthropoda > Malacostraca > Amphipoda > Hyalidae > Parhyale > Parhyale hawaiensis. The sequence goes on along the minus strand of LQNS02278125.1, from coordinate 6,297,892 downwards.
GTTAGCTGCATAACTCAAAAATGTATGAAAGGATCTTGAAGAAAGTTACAGAAAGTGTTTACCCTATCAAAGGGCACAAATGATTAGACTTTGGTATTGATATAAGGAAAATCATGGTCTAAGCCCTCATTTGAATTTTTTGTTACCGTTGCCTTACTCGGCGGAGGTATGCGCTCTCAGAGTGCTCTAGTTATCTTATTAACACCCTAATGTAGGACGCACTGCCACTGCCAACTTCAATTATGGAACATCACAGATAAACTTGTATGCTAGGCTGAATAGCACCAAGCTTGCCTTCGGTGATACGCTGATTATCAGTTTTAATGTACGCACGCAGTCGATATTGCACCTAATACATACTTAGTTCTGTATCTAGGATACACGATGGTGTCATATAACTCGAAAGTTTTTCCCTCAAGGGAAAGTTGTTCTCTTGTAAGAAAAACCCAAATAGGAGAAACATATTCGCTGCCAAGAAACCCTCGTGTTCATGACCCACCTGCTAACTGCTAAGAAAAGCTTACTATTGGCTTCGATGATTATGCAGTCAATGAGAGCATCAGCGTAAACTCAATGCACCTGAAATTTGGATGAAGGGAACCTCAGAAGAGAGTGCAAATCACGATACAAAAGAGTGCTTAGAGAATCTGTGTGAATCTGCATTGAGTGGACTTCAACGTTGGCAAAGAAAGAGCTGCATTCAGATACGGTATACGTGCCATCACTTGCAACCTGGCCTATTTTCTATGATCAGTTTTCAATGAAGCTTGACAGAATGACCACAGCCTAAAGTCTGGGCTAATTTCCATCTATCTCTTTTATTATAGCGTGAAATAAACTGGATAAGTAAATGAGCTAACAAACAAATATATACACATCGGTCTTTCTTATAATCCAGATCATTCATGTCTTGCTTCATCAACTAAGTAATAGAAAAATAACAGCTGTGTATAACTCGAATAACAATGATACTGCTCACTGATCATCTGTCATAAATAAAAGATTTGAAATTCCATTGATAGTTGTTTCAAACTTTCTGCCCTATCAAAAATTTTATTTGAACCATAATAAGCAATTATGATAATCCTCTGTTTATTTGTTTATCTATTAGGTTATTTATATTCACTGGCCCTTCCACGGAACCTGCTGTCATTTTTATCGGTTGTCCTTGCTAGCTACCCCATCACTGAAATTAATTTTTCTGGGCGTAGCTCATCCAAACCTAGGCTTTAGCTCCTGACTGAGTATGGGAGTTTTTTGCCTGTCAAATTGTATCTAGTCTAACTTGAGTAACTATCACGATTAGGGTACAACAATACAGCACTGCGCAACAGTTCTTTCATTGTACAGGTATTGATTTCTTTCTAAGAAAATGTAATCGTGATATAAAAAGGAGAACAAAACAACGCATGTAAAATATTTTTACAAACCGATAACCAACGCTTCGATTAAAATAAATCCATATTCAGTGCTGACGATAAATTTATTTTAATCCAAAACGTTTGCTCTGCTTCGCGAAAATGTTTCACATGTAAAACTTGTTTCTCCTTTTCATATTTCATTTCATTTTAGGTTGAAGGAGGGTTCACACATGAGCTTTTCTTAACAGAAACCTAACATACGTGAGAACATTTGCACGATAACTGAAACGTTGCTTTGCTCACGTAAACGCTATGCTGGTATGCATCGCGAGGTGTGTTAATAATGTGTTTTCATTAGTGTGTTGAATAACAGCAGGATATAATTTTATATTAAAAAATATGCACACAGATCGATGCATACTTACGATGCACTTTGTATTTAGTAGCAACTTAAGAAAAAACAACCAATATCTCCAAAATAAATCGAAAGAAATCGGATTGCCGAAAAACTGACTTGACGGTAAACATTTTATCACACAACTGTGCGACTACTGAACGTTTCGTCAAGTAAGTTGACCGAAGAACGAACGATGATGCTTTGCAATGTCTTGATTACCGTTAGAAAATCCCCGCCTTACTGGCAGAAAAAGTCACACGTGTGAACAGCGCTTTGGTGGCCATTACTCCCTCGTGGAAATCCCATTCCCTAGGAGCAGAGGAAAATAAAGACACTCAGTATACAGTTTTATTACCATAATGTTAATGTACACATGGGTTACACAAATGTAAACTATTCACATTTAATAAGTTAATTATGTCTCTTCTACTCGAGCAGCTCACAATCAGCGGTGTTTTGGCAAATACAAAATTTTGGTGTAATTGCACAAATCAATCAACAATAACAACCTTCATGTGAATTAGATATGTTTTTGCAATGAAATTTGCTAGGTTGCTGCCCTTCAGAATATCCCTGGGTTAAAAACGAAAAATTGAGTTTCAACACTCCTCTTCAAGTACGGTTCCTGCCTTCTCTGCTACGCGCTCAAACTTTAACAACCCGATAATTATATAGTTTCTATTGTCTAATTATTTATCCCTTAATAGTAGAAATTAGGTTATATTTCACTAGATGAATTGCTGAGTTCACAAATTGCTTTTCACTGAAAGAACAAAATAACAATTGGCAACAAGATGATAAATATGGCTTCCATTTTCTCCCCTGGATTGAAAATACAAATATATTTTTATTATTTCTGTTCTTACTAGACACCGTTTTATAGGGAATGACTATTCAATTTTGCAAAGTAACACCTCGCATAAATATCCATTCATTCAATCAAGGAACCTCTATGAAGCATGATTTACTCTAACATTTCTATAAAACAATCCATAAATTTAAAACTATCGATTAAGGGTAACAAAAATCAATTTAAGTTATGTCACAGTAATGAGGGTATTTTTTAAACTTCATATAAATTCATCAGCTTCAACCATACTTTTCTATGCAGTAGAAAGCCTTATGTCCATTCATCATTCTCACAAAAGCAAGCTCAGAAGCTCAACGAACCTTGCAATCTATTGATTTCTAGATGCTATGCCTAAAATCAGAACAGAAAAACAACAACTAATAGCATCATCAGTTGTACTTATCTACAAGAGCCATCGCCCAACTCATCTGAGCTGATGAGTTTATTCCTTACATTCATCGGTTCGCTCATGGGTCAAAACGTGTGTTCAAGGTAAAATTAAACTCACAAAACTTTTACTCGTGTATAAAAGTAGGAATAATTTCTTCTCTGGTCCCTAACAACATTTGGGGCCGCTGCGGCGCAGGCTAGAAGCTGAATTGCCGCTTTTGCATCTGTCGCGACCCTGATTACCTCCGCCAAGGAGGTTATGTTTTCGTCGGCTTTGTCTGTTTGTTATTATGTCTCACCAAGATAACTCAAAAAGTTATGGACCGATTTGGACGAAATTTACAATGATTGTTAAGTATGTTGAGAAGAGCAGATGATTAGCTTTTGGTGAAGATCCGTCTATCCGTTTGTTTTTTTGTTTGCCTCATTTTTCTTACTGCCATAACTAAAAAAGTTATGGATAGATTTTTATGAAACCTACATGAATTGTTAGGTACATTACGAAAAGTAAATAACCAAATTTTTTAAATGATCCAACAGTTTATTCGTTTGTTTGTCCCTGTTTTTCATTTTATGCTTGTTAACACAATAACTCAAAAAATAATGAATGGATCTTGATGAAATTTACTGGAATTGTTATTGATATTAAAAGACATAAATGGTTGAATTTTGATGCAGATCGGTTGGTTCGTTTATATGTTTCACTCATATTTATTATAGTGTTTGTTAGCAGCATAACTCAATAAGTTATGAACAGATCTCCAAAAAAAATTACTGAATCTGTTAACACAGTTGAGGGACACAAATGATTAGATTTTGGTGTTGCTACAAAGAAAATCATTGTCTCAGAACCAATTTTGTTTTTTCGTAACCATCGCCTTGCTTGGCGGAAGTACGCGCTCTCAGAGTGCTCTAGTTGTTAGTAGGGGTTGAGCAACAACTTATTGCAGAAGCTATTAACATACATGACTTGTGAGAATACGGGCATAATCTGAATATAGCCCTGACGTCTTATCTGTATTTAAAAAACGTATAACTTCTATACAGCAGAACCCCCTGTACAACACGGGGTGTCCCACCACCCTCAGATTACAGACTACGAGAATCAACCAAGCAGCTTTGCCCAGCTGCGTCAACACTGACTCTTGATTGATCGGAGGTACGTTCCCTAGACTTACTTCTTTGGCTGCCCAGGAATTCTTTTATAATTTAGTTCTGGATCAGCCAAGAATTTAGTCAGCGTTGCTTTCTCAGAGCTACAGGCTGTCAAGCACTCACAGATATAACAATCATTGCTACTTACTCCTTTTGAAAGTCTCGCTGCCTCACAATTGACACGGAATTATGTGACTGCAAAATTTGGATCACTGTGACCTCATATCAAGGGCACTTACATCTCAGAGGCTGCAGAAGGAGGCATTTACCGAAGGTAGATATCATATATTTCTTGAAATAGAACTCTCCCAGTGGCATAAATTAAATAAATATCTATGTTTTATAAATACCTATATGGTGTTACAAAATTGTTGGTACAAACTTCGGCTACTAGTAGAAAATATTGAGATAAGTTCTATTATTATTATTATTATTATTATTATTATTATTATTATTATTATTATTATTAAATCACACCAGACTGGTGACGTGGGAAAGGAGAAACTCCATGAGGTTGACAAACACCCCACGCAACCACCCCAGAGAGTGAAGAAAAAAAAACAACCAATAAACAAAGTTCACAAACCGTTTTGTTCTTGAGATAATCAGATATGAAAATAAGAACGCTAATTATTAGCTAAACTCTGTTTAGTAATACACAAGAGGGTAATTGAAAAACCGCTAACAACAGATAATTCCTTAGTAAGGATCTCGTTACAGCACTTGTTCAAAGTCTCTACAATGAGCAACAATAAAAGTGCGACACATTCGTCGGAGGGAGTTGCGTACGTTATTATTATTAAAACTTCAAACTTCACGCTCGGGCCCCCACGGACAGGTAGTACAACCCAAATGAAGCACTTCGCAACACCGGAAGCCCGAAACGCTGCTAAAGGAAATCCAACAAAAAGCCATTAACAGCTGACTTAAACGCGTGCAGGCCAATACGACCGAGAGCCGATGCCGGCAATAAATTCCAAACCCCAACAGCTCAGGGTAAGAAGAACCGACTGAACTGACTAGTTCAGCAGCTAACATTCTCCAACGTGAAAGAGTGCGGCCCGACCGCAGCACATGTAATTCTCCTAGAGACTTTGAGGGCAGGGGCAGAAGAATACAACCAATGCCTCTCATTATATTTTTGTGCACCTTATAGAAGATACAGAGTTTGCTTACTCCTCTCCTGTGGGACAGGATCACGAGATCATTATCTGCGCACACCCTGTTGGCCGAACTAACAAGTCTGTCCAACAGACGTAAGTGACTCCAGGCATTTCATTAATTAATATCTCCAGCAGCTACAGCAATTCTTGGGACAAGAACTTTCAACTCGACAGGTGTCTCATAAAGAAGACTTTTCATGTGCCCCACAAAAGAATCTAAAGGAGTCAGATCAGGAGATCTTGGTGGCCATACTCAGGACCATTACGACCAATCAATCGATTTGGAAATTGAACGTCAAGATAACGTCTCGCATCTACAGAACAACGTGCTGGAGCTCGGTCCTGCTGAAACCGCTTTCTTCTTCGAATACATGATGGAACATCGGCCAATAAATCCGGAAAGACTTTTTCAGGTTTTCTAAGCATGATATCTCAAAAGAGAAGCGCTTTTTAAACTCCGTTTTTTGATGAAATAGTGTTCATATGAAATTTGTACCAACAATTTTGCAATACCCTTTCTTTGTAAATCAGACCTGTCCCTTGCTGGGTATACTAGTAATGTTATTTTTCTTCCTCGACAAAATAATAACATTACCCAACACAATTCTGACGGTTAGAATATTTATATGTAATAAACTTTTCCGTGCTTTAAAAATTTTTATATGTTGACTAATGTTTTGATAACGACCAGCCTGAATATCTTCCCACTGCCCGTGCGTGATATATACATAAAATGCTAAACCTGGTGCATATTATATAAGTTTATAGAATAAATGAAGTATGATGTATAATAAAACAGCTTAAAGCTGATTTCTGCTACCTTCAGGTATAACTTCAGACACTGTTTAAGTAATTTCCTGAAGTGAAGTGAATCCTCTCGAGCAAATTTCCTGCTGCATCACAACAAATTAGCCATGTCATTCCTAAAAATATATACAATATCAATATTCTGACACTCTTAAATAAGTAGCTTTACTTTAATATTTCTTAGGACATTAGCAAGAACAGCTAAGCAGTATGCAAATTTTTATTTTAGCATTATTTGAAAATAAATGGTAATTTTTGAAAAGTACTTTTTACCTTACAACAACAATACGAATGTTTTCAGTAAAACTCATTGAACTGCCACATTTTTCAAAGTAGCTAATTTTATAAGTGCCGTAAGCTCTAGAAGAACCACTTTAAAATCTATAGTAAATTTTCTGGGTAATTGACCTTGTTTACTTGCTAATTTCAAGAGTTCCGCCACCATGTTAGGAACCACTTTACATGCTTCGATGGCATTTACGGTGTCAGCGCCCTCGTTAATTTAGTTTACCAAGATGATGCGTCGTGTAGTATAACGAATGTGAAGCACGTAGAATATAACTGAAGGGAAAAATCCCTTGAAGGATTTCTCTCAAATTAACCAGTCCCAATACATAATGGGCTAGATGCTGTAGCCTTCATTTTCTAACCACATTTGAAGCATTGGCACCAAGCTAGTAGCCCAATGCACAGCACCCATTTTGTTGAGACGGTTGCAATATTTAAACATGTCTATGTACATGGGGGCCACTGCGGCTGTCGAGGTGCTTAAAAATATGGATATTGATCTTATCAAAAATAAGAGTATGACTTGGTAGGCAAATCAAAATTATAAGATTTGACTTACAAATCCATTATCAAAGTTATGAGATTAGACTTAGAAGTCCATTAGCATAGTTATGGGATTTTACTTGGAAATCCATTATGACTAGCTTCCCTTCGATTAAATGCCAAGAACACAAAATCAGCTGATCGCATAAATTTACAAAATAATAAACTGCCTTCGTGATTTTTCCTCAACTCCCGCCTCTTTCCTCGTGGACGACAGTAATTCCTTAACAATAAATGTACGGTCATCATTACAAGGATACAGAAATTAATCCATGTATACATTTAAAAATCATTACCATCATCAAAAAACACATATATGAACTATTGCACTTATCCGGGTTATTCGACCTTATCATCTTTATGTGATGGTTGAAATTAAATCGCATTTGGAATTCAAAATTACCATCATTATGCAATCGGAATAATTAATTCATTCAAGCAGTTTAAGAGCTGACATCGATACTTACCGACTACGAAAATGAAACTAACTGCAACTGCAGAAAATAAAACTAACTGCAACTGTAAAAGGAAGACAACACAAGCCCGGGCTCAGGGTTGTGTGGCGAACCTTTCAGTTGTTCAAAATTAACCTGTGCAGTTTGTTCAATGAATAGACACGTATCACATGAGGTATACACTATAAATATATGCAGTAGCTATGAAAGTATATTTACATTAGTTATAAATAATTATAGGAGTTTGAAACCTTGAGAGGTTATTTCATTAAAACCTCTGAGGGTAGTCGTGCTTGTACAACACATTACATTTTTGTCTTGCAATACCGTTGTAAAATTACTACTTTACTTCACAAAGTGAACATATTTCACACAGCACTCACATGTGTAAGTTAACAGTAAATATAAAATACATATAGTTTTTTTAATTCCCAAGAGAAGGAATTCATGCGTGGAAAAAATTCGTGCTTGTAACTTCAGCAGCAGCTGTAGATAACGTCTTCTATTATTGTACAGGGAACCCTTGTGCTATAAAATGTGAAGCTGTTACACATACAATAGTACAAAGTATGTATTTTACTCCGATATTAACCCATTTCTGACGTATTTCACGAATGTAACATATGCAACAGTTACAAAGTATATAATCCACTTGAAGGAAACGCAATTTTTACATTGATCTCCTGAAATACGCACCACTATTATCAAGTACTTAATAGATTACAAAAATAACTCATTTCTCACAAGCTTTGTTCCTGTAACATACACATAGCGAAGTTTTAAAATGCATTGTTTTTTCACTGTAAATTAAAGCTATTTTCATCAATCGTATGCCATTGACGCATACGGCAATTATGAAATATTTAATTGACATCAATCACATAATCGAAGGTTTCACTATAGCCACATAAGTAGCATAAACAGTTTAACTGCAAAGGTTTTCAACAGCTCTACACATTGCACAAGACTGCAAATGAAGCTGCACAACTGTAAAGTGTACGCAATATTTGTATTGTCTATATAAGTTTTGCATACATTATTAATCTTCCAATCTTATAGAAATATTATGCAAAAATATGTACGCGACTTCCTGTATTATCCAATAGATTCTAAAATATATATTTTTTAATCATAAGTATGTGGCCCGCGCATAGAAATATATTGGCCTTTCAATATATACAGGCTTATGGAAACTCAATATCTGAATAATATCAACACTAATAATATATTTATTTATACGCACTTTCATACTTCCAGGGGCAACCTTCGAATACACGATGAAACGCTACACATGGGCATCGTTTATTTATTCTCAAAAAAAGCTCAGCGTTTCTTTTTAATGAATATATAAGCTAAAAATTTTTTCCAAAAGCGAGCCACAGAGCTCTACCCACATTATTTTAATCCCGAAGTTTGAATAATATACTGTGTCTCTTTGATGTCCCATTTCAAGGCAATTTTAGTAAGGTCCGGGTGGAGATTAAATGAATAAAAATTACGTAAATGATGATTTAACAGATCTGATTAAACTAGCCAAATATTTCAACAAAATATATGATAGAAATTACTTTACATTAGACTGTATTGCTTTGCACAACTTAAGAATAAACAGAAAGGCAAGAACTATTGTTCTAAAGGACCAGTTTACGTAAAATAATTGTAAGTTTTCACTATTCCGTTTCCATCAACAACTGCAACAAGTACTAATGGGGTTAGTTAATCAATGCTTTTCTTTACCAAATTTTACTGTTGCTAAAGATGACCGCGGAACTAAAGCATTCAGTTTTAATTAAATCAAGGTGCCTTGTAGAACTGAGGTCTTTACCTTAATATTTAGAAAACTACCAAGTTTAACAGCCACAAAAACAGTGACGGCAGGTAGCAATAATTAGTTGGGGAACTGCAGAGTTTCGTTCTTTACTTTTAGTGGACTAGAGGATAGCCACTGCCATTAGGTTTATTGATTACACAATGCCTCTAATTCTTATAAACAATAGAAGAAATAACAATATCAGTGATACGCAGTGGAAGTAGGCGTCGCTGTAAATCCTTAGTGCATCGGCACGAGGCACCATTCCACAAACACTGGTACATTGTACTAAATACACTAAATGCAATATACCTAGATAATGATTTCTCTTAAGCCGGGTGCGCACGAAACAGTATCTTTTTTTCCTCGTACGGGCTGCAAAACGTTCGAATGTTTCGCTGCCGCTTGTATCACAACAGGGCACCCATCAAAAGTACCTATTATTGAAATTTTAGCCGTCAAATTAGTTGGCTTAGCAAGTACCACTAGTAAAGTTCCAGACATCTCTTCAAATTTAGAGTGAATAAGAAGTCAGAAAGCTGTGAACGCTTCCACTGTTCACAAGACAGTAGCTGAACATTTGAACGTTATGTGCTGCCTACGCCAAAAAAAAAATTCTCTAGTGGGAGCCTGCCTTTAGCTTTAAAGACCAATATTTTCGGAATGCAACTATTCTCAATGTTATACGAACAAGTTCCCGCACTCTTCGATCTTCTCAATTCTCTCTACGATCATTTCTACACATCGTCACAAGACCTTCCATTAAACTGACATTCACTAAATTAACTTATTTTCAACTTCTATTCCTGGAGATAAAGGTTGCATTATAGTTTCATGGTGGTGACATTTTCATCAGGAGTAGTTCCCATGTTGTCTTATTCCGAGCGTCCTATTCCTATGTCTGAGAATTGTACCGCTGCAGCCAATATTATTTTTCTGAAATGTACGACAATATTCGGCGTGGTTTACAACTGCATCATTTAAAGGATTTAAGCCTTTTATTGCAAACGGTATAGATTCTGTAACATCAATTCCTTGTTCTTAAAACCTGGCCATTGTTTCTTTCTATGAAAATTTTAGCAGCCTTTTTAATGGCCAGTAAAAAGCTTGTATGTTTTTGCTAGCAGTTGAAGCTTTAATGAACTCGCAGATGAGTCTTTATGACCAATAAAAAAGTGCCTTCAAAGAGCATGTTAAAATATAAGAGTTGTCCATAACAAAAGAGACAAGTGGATGTAATGGCGGCTAGCACACCGTAGCCCATGATGATGAAGTATAAAGTTTTCTACAGCTAGAGAGACAGCTGGTAATAGATGAAATTGATCATTTGAGTTGAACATATAGCACCAGAGGCGTCATACCTAGGTATCTGGCGACAGTTCCATCTAGCTAAGCCAGTCTCATCAACTGTAACTTGTCCCCAAATTAACCAGGAGAGCTAGCTTCGCTATTATGGATAGAGTTTCAGGCGTTAATCCTAAGCCAATTCAATACTAAAGTACCGGGTAAAGTTAAACTAATTAGTACATTATCTTATCTCGATTCAATTGTCTCAATGGAATGACACTTTTTTTCAGCCGACTTTGGTGTTAGAAAGTTCAGCGATTGAACATAGGCACAGTCTAGTGGCTATTTTCTATTCTTCAATTCAAAAACAGAAACTCCACTTCTCGTAAAGACTCTCAGTTGGAAGCATAGCACAACATGATGCGAAAACATTCTAACAGGCACCAAACCTTCATTCTTCCCTTCTCACATGAAGGCGCTGATTGCGTACACACCCCATACTGTCACCTATACAGCCTTGTTTTCGATTCACTTTTCTACGTTGCAATGACAGAAAAACTTCCAATAGCATTGGTCACCTCTATATGCTTAAAGAAAAAATAATAGTTATTTGAGTATTCAGTCCTCCCACTCTAACAAAAGCCCGAAAACTGTTCTATCCCATTTTACCCCTGAGTTTACTTTCGTCAGAGCTAAAGAGATAAGCTACTGTTTCAAATATTCACGTGTAATAATCCTGACTAACGTCACCTCAACCATTCACCGATGCACCATGATGTCATGTTGCTATCAGCCGTTACCAAACACAATACTTCAACTCATAAGAGGCCCATCAGGTCGAAGAGAACGTAGGACACACGTCACAAGCAACATATTGTGTGTGATCTTTGGACCAAACAGTAAATATCTCCTGCCGCAAACAAATACAGTTATTGATCCCGATGGTCGACTTGCTGACAGTGATGTCATCTCTCTCTCTTTCTATTTCTCTCTCTCTTTCATCTATTCTTTTAGTGGTGAGGATATGCCCAGGACAGAGAGATAGAGATGGAATTGACTGCGCAAGTGAATACAAAAGGGCAGGTTATGCGCGTGTGAGTAAGGGTACCGAGATGAGTGAGGGGTGAGGGTAGAAAGTGATATTAAATGTCTGTCTTTCAGCTTGAAGAAGAATTTCACTGATTGCAACGTCTGGAGAATTAATGAGATGAATTAAGTGCTGTATGGTATTCAGTAGAATTTCGTTGTTGTTGTTGGAACTCCACTGTTCCTTGCAATGAAATTTATAATAGCTTTGACGTTACTAGTTATGTTCATAATTTCATAAAATAATAATAAATGCCCTAGTATGTACACTGTACAGCACCACAGTCTAACTGACACGAACCTCAACAGTTGGTATTGCTCTGGAAATTAGCAATGTATTCATTCAGTAAATTTGGGCAGCATTTTTTGCCATACTACTTCAACTATTGCCTGAAACACCACTGTTAAATTTTGCTAACAAAAAGTAAGAATATTTTCTTGTACAAGATATGAAATGAAACCTGAATTTTAAAAATGTTACAGAACAAAAATGCCGAGAGAATCGTATTATTCCTTTCTACGAGAGAAAGTTTTCGTAGCGCTTAATATAAAACTTAGCATTTTTAAGTACTTATTTTACGAGTAAATCCTACACTTTCAAAACTGGCACGCTCTGGACATTTTATTTTGAGGTTTCACCTAGCAAGCTTTTTAGCATCCTTACACACGACGGATGTAGCGCATAACCCCGCAAGGATTTCATGCGAAGAACTTCAAAGGTTATTATTAAGGGTAAGGTAAGATTTCTGAAGCCCTGACATCTGCCAGAGGGTGAATACGCCAATGATTGACCTCCTATTGAGACGCTATTTTGTCCAAGAAACGCAACATCAAACCATCGAGATATGTTTTTTAAGCAGTCATGTCAAGTGTAAAGGAATTCAAAAATGCCCTTTGGGTCTAGTGCCTGCTGCACGCTTGTCAGAGTTTCTGATGGAGCGAAAAATTAATTTCTTTGAAGTGTCAAGAGCAGTTAGGAAACCCTCAGTACATAAGGAAAGTGCCTCCGTCGAAGAAGGCAAGCATCTGCAATATTTCTATAAACTCGATCATTCAGTTACTTAACGTCTGAAACGAAAGCCAAACGAAAGCTATTTGCTTAGCTGACAATTCGGAACGAAGCTTTGACAGAGCTGGCGTCAGTTCCCGACGGTTCCTTTTTCGAGCTGACAGAGCAGGAATGACGGTCGTCTACCGAAGTCTTGAATTATGTGAAATAAATTTAAAAAAATTATAGGATGCACTGCAAACTGTCGCTATGTGTGATTTCAATGTGGAAGTGCGTATGATGGGAGTAGAATTTTTGTGATAGGTAAGCTAGCAACGCCTGGTAATTTCTCAGTGCACTAAGTCTTGAATGACCGATTGCCGTTAATCAGAAAAGTCTTTACTGCATTTTGGTAAAGATAAAATGCACTTGCAAAGTCTACGGGCATTTGAAACATTATTCCAACAGCATGGAATAAATCGTGTTACAGATCTCCTAATTTTTTTTAATAGCATTTTTGACGATCACATTGTATAAAGAGTCGGCTGATGCCCAACTGATGATCATAAGGTAGAACTGAACGTATACCTCCATGGAAATTTATCCTCAGGCTATTCAAGTCAGTTCTTATACCGTATGCATTAAAATTTTCTCTTAACGAATAAACAACAGTGCAATTCAAGTAAGTATACTTCACTGCATTCCTATTGAGATATATCTTTCTGTGAAAATAGATGCACTTTTGAAACAGCTTCACCCTATTAGTACATCAGCTCTAGAATTCAAATATTTTCCAGGACCTTGCTGCTGCAATGCTGTTACTTTGTGAACGTTGAGTCGCAGATCATTGGAAAAACTTGGATATTAAAATGTGGAGGGTGAGAGCACTATTGGTTTGCACTGGAGGCTGAAGGTTTCAATTGAACACGTCTTAAACTTAAAGCTAACTACGCTACTCACTAACACGATAACACACCATAGGAACATTGAACAAATGTTGCATTGACCATTAGGTCTTTCACTTTCAGAGAGCTTAATCTAGTAGGGCCTGCAGGGAGCCTCATACCTATTTTACGCTAAGAACATCTATTACACTATTTGTCACATAGTTTGTGTCTATTTAAACGTCGCATTTATAATCGCCAACTTTGTTAATTGAAGCCATGGGAGCCTCCTAAGGAACTCAATACTGTTCTCCACAAGCCTAAAATAACACAACTTTTAGGTTGATTCCTAAAAGAACACTCAATATTTGTATGCTAATCAATATGGTTCTTACAAGATATATCACACTGGTGTAACCTAAATACATGTCACACAGAAATCACATTCTATTTTATCGTGTCACGAAGGTTACAAAGAAGTCTCGGTAAAAAGCTTAGTGTGTTTATCGTTTGGGTCGACAGCGGTCAGCAACTCAGTCTGTGCCACTTCGTTCTCATCCCCGAAGCGCACGGAAGGCATGAGTTTGTTATCGTTCTTCGTCTCAGCGTGCGTTGTTACGATGACAGTTTGCACGGCTTCAGACGAAGGCGATGGAGGAACTTTCAGAATGGAAATTGGGTTGGCGATGTCTTCTTCGGCCTCCAAGATCTGGGGCACCGCGTTCTGGTCGGTGGGAGAAGTATGACCTGGAGGGCGGCTTGATGAGGATCGTCTTCTCGACGAAAGCCGCCCTCTAAGTCTCTTCCTTACTCATAAAACAGTTTCACTTGTTCTGTGACCGTTGACAGTTGAATAGCGGGAGGAATCTTCTCTTGGCAAGCGTTTCAGTCGCTCCCGATCAAGGAATAAAACGGCGAATGTCTCCCGGAACTGCCTGGACATGCTACAGTACACAGCGAAGTTCAGGGGGTACGAACAAAGTATGAAGAAGTTGGACAAAGTGATATACTTGTCCACTGTATCATAGTCTTCGGCGGAAAATACATGCACTCCAGAGTTTGTTAATATATGCAAAAGCGTCAGTATTGCTAAAGGAATTTCCGTGACGGTTGTAATACAAACCACCACAAGTAGCATCATGGTAATGGAGTTACGTTCACGGACCCTCCTGGATTCAGTATTGTGATTGTCTTGGAACAGTCTATTGCGTGTCTTTTGAGCCTGTCTCACGGCCCTGTACAGCAGCCCATTGAATATCACTAGCAGAATACACGGTAATAAGTGCACAAATATCACTCTCAGCCAAAAGTATATGGGAAAGTATATATCAGAGACGGGCTGTTGCACCCAACTCGCGTCATTGACGCAACAAACCTCAGTGTTGTTATCAGGAAGCCTCAACATATCAATTTCGAAATCTAGAAAACGAGGAAGTTGGTGCAAAAATGCAGCTAGGAATATAAAAATTATCAACTTAGTCACTCGAGGCTGCGTACACAAAACGTGTGCTGCTGGGGAATGGCAGATGTATATATAACGTTGAGCTGCAAGGGCCAAAGTCAACCAGATGCTCGCGGTGTGGAACATGTTTGGTATCAGGTCACTCAGGTATAACCAGGCGTAGCACTTGGAGGAACTCGACATGTAGGTTTTATAGAATCCTAAACTGTACATGTAGAAAAATGGGGGCGCCGGAAAAAGCACCGTTAGCAGATCTGCTAAGGATATCGCCAGTAGGATTGTGTTGGACGGCGTCCTCATGTTACGCTGGCTGAGAACTGCCACGACCAGCGTGTTCGCCGTACATGTAGTAAGAAGCAGCACAGGCATAGCATAGCCATAGATGGATACTTTTAGCTCGGCAGAATTGTCATTCAAATTCAGCACATTACAGTGCATTGAGGCATTTGTGTGGCTACCGTTGAACGGCCAGGCGGTAGTAGTAGCTGCAGTATCATTTCCTAAAATGCCGTCTTCCGTCATTATTGTAGAATTTGTGAATAATTTAGAAAAATTCAATAAAAGAACTCATAGTAAAGAGTTGAGTTTCTGCCACATTTAGTAACTTTTTTTCAGTATCTTGTAGCGATAATTGCTGTCAAATATTGAAGACAACGTCACATTTTTCTTGCAGCAGAATACGACTCGCAACACCACGTCTGTTAAGAGTAACAGGAGGAGCGCTGCCACAACCTTCCTCTTGCGAGTCTCGAGCTCAACTGCTGGTGACGAGTGAAAAGGGCAAGACAGAGACACTTACTGCTCGAGAGGACTAACAACACCATCAGTCACTGGAAAAAGATAACAAAACCGGTAGTTCTGTTTCAATGCCAGACAGCATTGTCATTACCTATGATACACAGGTCAAAGTGTAGTAAACTGTAGTAAATAGGGTTTCTATTGTGATTAGCTTCGTAAATCTGAATAACAAAGCTGCTTACGCTCTACCATCTACAACTGAAACATCAAGCTACTGTTTGTTGTTTTTCACTACAACACGACAGACACAAACACTGAAATTTGCTCGCGCGTTACCTCTATTCATGTCTGCAGGAATTAAAAAAAAAAAAACATGAACTTAGCACGAAAAATTATAAAATAGTAGTGTGGACTGGTGTTGAGTGAGACTTGCTAAACCGATGAAGTCTATTGATATCACGCTCTATATTGCCTAAACTGACAGAACATTATTTCTGCTTCTAAGTATTTCGAAAGATGCTAGCTTTATCTCTAACGACTGTGTAAGAGATGAAATGATGCGATGAAGTGATGTAGAAGTTCAACCAACGACATTTAAAATAAGACGGAGCCTTTTTATTTGAATGTTGTATTGATACTAGTATTTATTATGCAATATAGAAACCTGACTCATTTAGATAAATAAGAATAATATATCAGTCTAGCCTTTCAGCGCTCCTTGCACTTTCTAGTTCATTTCTAATAACACCACAAGTTTCAGAAAATATAATCTCTAACTGCTCAGTCCAAGAAATGAGTAAGTTAAATGCTGTTAGTAATATCCGTAGATTAAAGTTACAGTTGTTAATTGGTTTTTGGTGTTGCGACGCGTTTCTACAATCTTATTGAATGAAATTCAGATCAATTTCATTTCTCTTCATAAAACAGTAATGCCAAAACTGATTAAATGAGTCTGTTTGTTAGAATGCCATTGCATGGGCCATATTTTTGTGACAGCTACTAAGTAAACTGCGTATTGTATACGCACTCAATTACTTTTCCATTTTGTTGTAATTGTCCTTCAAGCTCGATAAATGTAACAAATTTTAGAGCTTATAAACAAGCTTCCATATTTCCTTGCACTGAACAAAAATTTTAGGAGCTTAGATACAAAAATTTGATACTAATAACCTAAGCTTTGAACAAAATCAATTCTCAACAGGAGCACTTTGAGAGCGTAAGCCTCCGACAAGTGGGGCAACGGTAGCAAAAAAATTCAAATTGGCTCTGAAACCCTAATTTTCTTTGTATAAACCCCAAATCTTATCATCAGTGACTTTTAATAGTTATAACAGCTTGTGCAATTTTCTTCAAGATCCGTTTATAACTTTTTGAGTTATACTGCTAGGAAACGTTATGACAAACATGAGTCAAACATACAAACGAACAAACCGATCTGCACCAAAATTCAATCATTTATGTCTTTCAACATTACTAACAACCCCATTCTATTTCATAAAGATCTATTCATTCTTTTTGGAGTTATTGTGCTAACAAGCATAAAATTAAAAACAGTGACAAACGAACGAACAAACGGATCATTACGAAAATTTGGTCATTTACTTTCGGTTGTATACCTAACAACTCATGTTAATTTCATCAAAATCCATCCAAACCTTTTTTAGTTATGGCATTGAGAAATATGAAGTAGCCAAATAAATAAACAAACGGCTGGACATATCTTCACCAAAAGTTAATCATCTGTTCCTCTTAACATACCTAACAATCCCTGCAAATTTCATTCAAATTGGTTCAAATTTTTTTGAGTTATCTTGGTGACAGAGAGACAGACGGACAGAGAAACACGAAGAAAACATAACCTCCTTGGCGGAGGTAACTATGAACAAATTGCAAGATGCCTTCCTCCTACCAAACATGTGATCAGATCAATTAAGTTTTGATTCTTCGGAACAAATTATTCCAAATAGTGCTTACTGTGGGCAAGAGTCAAATTCTGCGATTAACTATCATCGCAACAGTGATACAGACGCATGACTACAGTTGTCTTGCAAACTGGCTTAGTCTTGTTGAATGCTTCTTCTTCTAGAAACCATTAAAGGAAAACAGGAAGGTTTGGTTTGCACTTATGATGGAGAAACTCTAGCGAGATTAGTTGAAAAAAGTATTATTTTATGCATGACTTGCATTTTTCTATTAAAGATGCGAATTGAAAACACAGAACTGTAACTCAATCCATGTAACCTATATTTGTAGAAAAAAAAAAGCAATAAAACTTTAGAAGCTACTAACGATATTAAAAGATAAATTTCAGTTACAACAATGCCGTTAACAGATCCGATTTTCAGTGGAGGAAACAATCCAAAGCTCTCGTCTCTTTCGTAAGTAAATAAGCTCGAAAGCTTCTATGAAAAAGCTATTATTGCGAACCGTTTTTTATACGAATGATATTCAATATTGCAATCGTTCGAAAAATGCCGGAATTTTTTACGCAACGAGTACTCTCTCTTATGAACCAATATCCAAATACGAATACACGTTCGAAGTCCAGGACTTTTTTGCCATATTCTGGCAAATATTACGCGCGTTTAAGCGAGAGGTGAGAAAAAAATCTGCAGTTACGGGGCTGCTGTAGCTCTCTCGAGGCCCAATACAATGACCGTACCAATTGCCGCCAACTTCCCATGCAGAGCGAGGTTGCTCTGGAAAATCCGAAATTCCCCAAACTAATTGGAAGCAGAAACTCGAAGGACGAATTCCCGCTTTTTTGAAGGGGAAAAAAGTCAAGTTTTGCCTCGGCGCTCGTTGAACACGACTCAATTTCAGACCGTCGATGTAACGGGGCAACTTTTTTTACCCTAACCCTCTTGTCTGCTGAGACGGTTTTATAGAATTTTTTGTAGCGAGTAATAGTTTCTTTGACGGTTTTGGAAAGAGAAATGAAGAGCAGAATGATATCATGGACTACTACAGTTTAAGCAAAACTAATAGATGAACTCGGCCTAAGTCCAAGTGGGTCTTTGATATCGGCAGCGCCACCTCAAAGGGAACACGACACATTATGCCAGGGCCACAGTATGCCTGCGTGAGCGCAACTTGATGCGAAGAGTACAGTTTCTACGTCGTCCCGATGCATATTTAAAGTCGATAGCATCGATACGGTAGCATAAACGAGGTGCAAGCTGATCATCCTTCTATCAAGTTGTGATTGCTAATGCCTAGCGTTGCCCAGGTATTAGACTACAGGTTCATGTACGGTACCGTAGCTGCAAATTGGGTTACAGAGCGAGGACTGCATTACTTAGCCCACTAATATTTCACTGATTTAATGACTATGTCATCAAACCAGTGAATACTACGAGTAGTCTGTTCTATTCATAACGGCTGAGTAACACTTCGAATTCTTAATGAAATAAAATTGTCTGCAACATTCGCTATGAAAAACGCCGACTGTGTAAACACGTTCAAGGATTGCGGCTGGATTCCCGTACATAAAGTCCTAAAAATTACTGAGAGCGATCCAAAAGTGGTTCGCCTTGCTATTTAATCCTTTAACTTACAAGTGACTATATACAGTTACTTACATAATGCTATTCGCACGACAGTGTATTTCAGCACCTCGATAAAGGCTAAACTCGTCACCGAATTAATGAAACTCACCTTTTTCTTTCAAAGGAAATTGTCTAGCCTTGTAGTAAAGAGTTACAAAAAATGCAAGCAGAATTTCTCCAAGCTTTAATATAACTAATTACGCCACTGTTTTCTGAACCTTAGCGATCTCATTAATAAGAGCTCATCAAGGCACCACACCTCGGGTGGACCAACCATACGTCAGCTCTTGGGTCCCCTTACTTTACCCTCGGTAAACTTTAGCCCATCTCGCTCAGCCCTCACAGCCTGCCCTCACACGATAGCGCTGGCTTTCCTCGTCATCATTTTTTCAATTTTTAATCCAGGCCATTTTTATTTTACTAGGTGATGTAACCGTTGTTTCTTTATTTTAATTGCTGCATGAGATTGCACAGTTTCTGGTCATCAGTTTATCCATTCGTCTTTAACTGTATTCATTCATTATCACTCACGAACGAAGTGAGGGAAACGATAATGTTTCGTTCTGTATGTGCTTATACATGCCTATATTTATGCGTATATATTATAGTATTGTAGATATTTGTACGTCATTCCGCCTAAACGTAAAAGAAGAAATTGAGCTATCATCACGATCACATACAGGCAGTCATGTGAGTTAACCTAAATTAAATAAAAACAACTGCAGAAATTTCTTACTCCACACTTTCAGATCCCATACCCCACATCCCTGGTGATGGTCTTTCCCACCGAGACGTTCTAGTTTTCTCTATTTTCTATAACGTTCTCGTATTGAACAAGCACAGCCTCTAATCATGAATCTTTTATTAGTCATAGACATTGCCCTATCTCAGTTCTCTGAATAAATTTAGCGTGTCTCTTTAGTTACTTTTCTGCTATGGCGATTACCATACTATAGCACAGTTTTGATAACCATTTTTAGAACTTTTAAGGAATGGCGTTATGCTCTTTTCCTTACTTAATGTGGCTCGTCTACTCTGCGGTAACATCGTAGATATGTCTATACACTGTAACATGGTCTTTGACGATCATTTTATACAAATTAATTTCTGTTTTCTGCATTGTAACTCATTTTTTTGTCTCTATAACTTATCATTGTAAATTGTATGTAGTGGACAAGAATTTTAATAGTTCGAAACCTATCAGAGTTGGTCTTGGGACTTACAGTCATCGTCGAACTTCGAAGCTAGAGTGATGAGTAATAAAAACTTTGCTTAGATGTCGTTTCAAAAACATCTAAATAATGTCAGTCTGATGTTAGATATGTCCGAAAGACTTGCAGCTATGTTATGGTGACCTTGTCAGCTAGCACACAATTTATGTCGTCATAGATCGTGTGGCGACCTTGCCAGAGGATTTATGGCGGTTTTATAAACAGTGATCGCTTGCCGAGGGGATTTACAAACAACCGGAGGAGGGATCACCAGCAACGAATCGCTCTGTAAACAGAAGGTCTCGGGCTCCATTGCTGCAACTCATGCCCTGAAAATTTCGAATTAAAATTTCGAAGTAAGGCAGAACTGACTCCTAAGCTCAAGGCTCTACAACAAGAAGCATGAAAAATAGTAATAATATTTATCTATTACTCGATACCGAGGTGTCATGACATAATGTTTAGCACTCCAGGGGAGCACAGCATTATTACTATATTTTCTTGTTCTTGAGCTATATGTCTGCATGATAGTATCAATACGCCTACTTTTTCTTCTAAACTGGAGCTACAGTACTTTTTTAAGGATATGGGGCCTAATATAATATTAGGACTTACTGTATGTAACCTTAACCGAACGCTTCTTTAACAATTTATGTCAAACTAGGTAAAATCTTTACAATTAACTGTCAGGAAATTATTATATACTTGGTCACCAATCAAATTTCATGATACATGTTAGCAAACTAAAGAATGGCATTAATCTCCGCTGCAAGTAATATAACAACACAATATACAACAAGCGAAGTCCTAGTTTTCTGGGATAAAAATAAAGTAAAAGATTTTTACAGTTAGTACATCACCAGTCGCAGAAATAGGTCATGACATATTTTTCGTTAATGTGACAGGAGGTTAACCCTTCTATCAGTCTCGGAAAACAACACCTTCGCTGCTGACGGCCAGTTCTGCAAGGAAAAAGACTATAAACACAGTATAAGCAATCTATTTCCCTGTTTGTACCCTCTTTAAGTACAGAAATTCACCTTGCGGCATAGCTTGTTTTTTCTCTTCATAAAAAAAATGTCTTCTGTTACTCATGTTGCTCTTAAAGTTTATGCTCATGAAAATTCGTAAAGACCAGCAAGATGTTGGGTGCTTTAATGCCGCAAGCCTGAAGAAGTTACGACGGAGGTGGCTGACACCAAGGTCAGCTGGAACACTGCCAAGCTGTTTTTATGGTGGCATTTTACACACACACACCGATTACATGGTATATTTCTGCCGCATCCCTATCATTCAGATAATCGAATCCAATTTGCTTGAATTTTTTCGGAGCTTCAATCGTGAGTAGTCGATTTCGCCACTTTAGACAAAATTCTAAGCGTCAATCGCAAACCCATTATGTTTGACGAGGCAAAGATGAGGCGCGTTCGATTGGGTAGCATAGTTAAGCTTTCGAGGCTCAACTTGTCCGAAATTTCAGAGAGGTACGCTGGCTACGACCCAATAATGCGAGTTTCAGACGTTGACCGTTAATTAATTCATTGCTGGCAAGGCTAAAATATTCATTAAGTCAGTCTTACTCCCTGAAATGGAGCTTTCAGTTGTTTCATCATAATCGGGTTGCTGGAACACTATTCGTATTGGCAGTCTGCATTTCCGGAAAAGTGAACTCTGAGGAGTAGGCTTAGATCGAATTTGAAGATGCAATCGAACGTGACCCTAATATTTTAACCCATTGCAATTAAACATGTGCCCTTAATATATTGTTATTTATGTACTCATGAAAATCATTTATTATAATAAATTAGCTGTCGCCTAATATCTGAATATAAACAAAAATCGCCCATTAAACATGATACAACATGTTCTGAAAAAAATAAACCGATTGTCAAAAAATTTGATCCTGGTATAAAAAAGAACACCATGAACGCAAAAAATAAAAAAGAGAGAAAAATTACCTCTCCCGCTGTCTGCACATTCTACCTCTACATAAAGCTATAACTTTTTAACTGACAATAGCTAGGCATTCGGTTATGATAACAGTATCGTTCTTTTTTTTAATAACACGACTGTTTTTGTCATACCATAAGCTCTTCTAAGTAGCAATATCACCTCCCTGGTTTTTCATTACAGAAGCAAACTTCTTATTTTTTTTTTTATCAGCGTATTTTAAAAATAGAGTAAGAATTCATTTAACATATATGATCTCAAAATGTGGGCATATACAAAGAAGAACATAAATTTCTGATTATAAAAGTACGTATTCTTAAAAATAATAATCTAAATCCTAAAATTCCAGGGCACGTTTCCCACTCATATATTGCAATTGCGTATATCCACCTTTGCTCACACAATAGAAATACTGACTAGTTCGAATAACTGAAACATCACCCACACTATAACCATCTGTAAGTGGTTGCTGCAGAGCAGCAAAGAGTTGAACTTGCTGGCTCAAAAGAGACAATAATTCTGGAGCACTTTTAAGCGATAATAGAAAGTTCAATTCGGTCGGTATGAAGCTCATTAGCCTAGAGAGTGAGCATTTTTACGAGGCTTTGGTCAGAAGTTTTGTCATTTGCATTGAACCACAGCAGCTACCTGTGTCTCCTGAGGGTGCAGGTAGATGGTAGACTGCTGGTCTGTTGGAGTGTCTGGCTGCTAAGCTCGTTGCCTTGTCTGTGGTGAAATGCTTTTAGCTGGGTTGTTTACGGCAGAATATTGGTTCATTTAGGTATCTGCGGTTAACCGGGATTCTTCTGAATTTATATTTTACTCGTCTACAGTACAGAAGTAACTTTCGGGTGACGTGTATGTCGAAAGAATACTGGCCTACTGGAATGTTGGTACATCTCTCGCCTCGTTCGTTACTTGGTAATTGCTGGTCTACAGGAGCGTCTGCTGTATGATTGCTAGTCTGCTGCACGTGTGCATCACCCTTACAGACTGCACGCAGTGACACCCACTTTTCCTGTAAAAATGACTTTATATGGAAGTGAGACACTTCTTCAGACCATAAGAGTATGTTAGAAACACCTCTGTTATAGCAGAGCCCTCTAAAAATAAGTTTTCTGTGAAACTTCCTCACGTGTAATAAACAACTCTTCTACACTTCTCCGGCTCCTCTGCTAAACGTACCTGTGCGTTCTCTTGCTGGCGCCAGCGCTCGGGGCCGTGCTTGCCTCCCGGCGTAATGCCGGAGACACATGTGCATTTTTAATCCCAACTGGTTGCTCGGATGTACAGCTCGCTGCCGTTTCTACATAAACTTAAAATTGGTAGCTTAGATACCGCGGCATTAATGGTGTCCGAGTCTCGCATCCTTGCATCAAGTTGTCAGTGTAAATGCCTAGTGTGTCCCCAGCATTGGTGTGGTTGTCCTGCTCTAGGGCAACCCAAGGAGCTTCTCATGGAAGGAGCAAGCCCTAGCACTCTCTAGGCGAGTAAACACATGGCTTTCTCACGTGATCGAAGTCGGCGTTTGGAGTCCTTAAAGTGGCTGAAATGGCTGTGGTCAGCACATATAATTAAAGAAGATACCGGCAAAGACAATCGTGTCCGAAGATTTATATCTCAGTGCTCACCTTGTTACTTTCATCATCAGATGGTTTACAGGATACAAGTTTCCTTTACATAATTCCATCCGCTCGGAATTTCGTCGATGGTTAATGGCTATAAAAATTTGAGCTCAGGACTCCTTCCTATATAAATAAGTTCTGGCTACGGCTGCGTGAGGCAATGCCGCTCTCCGATTGGATAAGCCACTCAGCCAGTTTAAGGGAAAAGTATACTCGCAACGCTCCCGTAGGATAAATAGAGAGGGTGCGCTCCTCTCTATTGGAACCTCCTTCGGGCAACCTATGCTTTGGGGGTTGCAGAGGTGAGTTACAGAGTCTAGTGTAGTAGAGTGACCAGGACAGCTATCATACCCCAAAGTGCTTACTGTGACCAGCCACTTGTGGCGGCACTTATTGGAAGTTCCAATAAGTCTTTAGTGGAATGTAGTGTTGCACTTAATCAGTTGTATCGATTCGAAGATTATAATGTTGCCGTTATTTTATATCCTCTCTCGCATCAACCTGCAAGTGGAACTGGAGCGGCGCCCCGTCAAATGTGAGTTACAGTGAGAACTTACGTTACCACAACCATAATAATTTCTACAGCAACGCCTACTGGAAACTTGGGAATTCTGCGATACTTCTGCTACATCAACCAGTTTCCTACAGTAATTCCAAGTAAAACCGAGGCATCTCTTTGGCACTTCATTTATAACAACGCTCAGTCTTTCCTACAACAGCACCAAGTAAAAGTGGGTGTTCTCTACCAAACTTCTGTTACAACAACCATAATTCCTATAGCAACACCGAATTCAGACGCGAGATTTTTGCATCTTAACGAGTTAGTTGACAGCAATGCCAGGTAAAACCAGGACTTCTCTGTAGAACTTTCGTTATAACACCGATCTGCCCTACAACAACCCCAAGTAAAAGTGGGTGTTCTCTACAAAACTTCTGCTACAACAACCACCTTTCCTACAGCACGTTGGCAGAGCAAAGACTAACTCCCAAGTCCTGCTGCGCATTAGCAGCGCACATCGTTCAAACTTGGTCGCCAATTTACTCGGACATGAAATTGCCGAACTTTGCAGACTAATGAAAAGGTAAAGTTTTGAGTCCGACCTTTGAGGGTCAATGTGGCATTGTGGCAGCCTTGGAGGAGCCAGTTGTGGCAAGTGTAAAGCGTGGCAATGGGAAAAGTGGAGCTTGTGTAAAGCGATTCCGTGAGGGAAGGCAGTTGAATTTTTAACAAAAAAGCAGAGATGAAGTGTTTATTAGGCTTATGAACATCTTTATCTAGAATCTTAAGGGAAATACATAAATTTGTGCCGTAGTCAGTCAGTGTTATTTCACACAAAAAATAATCTCTCAGAGTAATGGCCTACTTGACGTTTGTATGAGCGCTATTCTAATGAAAGGTCAGAGCTTAGTTAGCATTTCAGATTTAAGATGCATTTATGCATCAGATAAATAAGCATCGACTATTAATTTTTACTACCAATTACTACATTTTCTACCCGTGTGTAACGTGTACTCACTGATGAAGAATAAAGTATATCTCCTGTAACATTGTCGAAGATATTAGTCGAAGTCAACCGTCCGACAATAAATTTGCTAAATTTCGTAGGGTTGACTTGTCTAGAATTTCAGACAGGAGCGCTAACTTCGATCCGATGAATCGATTTCAGGAGTTGACCGGTAATCGATTATCCTTGGAATTTTCTAAAACTCTATCTTGTTTCATAAAATGGCATTTCCAACAGTCTCTAACGAGTACTAAGGGTTCTAACGTCTGCAACACGACTCGAAGTACCGAATCCAACGCTCCTTTCTAAAGTTGCGGCAAGCTAAACCTTGCTGTCTTAGCTTAAACGACGATTGGTCTGCACCATTAGTCCGCACTACTCTTAATTTTCACCATTAGCCAGTGTGCTGTGCACTGGGCTGTGTAGAGGTGGCTGAGCAGAGTAGTCCCATAGACAGTATTATCACATCAACAGGGCAACTGTTTATGATAGCATTCACTTTCTCAGCTTTACTCTCATTATTCATTCGAACGCAGCCTTCAGACTTAGCTCCTGCTAGAATGTTTGCTTGTATTCTCATAAAAATCACTTCATCTTAGTCACGGAGATTCAATGATGTTCCTGTAAATTTTGTACTCTCATGGAAGATACGTCTCTCTGACCACTTGACATTATTCTGTACCGAATATTTATTAAGTATATTTATGAAAAATACCTTTTTCTACTCAGAGCAACTTTTTTATGTTCATACCAATAACTTACTTCTTTTCTATTAAGGTAATTTACTAGTCTTAAAGAAACTACGTCGTATTGCCATGCCAACTCATTCGCATTCGCTTGATTTACAGCTACTCATCCATTTTTAGACGAATATTAGCAAATAGACAAAGTTTGGTAATTTGGCAGATACCGTCTGAACTTAAGAAGAAAGAAGCACACTTTGCTTTGATGATTAACTAAGCCTTATCCCTGTATCTAGAGATGTACCGTCAGCAACTGAAATGCAAATATCAGTATGCTACCAGTGGCTTAGTCTTAGGTTGCTGACGTCGCTGATTATCGAGTTTCGGCAGTTCTAGCCCACACCAGGGAAGAAAAGTCTTGACGCTCGGGAATGTGTAGCGTCAGCAATTCTTTCACTCGTAGTCACTGGGAGGGCACTGACTATAGAGTCGGGTGTCGCATTTGGCTATCGGGTATTCTATCAATGTGACGAAATAGCCCGGACAATCTGAGGTCTACTGCAGCCGTACAATCTACTGGGCCCAAGTAGGCATTTACCTGAGGGACGAGTCAGTGTATGTGGGTGCCCTAGTAGGGGTGTGCCTCCAAAGCGACTCTACCTTTCATCGTTTATTTATTAAGTTTACTAGTAACAGCGTGCGATATAATTAAGAACTTTCATGTATGCTGATTATCAAGCGGCATAATTTAACAGCTTGATTTAGCTCAAGTATTCATGTCCGCAATACAGACTTTGGATAACGACAATATAATGCCTGAATAATTCCGTGAGAAGGATCTAATGAAAGATCTAATGACTATAGTTGAGAGAAGTTCAAAGCCTAGCAGTTTATCAGAAATGAGTAACATGTCGTAAGTTGTTCCTACACTTTATACGGCCAAACTCTATACCGGTAGTGTGGAGGCAGAACTGTTTGCTACCAAAGTGAATGTTTCTTTATAAATCATGTAATTCTATAATTTTCAAACATTCAACTACACGTTTTCTCGCGCGCCTGTTCCATACTCGTAAGAGTAAATGCGTGGCATGTTTTTACATCAGCTTCGGTGCTGTGGAGTACTTGGGTTACTTGAGATTTACCTATAATATTTATGTATGACTCTAACTTAAGTTAAGTACCTATTCTAGTTGAACTGAACCATGTCTTAACCAACCTAACCAATTCTAATCTAGCCTTACCTAACACATAATCTCAGGTTATTCCGCATATAGTATACCGGGACGCTAGTTTCTTGCTTTAAGCTTGTGAGAGTCACAAAGTTTACTATAGGTATCCACTCAATGAAAAATATTCCACTAGGTATCTAGTAACGGAATTAGGTAAATAGCTTTGAAATAATTACACTACATTTGGAAGCCTATAGGCTAGCGCTCATAATGCAGTATAACTATATGTGCTCAGCATCATGAATTATAAATTAGTAAATGTCGCGATAAAATTCTGTTGTGACCACTGTTAAGCTGAGGTTTTGTTAACGACTGTGCCTAGTTCTCTTGATAATTCATACTCCTGATAGTAATCAGATTATACTATTTCAGCTAATTAAAATTGCAGATTTATGTACCCATGCATATAAGCCGAGGCAAAATGAAGAATTTCTTAGTCAGCTTACTTAATGTGCTTTTTTTCACGCTGCCTTCCTCTTATGAACTTGAGCTACTGGTGGACGTCTTCCTATAGAATCTGCGTCGACATGAAATTCGTGGCTGGGACCCGAGTTTGGTCCAGTTGAAATGAAGGCGTTCAAGCCAGGCCTGAATCTTTTTCAGGGATTCCTTTTATCAGTGCTCTAGATGTCCTAAGGAGACATATACGCCAGTTGGGCTTTACTACCACTTGCATGGTCATGGATACCCAACAATTTAGTTACGTACAATAATAATATTAACGATAATTATATGAGTGTTTATACATTTTTAACTATTTAATAAAGCTCGCAAAATTGCTGATTTTCTTGCGTAGATACGTTTATGAAAACGTGAAAAAATGCCTTCGTTGGCCCACTTGCGCGCCTCTTCACGTAACCTTAGTCGTATGCTCTTGAGTTCTCGATCTTCACTCAAGTTTTTCTCCACCAAACGAAAGTCAACAAACAAACAAGCAGGTGGGCGTCCATAAGCAAACGCAGTTAATGAGCAACGTGACGAATAAACAATTTAGTTCGCTTAAGTTAGGCTGCAGGACGAGTGAGCTATCGGGGACGTGCGTGACGAGGCACCAATGGATAAGTTGAGGCTCTGGGCCTGGGCCTCCTCGTCCTCTCGCAGGTCGGATGGTGACGGCGCGTGTGTTTGCGGGGCTGCTGACCTACAGCCGGGGCTAAATTAGCTCAGTGTTGTGCTAAGTATCTAAAGATATCAAGATACGCTTCCTCACATAATGCATGTGAGGTGTTGCGAGCTAATAGGAACGTGGAGGGTGATGGTGAAGAATGTGGGTGATGGTGTAGAATGTGGGTGATGGTGAAGAATGTGGGTGATGGTAAAGAATGTAAATGTTAGTAAAGAATATGAGGGATGGTCAGGAACGGAAGTGATGGTGAGGAACATGAGTGACGGTTAGGAATTTAGGAATACGAATAGTGGTCATGAACACAAATGATGGTCAAGAATATTTGTGCTGGCAAAAACCATAGCCATAGGTGGAAACACTGGTGGTAAGCAATGCGAAAGATACTTATGAATACGAGTGATAATCAAGAAAACGAGTAATGGTTACGAGTTAATTATACTGTATGTTCATTTCCTCCAATGCTCAGTTCTGTAATGATTGAATATATCAAAGAAGCAAGAAGAGGTTTTGATCAGGACTCAGTAGGTCGGAAGGTGAAGCCCTCTGCCTCTGAGGAGCCAGTGACTTTTATTAGCAGCAGCAATTGAGCAACCTAACGAGCTGTTTACTCGTCGCCTGCAGCCAGTCACATTT
This sequence comes from Parhyale hawaiensis, assembly GCA_001587735.2. Taxonomy (NCBI): domain Eukaryota; kingdom Metazoa; phylum Arthropoda; class Malacostraca; order Amphipoda; family Hyalidae; genus Parhyale; species Parhyale hawaiensis. Next base: position 6,268,718 of record LQNS02278125.1, on the reverse strand, counting down.
TTCTCAAAACAAACTCATCAGCAAAACAGCTATCTTGTACGCCACTAAGAGAAAATTTACCTTTTTCTCAGGGTAATTATTGCCGTCAGGTCATAGTCACCACTTTTGAACCACTCAAACAGAAAACAAATAAAACTTGGCGATGATAACAGTTTTTCTGGTACGAAATCGTATCATAAAATTTATTTCTTGGCATTGTGATACTCGCGGACCACAAGCATTTTTGAACCACTTACGCAAAGAAGAAACAAAACTTAGTGATAGACAAAAATCTTACTTGTCCACATTTAGAAAACCTCGTATAAATTTGATGGTATCGTGATAACCCCCGACCAAAAGCATTTTTTATTTACACATACGAACAACGAATTTGTGAGAGAAGACAGTCTCGATTGTACACATTCAAAAGTATGTCGAATAACTTTTATATGTCAGCACAGTACTATCAGGCCGCAGTGGGCACTTTTATTCCATTTCTTACACTTAATGGTAGACAGAAGTCTTGTATGCATTCAAATATGAAAATAATTACCTCCGCCAAGGAGGTTATATTTTCTTCGGGTTTGTCTGTCAAGAAGAAAACTCAGAAAGTTAAGGACGGATTTTGATGAAATTTTGAGGGATTGTTAGGTATATTAGGAAGAATAGATTATTCAACTTTGGTGGAGATCCGTTTATCCGTTTGTTTGTTTGTCTGCCTCATTTTTCTCAATGCCATAACTCAAAAAGTTATGGACAGATTTTTATGAAATTTACATGAGTTGTTAGGTATATTACAAAGAGTAAGTTGCCAAATTTTTATGATGATCTGTTAGTTTGCTAGTATGCTTGTTGCTATGTTTGATTTTATGTTTGTTAGCGCAATAACTGAACAAGTATTGAATGAATCTTTATGAAACTCACAAGAGTTGTTAATAAAGTTAAAAAACAAAAATGGTTAAATTTTGGTGCAGATCAGTTGATTCGGTTCTACATATACTTGAGTTGTGTTTGTCATAATGTTTGTTGCGCAATAACTCAAAAAGTTTTGAATAGATCTTTATGAAATTTGCAGGAGCTGTTAGTGATGTTTGAAGATATAAATGATTAAATTTTGGTGGAGTTCGGTTGATTCCTTTTCATGTTAACTCATTTTTGACTTATGTTTGTTAGCAGCTTAACTCTAAAAGTTATGAAAGCATCTTCAAAAAATTGCAGAAACTGTTAATACTATCAAAAGGCACAAATGATTAGATTTTGGGGTTAAGACAAAAATAATCATGGTTTTAGAGCCAATTCGAATTCTTTGTTACCGTTGTCCTACTTGGCGGAGGTATACGCTCTCAGAGTGCACTAGTTTCTATTAGAGCAATGTAGTTTTGTCAAACTAAAAGTAAACACTTTTGAACTACTCATGCAGTAAATAAATTTAAGTAATATATATACCATTATTTCATACCACTGAAGATGTTCAACATGTTTTAGAATACATCTGATTGTCGTTATCAGTAATTTCTCTTACACGCGAATTTGCAATTGTGATCACTAGTTCATTTTATGTGAGAAAAATTTACTTATATGTAATTTTGTGATGTTTATGGGGAAATACAAGGTGGGTGTGGAAGACATTTTTGTAATGTACTATTTCAATCAGTTATATTATAGCTCTGCTTTACTGCAGTATTATTATAAAAAAAGTGTCATAGTTAGCATTGAGGGGTGCTGGAAAAATAGGTCACGGAACGTAACTTCCTTGATATAATATAATTTAGATATAATATAGATGAATTCGCTATTTGCGAATTCGGGACCGTATCCAACGAGAATGAAGCACAATAGTACTAGTGCAACAGACCTCTGCGTGTAGAATAAACGGACGATTTAATATTTTTAACTTTATTTGACCATTCTTTATTAACTCTTTCTTCCCCTTTCATTATTCAGGTCACATATTGCCTTCCTATGTTTCCATCATAATATCTTGGCATCGTTTGTCTTCTTATCTGCTTTTTTCCTCCCTTTTAATGTCACTCCTATTTTTGCTTTATTTTTCCCCAGCGATTGTACTTCGTTTTAGGCAACTGATGTCTTCGGATAATGTTTGCAATTTCCGTCGATTTTTACGGTATTTGCTACGTTCAGTCTTTCCATTGAAATCTTACTTATCTTTCTTTTCCCTTATATTTTCTCGTTTTTTATCTCTTCATTTCTATTGTCCTTTATTCTTGAAGTTTCTCTTGAGGAAATTTCTCTTTTCCAGCACCTGAGATTTGCGTGTAATATCCGGTTTTCCTCTTACATAATTTTGCTGGTCTTTCACTAAATTTCATTTTCCTATCGTAATATTCTCGATTTCTTCCACATTATTCCAATCTTCTTTCTTCTTCTTTTTCCGCAGGTATTCTTTCCTTCCGAGCACCTGGGGACGGGCGTATCCAATGTCCCTTCATAGCCAGGTGTATACACTTACCAGCGAGCACCACAATACAGGTAAGTGTTCGGCTATGCAAGGCATACTGACCTTCCTCGCCACGGTCTTAAATGCCACCATAAGCTAATTGGTGTCCAGCGGCCCCTTGCAATGTATGCATGGCTAACACGCTGGCGGTCCCTCGTTTCCTGTCCTGTATCGACCCTGGCGCAAGTCTCTTAAACAGCTTCCCATTAGACCTTTCAGTTTTTATCCCTGCATCGACACATCTTATTAATTTCATATAATTTAGGCATGTAGGGAAGATATCTTATTGATTTTATGCTGGTTATTCTTACGCTTTCGATTACTTTTACATTTATGTTGATTATTCTTATGCATCCAGGTACCTTTACGTTATTTGTTTTTGTAGTCCGCACATCTCACAAAGGTTATTTATCCTTGGTTACGACATGCTTTTATTCTTACATCATTTATCTTTGTGGTCAAATTAACTCATTATTCTTATATCATTCATCCTTCACGTCAACACATGAGACAATTCCCATATTATGTATCTTTGTGACTAAAGCATCCCATTTGTCGTATACCTTTTATCCGGGTAAAGGTAGAGACAAATTTGACTGTACCCTCCCCTGGGAAACCCACACACACTGGTTCGTGCTGCAGATATAGGCCAACTGGCCCCAGAGGAGTAAGTACAGCCGCAGCCGACCAAAGGTCGCTAAGAACTATGGTGTCGAAACAGAAGGTTCAACGACCCGAGCCCCCCCCCCCCCACACCCTCCCATTCCTGGTGAGGCAGGTGCCCCCACCCAGCTGCGCATACCAAACAATTGCCGACTCCTGCAGCACTCCGGACGCCGCAATGATCTGTTGACAGGCATGTCACTTGAAATCAGGACCTTGAGCACAGAAGTCACACTCGCATGGGACGCTGCTGTTGTCCTTCTCGTCCTTGTGACTTTCCGAGAGGCATTGTAGTTGACTTTACATCTTTTATGTTCGTGATCCACGCAACCCTTCCTCGTTTCATTATTTAATATTAATTGCTCTATTTAACACATGTAATGTAATCAATTTTATATAATTTGTGCCTTCAATCAGCGCGTCGAATAAACTATCGGTCCGTAACTCATGGCTCTTGAAAGTGTTCACCATTAGGTGCTCCAGGAAGCTATTACTTACTTAACGTCATAACCCTTCCATATTTTAGCAACGAAAGGCGAACCGAACTGGCTAAATTTTTTAATGGGCACTTTGAAATTGCCATAAAACCTTGAGGCGCGCTACACACTACATCCTTGCCTATACGTTCTCGCTTTCGCTTAGCTGCAGAGACTGTAGCAGTTCACGAATTTTAAGAGCGACAACCCGATGGTAGCAATATAGGTAGGGCTAACTTCAGCTCCGGCTAACTTCAGCTGGGGCGACCTTTAGGTGGGCTAGCTTCTGCTAGGGCTACCCTCAGCTGGGCCGAAAGAAAAACTAATTTGTGCAAAAAAGTAGTGAAACATATATATTGACACTATAAAGATCACTCTAGAACTAGCACTTCAAACGCTTAAAAAGGAGCTCAAAAATTAATTTTCATATTGTAAAAACGGGCTTTAGAATTAAACTTTACTTCGTATATAAGTGCCCTAAAGTTAATATTCTCATATTATAAAAAGTGCACTAAGACTAACATTAACAATGGAAATAATTTTCCTCGCGTAAGTAGGTGCTCTGGAACAAATTTTCGAGACGTTACAATGCACAGTTTAAAGTAATACGGAGTAAATGTCCAACGGCTATAATACTGAGCCCAGAATTTCATGACCCGCCTCGGCCTCAAGCACCGAGGTTCGGCACGCACACAACCCCTCGACACTTGTTTGTCGGACCGACGTCTTTGTTTTGGACAGCAGCCTGCACCCCGGCTCCTCATCTCGCCCTACTCCGGGGAATGATATTCTCTGCACTGCCACCAGCACACGGAAGCTCCCTCGGAAGACACTCGTCTTCGGTAACGACGCCATGTAAATACTTGAAGATATCTTTGTGAAGTAGGATTGTTTTGGAATTAATCTAGAGCACAAGAAGATAGCGGAAGATTTGATACCTATAGTGGTATTATTGTTGTATTTGAGTAGTCTCCAAAGGGGTAGAACTCAAGCGTCACCTTCTTTGACCGCATGGAGGAAATAGGTCGAAGTTTTTCAATCCTGCAGCTGAGTGCTTCAGGGCCGGGTCCGCACTACTCTTGGGATTAAACAGTGGGCCGCGCCTCAGTCAGACCAGAAGTCTTGGAAGAATCAAATAGGGGAAGACATGAGGGAAGTAGAGTACGTTACACTGCACGATTTTTTCCTTCATTTGAGGGCATTTTAGTAGCAGCTGGGTGCTTGCTGTCAGTGCAGCAAGTTAGGCACCGTTACAGGTTAAATTCTCTTAAAAAGTGACCATTACAAGCAACGGATAACAATTATTCTAACCCTTGTGATATAAGACTTCTACAGTATATATTAACCACAAGCCCATTAAGTTCCAGGAACAAATCCTGGTTAGTCCCTTTTTACAACACGCTCGAAGAATTCGCTGGTAGTATCCGAATGCCCCAGCCTCATAGATATAGCAGTTCTGTCCCCCACGACGGTAGTATTTTTCTCAGCGTGCGTTCTTTCTTACTACAATACAAATCTACAGAGATACGGAGCCGAAGTCTTTACGATAATACGTGCTCCATGAACAATTTCCGAAGTTATCTTATTGACATTTTATACTTGTAACGTTTTCATACTCAAAATGGAACGGTATAAGCTGGAGGACACTAGTAAGATTGCAGGTTAACAATTTTAACAGCGAAATAATTATAGTTGACATGTAACTTACTTATTGAATCGCTTTGTTGCTTCAAGTACAAAGTAAATGCTTTTACATGCCAACAGTACATTAGCTGTAACCATAAAATTCAATTGGTTTTATTCATACTGAATTACGAGCCATTATGAAATACATATGCCCGCAAATTAGTTTCTAGATGTCCACAAATTCTTGGAATTTTTTAAGCAAGCGGCATCATTCTCTAACAAACTGGAGACCGGCTAGCCCCAGCTTCCCTGATCGAGTTACTAAATGTCAGCTGTGTCAGACTCACTATTTCGGTCAATAAACAGACACTGCTAGAGAACTGTGACGTCAGTTGGAAATGTGAGAAGGAAAGGTTCATTTTAAAGACTTTGCCTGCAATTTTTTTTTTTTTAAATTCCACTGCAGGATAAACTAGATGCTATAACATTCACTTTTTCTAACGATATCGAGAGCACGAGTAAGGTTATTATGTATGTAAATTAACTATTCAATCCCTGTTTTTTTTTTTTGCGAGACCACATACGTACTCTAAGTGGGTGTATAGCACAGTTTCGTGCCAGGGTACTCGTAAGTCTTTCATTAACTAAAGGTTGGCTAGGTTGTCTACGGACATCACCCAAAGTCACCATAACAAAGGTGATCCGTAATGGTCGTGGCTACAAACTATCTCACATGTGCAACCGATGACAACGCATACTATTACCGAACTGGGGCCAAACAATGGGCCGCAATGCAGTGTAGTTTGTATTGATGGCATTACCCGATCTTCGTGTCTAATATAACTCTTGCAATAAACTGCGCCTTCTGCTCTTGTACCATGTCTCAATATGCACCTAATAAAGTGTATTATTATCATTATTACCTCTGTCAAGGAGCTAGGTTATGTTTTCGTCGAGATTGTCTGACTAGTCATTTATCGAATCGTACGCAGTATGTAGCCATTGGTGAAGCGCAGTCACGTACGAGTAGTATCAGTATAGGCGTGCCACAGGGATCTGTGCTGGGACCGTTATTATTTAACATCTACATTAATGATATTGTATTTGAAGGAGTTTCAGTTCAGCTATTTGCAGATGATGCTGTTTTTTATGTGCACGATTCCAATTTCGGTTATGCTG
>LQNS02278125.1:6238458-6252271 GCA_001587735.2 Parhyale hawaiensis | reverse complement strand
TATAAGAATTTAAATTTTCTCAAGTATGATGATATCTACCATTATTTCCTAATTAAATTTGTGCGCATGGCTATTTCTGGTGAAAACACATTTTATGACAGTCATTTTAGAGATTTAGTTGTTGACCAGCGTTATTATTTTAGAAACAACCGTTTTAATCTGCCAACGATAAGGCTGGATATAGAGAGACGATCTGCGTTATTCCAATGTATTAAAGCATTTAATGATCTTGCAGAAGCTCGATTGAACCCATGTCTAGTAGGGCATTCAAATGTAGATTTAGAGAGTTCTGCATTGATAGATATACAGCATATACTGTGTAAATGTCATGTGCCCAATAAGCTGCACTAGCTTTTAGGGGCTTGTTTCTAGAGTTTAGTTTTGTTTGTATATGATTCAGAAACAATAAAGGTGTAAAGGTGTATTGGGTTGTGTGTGGACTCGTATGTACTGGTATCCGAGATCGCCTCTCTTGCAATCAGACGGGTGAATTTTTTTGCGGTGTTTGGCTTGCGGCGTCAGCATTTCTTTGTCCCATCGCAATTTTCAAGGTAATGGCCCTACCTAGCAATGGGAGCGGTCGGGAGGGTCGCAGTTGTCGCCTGGGCCTTTCGTCTACAGTCCCCAACCAAACCTACCCTACTTAGCTAACAGGCGCAACCTCACCTAAGACAACCTTTCCAAGCCAGCTGTAACATAACGTAAATTGACGTAACCTCATAATATCTCTACCAACACAACCTACCGTGTAGCTTCTAACTAAATTGGGAGTTCATTTAATGAATAGCGCCAAACTGTATACTCTTGTAATAAAAGCAATACAGCCGTTACAGGTACAGATTAGAAGAATATGATAGTATCTTTAAGCTGCAACCAATGTAATTAAAATGTCAACTGCAGGCTATAATGCTCTCGACGATCCGCTCAAAATTATGAAAAGATTTCCGGCTCGTCGCTAACACTTCAATAAAATGTCCGCTAATAAACAAGATAACCTCTAATAAGAAGGCAACTATTCATGGCGACGCAAGGACTATAAATATACCATCAAAAAACACAATTTAGAACATATTGGCATTGGTGGGTGACGAACACTTAATTTTAGGACATCAAAATAACCTCAAATTGACCATAGTGAGCTTTGTCTTCAGCCAATGGACAGTACTGGTGAATTTATGCTTCTCGCCAGTAATGCAAGTTTCGTGCTGCACCAGCACACTAAGACTAATACGTCACGTCGGTTCACGGATAGACGTGCTGGTTTTGGGGTAACACTTTCCTCCGAGTAGTTTGTTTATGCTTTGCACGAGAGACCTATTCTTGGTCCTATGCGAGGCAGCCCCGACTGTGTGTTCTGCGTTTATTGTAAACGCGCCGCGTGCCTCTCTTCTCACAGTCTCAATTGAGACACATAGCTGTGTCTGGAAACACTTGAACTCCGTAAATATAACAATGGCAAGCTTAGCTGAGTTACCATGTTGACAATGGAGCCGACCTGATGATTCTATAGATTCTATGCACTCATTTTTTTTCTTTTTACCTAATTAGCTATAAAGCTACCGAGGGACCTAATTGTTTTAGACTTTAATTCATGATGAAACCGTTATGTATTGTGCCGTTTTTTATATTTTTAAAGCAATTTTTGAGTCTCAACAAACTTTATTATTCATCAGTACCTATGAGCACAACCTATAATGCATTCTATACAGAGTTTCACAGTATGTCCATGTCCATACAGTGGATACTATACCACATAACTTGTTATTTTTGCCGCCGAGTGGAGAAAAATACTTTAAAAGCATTCCGCTGAGCACAAACTCATCATCACGCCTAGCCATTCATGCCCATGGATTACATATGGCCACATGTGAGTGTTTACCATTCCTTTACATGAATGGTATCCATTTGTAAAATGAACCAATTAAACGAACAATTCATCTGTATGCCTGCTTGACCATCCGCTAAAAAAATGCTAATGATTGTACCTGAAAAACAACATTATCTTTTCTTCCCCCTTCCGTTCCACAGAAGCTCGTTAAATTAAAGCACCGAAAGGTATACTCCCCCCCCCCCTTCGCTTCACCCTCCACCGCCTCTAATGCGTCGCACTGTTTTTTTCATCTTTGGCTTCAAGCAGAGAAAATGCAAAAGCTGTGCTTCGTGTTCTGCATCGCGTTCGCTCTGTAATATCTGTGATAGAAATTCAGTTTTACGATGAGCAAAAATGTTGCGCTTATGGTAACGATGTGGGCAGCACTTACAGGGTCCCATAAGATGCCGTAACGATGTGGCAACCGCTCTGCGAAGATCTCTCTGATCGTTACCCGAGCGCCTTCGCAGACGATCTTATGAAGATGCCTCTTCGTCGTTGTCGCCATTTTCGTCAGGATATTCAGTCAGGTTATTATGATAAAAATGCCTCGTCATTTTCGTCGGCATACGTGACTCCAAAATTCCAGGTGGAATGAGCTGCATTCCAGGCCTGACCTGGAGGCAGCGAGCTCGGCTGGGTCGCTAGGGCAGCGATGGTTCCATGCTTCCAAGTTCGCCGATATTCCCTGTATTTAACTTTACCCTTCCGCTCCCTTGCACGTTAGTAAAGCCATAGAAAGAAGAGGCCCCGAAATTTTCTCTGATTTGGATTGGAAGAAATACAGGAAAACCCATTAATGTGCAAACGATAATGCTAAATTATGTATGTAGAATTGAAGTTAAGTTTTACGCCAACTTTGATGGCTCTCATCCTGGTCACATTGTAAGCCAATCGGCGTCTCGTGTGGAGTGCACAACGCCAATTGGACTTCGTCCGCAGTTCTTTTATAAATCAAAAGTAAGTCGCCCAATTTATACTAATCTCAATGACACGATGGCAGCTCAAGCTTAGGAATTTTTTAACGTCATGCATTATGGATGAAAAAAAAATTCAAGTTTTCGAACCAAACTACATTATGTATAGTAAGATTTCTCTACGGACAATAGTCTTTTCTTAAGGCCTCCTCACACGTTAGTCCTTTACTTACAATTACATATATTCTTCACAGTTCAAATGCACTGCTGAGTCTGTTTAAATAAAGAAAAATTCACATCCGTCTGAGTTTGAATTATCTCAAATTTGAAGAAAAACTTTCTCAAACTTTATTGGTGTTATTTAGCATTTTATTTTAGCGTTTCTTTTCGCTTACTCACCGTCGTGTTTGCAGTGACACAACGAAATATTCGGTTGTTTTGAAACATGAATCTAGGACAACTAACGTGTAAACCAACCTCTGAACACGAACTCTTGTGACAACCTGCTGTGGATTTAAATATTTTTTTGGGGTAATTTTGACTCGTAGGGCAGAACGAAATTACTCTCATCACTGCTTAGCTCTGACGACTCAGCGTATGTAATAGCGTCGATACGAGGTCTAGATACACTTCCGGCAAAAGAAGTAATGAGAGTAAAATGCATTAGGCCGGTAGATGTCATAGCCTTCATTCTCTGCAGGCAGAAATGCCGAATTCTTTTTATAAACAACAAGGAAATATACAATTTTAGTCGTTTCAAGTCACTCTAAATTTAATTAAAGTTATATGCAACATTTCACCATAGATACCTGATAGAGCTCGGTAAATGGCTGACATTTGATCAAACTTTTGGTAGACGCACAATTGAGTTTGCAAAAGTCAACGAAGCGGTCAAACTTCTGTACTGCGTACGGAGGACAAAAGACTATAGCTTGAGCCCGGCTTAAGACTTGTGAAAGTGAAAGTAAATCATAACTCGGATTCAGATTCTCCCTGAGTGTGTTCGGTTGATAATGAGGAAGCTTCAGTGGCATCGGCTGAATCCGCTTTCGAATTTTGATTTTTTTTTTTTTTTGCTTGGATGTCAGAACTCTTGTTGATCTGGTTTGTATTGTTGTAAGGCGTCTCCAGTTTGTCTCTGCTTGGACTAAATGTAAAACTTAATTCAGAAATTTACAAGATTACAGGGGCGAAAGCAAACCTAGTGATTCTCCGATACACTAAAGCCAAATTTTGACTATCTTTTCACTTTATAATTTAATGTTTCCATTTTCTCAGAAATGGGGCTACTGGCAACATCGCAAAACAGAATGAAACAAAGGGGCCACACCAGCAAATCGAACTGCCTTAACCCTATCTATCAATACCAAGCTGACTACTCCCACTACATAGACTTTCTCCGCGCAGCAATACAAAGGACAGAGTGTCCTTGTAGCAAAATTACACAGGCTGGTATGAGTAAGTCTAGTTCTACGACTGCTACACTGAAGAACTGCCTCGAGCCGCACTGTGAAGAACTGCAGCCTACAACAGACAGGCAAGGTCGGGCCAGAGGTCTACGCCGCGAGTTAGACAGCTTATGTCAGCAAAGACAAACATTCGATTCGCAACTTCAAAGAACTCATGCATGCCGAAGACGGCCTGGGTTGCTGTATAGCTTCAGGTAGCACTTTAGATGTGGGTAGCAGTCCAAGCAGTTGGGCTACCTTAACCCAAAGTGGGGTTCACAGTTGAATGCGTTTTACTGTAGCTCGAAGAGATTTTTCCCGATGATCGAAACGTCGAAAAGTATCATGGTTTACACGCTCGCGTTAAGCTCTGTGTATCGCGAGGCGTGTTGATGAACTGTCTAACCTTTTTTTAGCGTTTTGAGCAATAGAGGATATCATTTTGTGTTAAGAAATTAACGAGCAGATCGATGAAACTTACGATGCAGCTGGCATGATTAATAACTTTAAAAAGATGTGCATGAACCACTATTGAAAAAATAAAGCAAGTGAAAAAAACTGCCAAGGCTAACATTTTATCGCACACTTGCATGTCATTAAAATCACAGCCGTCAAGTCAGTGGGCTGAAGAACTGTGGTGCTTAGCAAAGTTTCGGTTATTGTGAGAATGTCCTCAGGCTACTGTCAGAAAAAATCTCACGTGTGAATCCTGATTTGAAAATAATACGAACCATAATTGAAAACGTGGTTGTTGTAAAGATCAATTTACACTTTTCAAATTTTGTACCGTATCATTCCATTTCCCACGCGCCTCGTCCTGTGGACGGAATATTTACCTATTTTGTGACCTTCCAGTTGCTTTACTCGTGACGCAAAACCTTAAGTGTGACTTTTGCATGCTTAAATTGAAATGGGAAGTCTCCAAAATCTCCAAATACCTGTGTTTAGGAGTAAAAGCCCATGACCGTGGGAAAGTCCCTTGGAATACAGCCAGGCTGCGCAATACAGCTGCATCTAGTAAACGGTGCCTCAGTGGCGTCTATTATTCGTAAGCGTTTTTCTAGACGCGACTGAGAAATGATACTTTAGATGATTGCAACACTGTAACTCGCACTACCATGGGGGTCGTGTCTGGAACACGCCTTAAGAATTCCATTCGGATAAATAAGAAACGAGTTCGGGGTGGAAGAAACATCTTGAGAAAAAAAATGTTATTTCAGGGTCGTAGTTCTCAGCTTCCCTGGGCCCGGCAGGCGCTTCCTGACCACCAGAGGCCGCCGTGCCTGCTTGTTTTCATAACCAATTTATTCATGAACGCCATAATGGAGTCTACGAATTCCTCAAATCACCTTGTAGATTAAAGCGGCTTGGGATGGTAAAGGCCTTTGACAAACTTGCCTCAAGGCGCTGGCCCCTGGCCCCAAAGGCTTCTCAGGCGCCTATGTCGTCACCAGCAGGCGCCAAAGAGTGTCGTAAACAGACCCCAAGGTCTGGAGGAGAGCATCTGTCAAACAAAGATATTTACAGTCTACAATTTATGAGTAAACCAATCGAGTTGCCGGCAGATACTGAGGCGATGTGCTTACACAAGCGGTGCGTCCCTTCGAGACCGACTCTGATGTTACGTATTCATGACGCGCGCGAGTGAAGCTAAAAGAGAAAACTCAATAACAACGACCCCGTCTCGTTATTTGTAGTCATATATTAGTGGTGGGACCAGGAAAATACGTAAACAATTATTTTCCGATCACTTTAGATGGACGAAAGACGGTTCTTGTGTTTGCTGAATTAAAAAAGGGAAAACTCATAATTCTAACTGATAAGTTGTTACCAATGCGATGTAGGCTGTAAATTAAATTACATAGACACGGCCTTAAGCAAAAGTGGCATTGATAATGGCTGGTCTATTTGCAGGAAAATTTACAAGCTTTAAAGGGCTTGTAAAGGATCGGCTGTAGAAATATCATCTTTTCTCCTTCATAGGATAATCTTGCATCAGTAAAGTTGAAGAGCTTCAGTCGCAAGAGAATTTGTAACTGACCTGACACCGTCATCGATTGGGACACTTCCATCGAGCCTTCTAATCTCACTAGCTTTAACTTGCTTGAAACTTTTATCAACAGTAATAGTTTCGCTATTTGGGATTAAGTTTCACATCAATCCCAAACCAATTACCTCAAGTCAGTCTCTGTTTCGAATAACTAAGTTTGAGGCCATCTCAAGCTAATTCGTAAGGCTTAATAGTAGATCTAAAACGACGAACCAGCTCTCAGGACTGATGGTCGCTGACAGGCTATAGCTAATGAGATTTGCTTAGCTTGATGGAACTAACCCAACTAACAGAGGAACACTCTACCATTGATATTTTTATTCACGACATTTATGGCTCCAAAACAATCAAGTGCTGTACACTTAATTTGTCTTTACATTTTCACATCATAGCAATGAACTACAGCAATACGCACCACAAGCTGCTGTCTGCGAACTTAGTCATTGTTTAACATTAGTTTCCCTTGAAGTTCGGTAACGTAGCGTCAACATTTCTATAATGCATTCTCACTGGATAGCACAGGCCTTAGTGTCGGAGGGAGGGGGTACAATTGTCGATTGAGCCTTCCATCTGCGAGACACCATATTTTAGAAAAACTTCGATCGACTGCTACAATACACTGCTTTGAGCCATAACGGGGATGTCTCTGCAGCACGAATGGGTGCATGTGGTATTCCTAGCAGGGGTGCACGGCCAAAGTGACCATAACTCCAGAGGATGTTAGCATTACCTAGCTGAAACGCACTAACATACGTTAGTAGCCAATGCGTCAACTTCTTCCTAATGAATTAAACCTTCTATTAAAGATAATATTCTATTAATAATAAAATTTAGGTAAAAATAGCATAGAAAAGGAAAAGTTTTACTGTAAACGTACGAAACAGCGCTTTTTGAGTGCAAATGTCGTAAAGGGAAACTGCTAAAAAAATGAAAACTTATCAGTGGTACTTACAGTTAGCGAGCAAACAAAACCCACATAGCCCGTGGCAAGGATTTGTACTGTTTGGATAGCCGTCGCCTCTGCAGCACAGCACAACTCCCCACTAGTGGGGGATCCTACTAGGGTCGTAATCGGAGAGAGAGAGAGAGACATGGCGAGGATACACAGACTTACGGCAGAGACCTGCACTTTTCGCTGTACAGCCTCGCTTCCCATTGGCTACTGTACACGGTTTTTTAAATAGACACATTGCGCAAATTGTGTGGGTTTAACTGCATATGTTATGCCTATAATAAATAAAATAGCCAGAAACTGATATAAATTCGTAATAATCATAAAGTAGACATTTATATTTTTACCTCAGTCTGAGTCATCCATTGACACCTTGATTTAGCACTCTCCGGTTAAATAACAGCTGGCATAAAACACCTCTGCGATGCGCCTTGTAACCCCTCCGATTTCATATAAAGCTAAAGCAGCAAATGTAGACCTTCGTCGCCGGAAAAAACAGGAAGTCTGTAATGCTAATAATAGCGCTGCCTCTAATGAGCTTTTCAACCTCGTGTGTGAGGTCCAACAAAACTATTACTTTGTTGTGTTGAAATTAAAGGAGAGCTTTAGCTACACATTCTGATAGCAGCCTTGATACGTCAAATTCTAATATACAAAATAATGATAATACTGCTTATAACTAGGGCATTCTGAAACTCCATACCTCTGCAAAGTTAGGTAATGTAACGAAGAATTCAAAGTTATTCTGATACAAGGGTTTCTTTTTTATCATCACCATGGATTGGTCATTTGTGCCTCCTGACAGTAATAACAGCTTCTGCAATTTTCTTACAGGTCCGTACATCCGTGACATTTTGAGTAATGTTTTGACAAACCCTCCTACAAACATTAGTCAAACACACAGACGGACTTACCGATCATCACTAAAATTTGGTCAGTTGTGTCTCTTAACATTTCTAACAATTCCTACAAATTTCATGTAGGCCCATTCAAAACGTTTTGTGCTACATTACTAAAAAACATAAAACAAACATAGAAACAAACAATCGGACAAACACATCATTACAAAAACTTGGTCCCACGCTCCTAGGAACATCTCCAAAAATTATTTCTACAAAATTCATGAGCTCTGTCCATAATTTTTTAAGGTACCAAGAAATAAGAGGCGGCCAAGCAAACAAGCGAATGATTTAACGGATAATCAACAAAATTTAATCATCTGTTCCTCCTTGCAAGCCTAATAAACTCTGCGAATTTTTTGAGGCTCCGCTCATAACTTTTCGAGTTATCTTGGTGACAGAAAAAAAATATAGACAAACAACAAACAATCAAACTTTTCAAAATGCAAAACCTCCTTGGCGGAGGTAATAATGAGCCAATTGTTCATGCATTTAGACACAGTCGATTGGAGAAATGGCGTCGAGAGCTACCTTTGAGTACTTTTAAGTACCTAGAGAGCCTTCGGACGAAGTCCAGGGGACGCGTCTCACATCACCTCACACTCGTGGAGTCACGATGCTGGGTGTCGTCTGTTGGGTCGCAATTAGTGACCAAAGAGAGTGCCTGCAGGGAACTATCTCTACAGTGCACGTAACTGCTGACCTCTTGTCTGTACAGCTGCAAGGCTTACAGATAAAATGAGATATGATTACTTGTGCCATTTATTCCATTACTATAAATGTGAGTCGATTTTAAATGTGCATGATATATTGACTACAAAATCACTATTACACGAATAACTACAAAACTACTACGCTCAATTGCTATTACCGTTTGCAAAAGCGTGAAGGTTTTTTTTTCAGTGAATGAATGGCAACAGACTCCAAAAGTAGCCACACGTACAGTCAGAGCTGCACTGAACTTAATTGACAGTTCATTACAGACAATCCAGTCGTCGCCTGGAGTTGTGGATTCACTACTGCAGTGCTGAGGCTTAATGACAGTTGGCTACGGACAATCCAAAAATAACGTAACTTATGGACCCACTTCCATGTTAATTTGGCTCCCGGCACTCAGCAACCCAGCGACCTGCCATTAGCTAGAGTGAGGTCTCATTTTCTTAACAGCGGCAGTTGTAAAGCCAAGTTTTCTGAACCTTTTGAAAATTAGCACAATGGTGACTGGCTTCACAATGAAGGTATCGGTGTTCATAATCTGCGGAATTGCCCCTCTTTGGGGGACCTTCCAGTGCTCTAGTGAGGTGAAAGATAGCACATATTCGACCATAAAACATCGCATTGCAAGCTGTAAAAGTCTAGTACTATATCAACCGCATGGAGAGTAGAAGTGACGGTGTCCATAGTACTGGTAATATTTTTTTATAGTTAGAATACAAATAACATATAATGACAATGCCATCAGTAATTATAAAAGCTATAATAAAGGCGATATGTCAGTTGTAAATGAGAAGAAATTAAAGGCAGAAGAAAGAAGTGTCCCGTTTATTGTATTTTAAAGGTTGCTCTCGTGTAATGGAATACTATTTGATTACACTTTTTGACTTTTCCATACAAAATATTTCTTGCTAACGACAAAAACTAATCACACTTAATTACTTCAATAAATAGCAGAAATTAAAAAAAAATCATTTTACTCACTTCAACCTGCAGCTCGTGCTACAGTCGGTTAACACAAAAATTTTGCTATTTAGTATTTTTCCCTACATTTATTTTAAGCAAATGCATCTATTCTTCAAATACGCATATTTATTTGTGTTATCTTAAATCAAATTTATCTAATCCTTCCAATTAATGTACTCGTAAGAGGAAATTAAATCTTGGCTGAGTGGTTTGACTGTACTGTATATATAAATTTATATACGAGATTTTGAAAAAATTCTACGGTAAACAAATCTAACATTTCAGTATCAAGAGAGCATCTTCCCATTTCCGCCCTCGACAAATACCAGCGTGTGCACTATCTTCTTTGACTCTCTACACTGAGGTGCCACTTACCCTCTAATTGAATCAGTTTTCCGTCCTCTCAGCCCTCTTTTAAACATAGGCAAAGCAAACAAACCTGACGTCAGCGCCATATATCAGGCAACGTGCGGCAGAATTGCCCTAATGACGTCACTTACTCTGTTGTCACTGCACTTGAAGTCTGAGCCCACAGGTTCAAGAGCTAAGTTTGGAATGTAATTAAATTCGCTCAATGAGCCGCGTAACCAAACTACGGCGTCCAACTTCATTGAGGGCCGCAAGCGAAAACTTTCCTAAATTACTAGCCAGGCTTCGTTGGGACCAAAAATAAAACGAAATCATTGCCGACAGCCACGGTGAGAGGAGCACATCAGGAGCACATGAGGGCTCTCCATTACCTTCAATTAGGGCGATGGACGCAATAACGAAAGACGGCAAAACGACAACATTGTTGGTGCTGTAGCTGCTGATGTAGCAACGCCGCCTGCCATGTGGCTGTCTGTGCCAAGCTCGAACTCTTCGGGGCAACATGGCATTTCTAGGTGCTTTGAGTTTGAAAGTATGAGGGAATTTGAAAAACGCTTAATGGAAGGTAAATTAAATTTTAAATGTTTAATCCTGTGTTATATATGCAAAATTAAAATATATGTAGTCTGCAAATGTATCCATGTTTGTTTTGTTGTCTTACAAAAAGTAACGACTGTTCTTACACCCAAATATCGAAGTATATGTAAATGCGTATTTTGTACTTACAAAGGAAATACCTGAACCTTAATATTAAAGTATTAATGAATTTGTGCAACTGTAAGAATGTATTTCATAAATTTATTCACAATCGTAGAAAGTTTATCGCCAAGTTTATTCACCCCCTAGTTAAATGTATTACCTGATAAATGCATCGAGAGAGAATTAACTTATAAGTTTTCACATACATTTACCTTACGATACATTTTCCAGAAAATTATTTACTATGCGATAAATTTACCAGGCGACTGAAAATAATAATTTCACCAGGCGATTAATCAAACAGGGATTGAATTTAGCAGATGAAAACGTTCCAGCCGATGAAATTACTATGCGATGATGTGACAAAATGAAAAATGCATCATATGATGAACTGACTAAGCAATGAATGTCCAGACGGTGAACTTAGACAACGATGAATTTACCGAGAGAAACAATAAATTTACCAAGGTGATGAATTTACAAAAGATAAATTTACCGAGAGAAACAATAAATTTACAAGGTGATGAATTTACCAAACAATGAATTTACCGAGAGAAGCAATAAATTTACAAGGTGATGAATTTACCAAACAATGAATTTACCGAGAGAAGCAATAAATTTACAAGGTGATGAATTTACCAAACAGTGAATTTACCGAGAGAAGCAATAAATTTACAAGGTGATGAATTTACCAAACAATGAATTTACCGAAAGAAGCAATAAATTTACAAGGTGATGAATTTACCAAACAATGAATTTACCGTGCGATGAATGTACCAACGCCCTGTATCTTATTAGCAATTACTGAACGCTCCTATTAAATCTAATTCACTATTCTTTTTTAGAGTACGAGTATAGGACTGACCCCCAATACCGAAGTACGTATAAATGAAATGTGAATTTGTGTCATATGAAAAGGAGCTTGTATCTGACTCAATACTAAAAGGAAAATTCTTCAATTTCATTATAGTATTAATTAGAAAATCATTAAACATCATTTTTATAAAGTTGACTCTAACATTGTTATTCTGTTCATAACCAATGATATAATTGAAACACATAAGAAAGAAGTAAAGTACTGTATAGTACAAGTAGACTAATTTTCGATAGTTTTAATAGTTGTTGCTTGGATTGATTTCGAATAATTAAATACGGCTCTAGTCAAATGACAAAGGCTAACCTATTTACATTATTTATCTATTACCTTTTAAAGAAGAAACTTTTCCACTTATATGCTGTACTCAAAAACTAACCGCCTTCACAAGAAGATGTAAATCTCGAGGAGTTAGCTGTCTTCTGCCGGTGCTTTTTTCTTTCTGCAGCAGAGAAACCATTAGTGGAAATGAATAATAAGTCAGATGCACAGCTAGAAAATGTCGTGTAGCAACAAATATCATTATTTATGAGAGAGTGGCTGTGCAGGGGAATACATTTTCCAATGCAATGGTAAGCAGGCAGGCGATGGTGACATGTTAGTTAATATCACTGGTGCATGTCGCCATTAACATACCTTAATTGTTACTTCCACTCCAATATCAGCATTTATAGTAGCAGAAGTAAATCATTAGACAGTCCATAGCTAGCAAACGAACAGAGTATACATATGATGAAATTGTCTTTAATGATCTTAAAACAGTAACGAAAATTCTACTGAAATTCTACTGCTACAGATCATATTGTGCTGACTTAGATAAGAACAATAGTTGAATTTTTAAGTATAAATTAAGTGTCACGGAGAAATATTACATTTTGGCAATTTGCTTTCAAGTTACTGTATATCATTAGCACATTTATTTCAGTGATATGAGTTATATGGAGGTGTTGTAAAATATCATTTCGTACACAAGATAAATCAGTGTCAAGCTCTACACTATCGGTAACTTGTAGGATTTTTTGTAATATCTATTGGGGTGATATCGCATAACATCACATGTAAATATGATACAACTTTATTATTTTTAAATATAATTATCAAAATCCACATGATAAATGCTTCTCTACTCTATCTTTCACTTATCCACACATAGAGATAAGCTAGGGCACGAGCTACGAACCTTAACAGCATCGTCGACAATGCGCCACTATATATTCATATAAACACACATAGCTATGGAGTTGGGAGCGCAGAAGCTGGTTCCCAGCATCAAGAAAAACAAGCTAAATCGAAAGTATTTCCCTTTCTTTCTAATGCGCTCTCCAAAACAACTTTCTATCGATATAACAGTGCTATTAATAAAGTTATTATCCCCTAGAGACGGCCATAAACGGACTTGTTTACCCAGTGTTGGTGGCACTAAAACAGATCGGGTGAAGCCGAACGTGAGGCGGAACCAGCCGTAATCCTTATGTGTTTACTGCGGAAGGACCGAAAAGCCGCTATGCGGATTCGGGAGCGCATTATCGATTCCGGAATTCGGATAAGAAAAAAAAGAAAAAATCACAATTCGGTGGCCACACTGAAGGCGACGCCTCCGCATCAGAGGCGCAGCCAGGCGCGATAATCGCCTAAAAGCATTTGCATAATTTGCGGTACCGGCGACGGTATTTTAAGCCCATTGAAATGTGGAGCGGGAGCTTCGTGCCCGCAAAATGCTGCACGCTCAGGGCCAATAGTTTGCTCTGCTGCCAGTGTTCTCCACTGCCCTTGGGGACCCTGCAGAATCTCGTACCCTCAGCGGACACTCACTTCGCATGTCGTTTGGATTACACAAAGACGGTATCATAGATACCGTACTGACAAAATGATCACAGACGGGCAGTTCTTTAGTATTTTTGCGAGAAAACTAGAGAGAACGGTCACGTCGCAATAATCTACTATATAATAATTCACGTCGTGTTTTTATTTATTTATTTATATATTTATATCTTTCCTGTCACGCTCTATGGGAATAAGATAGGAGAAAATTCAGATTTCAAAATGTAAAAAAAA
>LQNS02278125.1:6194149-6238281 GCA_001587735.2 Parhyale hawaiensis | reverse complement strand
AAAATGAGGAAGCCAGCGGGGGTTTTCCTGAAGGGCTAACTTACTGCCGTCATTTATCGTACACGTGCACCAGTCATTAATAACCCAATATGCCGTCATTTACAATGACGGCTCGGGACACTACTCTAGGGATATAATCTAGGGAAGTAATTTAAGGGGAGCAAGCATGAGCTCTTTATGCTGTTCATATCTATATTTTAATTCTGCTTGAGGCTCCATCCACGTCCGTCCGTAGGCCCATCCCTGTGTCTGTACGTTGCGCTTTTCACTATTACCAGAAGTTCTGCTTTTCGCTCGAAGGAAGATCAGTAATAGCTGTCTTTTCTTTTTTATTCGTTCTTGAAAATTTTTCAGTCAGTTTAAATGCAAAGACATGAAGTTCATGTTACACGTATCATACAAACGTATTTCCAAATCATAGAATATTCACTTTACTAGTGCTGCATGACGATCCATATATGAGAAAATTTGTAGACTGGATACGATGCAAAGCGAGCTGCTCTGGACAGCTCATTCTAAAGAATTTTTGACATGAAATTATGATTTTTAAAGAAATCAAGTAAACTGACCGAAAAGAGGGGTTTGGCAACAAGAATCTATTATTGAAAAAAAACTCGGCTGGGTATGGTGTATACTGTGTTGAAGCTATCGCATAAAATAGAACAGAAAAATGATAGGATACTATCTGGAACAGCAACGGGTCACGCTGTAGAACTGAAATCATCAGATACACCAATGAAAATGGCGTTGTTCAGAATGTGAAAGGCTAAATAATATATTCAGAAGACGATAAACACAGCTCAGCGAAGGCTTATACCTATAGATGAAGAGCAATGAGAGTAGTACCTTCGAACAGTGAGACTGGTATATGTGGTTTTTGCTGTCTTTATCATGATATACAAGTGCGAATTCTTTGCTGCAATGCATTTGCGAGATCTGCCGGTAAACTACGTTAAACACGTTGCAAACGAGTCTGAACACAGAAGCGCTTCACGTTCTTGGAACATATGTTTCTGTTCGCGTGATAATGATCTATGAACACATACCGATTCCAAAAAGGAACCAATGAGAAATGAAACTCAATAGAAATTAAAAGACAGATTCGATCCTGAGCAACGGGCCCTCGCTCTAATGGAATAGCTGCCGCGGGGTTTTTAAACACAATAATATTAGATACGTGGAAGCTGCATCCCCGGCAGCGTAATCGGAAGAGTAGGGAGAAACGTTCACGTGTGTAGCAGAATTGAGGTTTGGCGCACTTCGTCACGGGTGGTATTTTTTGGGTAGGTTAGGTTAGAAGAGCTGCATTCGGTCAAAATAAGCCTAGCTTAGGATTGCTGCGTTCTATACAGTGAGAACAATAACTAGCTAACCGTAGAATTTTCACAGGTCCCGCAAGTAAAAAAAGTAAAGATTTACCTGTTCTGGCTTAAATGATGTCACATAAATAGCGAGCTAAAGAGCGCAGCGGTATATGATGCTATAGCCTCTCAGGCAAAGCTAAATTAGGATTTTGCTTGCGATTTTTTCCAAAAAATTGTTCACTTCTAGGATTAGACGAAAATACGGCATCCGTGATACGGTCTGGGGAAGCAATAGCGCTGTGCATCCCGCCAGAGTTTGCATAATTTACTCCATAAGACCTATTCCGCAGAGACTTTCATAGCGATTCTGATTCCTATTAGTAGCTAAACCATCTCTGAGCACTCTCGACAGCCAGTTTCAGCCACTTGATTTCAGCCATTTCGTGGTATTCTTGAATTGGCGGGAAAAAAGCTTACACATACTCCTCTTATACTACCTCCGTAATTAAATCGCACGTTTGTATCCATGATAACAGTGTTATATGTAGATATCTCCAGAGAAGCCAGGGGAGAATGACAAGGAGATTTAATAGAAGGAGGAAGCCAGGAGCCTCGTGTGTGAAGCTCGAATTTCTGCTGTGGCTTTCAGGTGTGGCTTCTGCCAGTTGCTATTTGCACGACTCGCACATTAGTGCATCGGTTTGTTTGTTTGTTTGTTTGTTTGTTTGTTTGTTTATTTGTTTGCCTGTTTGTTGCTCCCTCCCAAAACTCCTTGCTCCCGCGTCACTTCCACCAATGATATTCATAGACGCGTCACAGCCACACCGGAATGGTTGACTTACTGGCTCTCTCCTCCCTATTAAAGCTCCTTGCTTTGCGGTGCGCTTAGAAGTTGTTCGTCTGTGTGTTCCTTTGCTTCTGGATAGGGTAGCTGACCGTTCGTTTGTTTAGTGCAGAATGGCCACGATCATATGAGCTGATGCTCGGCTCGAACGTCGTCCTAAATACACAGTGATAGTCCGTAGCCAAAATACCGATGAACGTAGGCTCATAAGTTGATCATGCGATGGCACTAGGAGTGCCGACACTTGAGTGCTTACGATTTAACCATACGTTAACCATCAGTTGCAGTAATTTGGCAATTGACCATAAGACACCGGTGTATATCTGCTTCTATTAAATAAACCCAAGTAATTCCTGCGTTGTTTCCTTGCATGTGGTCTTCCTCCCATTGTATTGCAATACATGAACGAGTCGTTGTAGTGGAGCAGTACAGACTGAGGGTTAGCCTTACTAGCACCAACTGAATATTCCTTAAGAATTATATTATACTAACTATCATGTATCAAGTTCGTTTGCCATTATAGAGCCTAAGTACATGGAATGAATTATCATGGTGTGAAAGCATTTCACTGGCAATCAATCCACCGATGTGGTTTAAGGATGGGCATTGGAATTTTTGGTAACTTGCGTTAACAAACAAGTATAAGTCTGCTGATATTTAGAGCAAACTTTAACAAAAAATGTCAGAAAATCCTGTTCAAAAATTCCTTGACTAGTCAACTGTACTATTTCTTGTCAACAATACGTTTTGAACCATTGCACCTTTTGAATATTAATGAGGATGTCAGCATCTGTACTGTCAGTGTTAATGAGGGGGAGGATTTTTTTTAATTCCGGCTCTACATGCAGGTAATTCTGTTTTCTATTTGATAAGGATTAAGTGCGTTATTCCTTATTACACAGAATTAACCAGTTCTTAGATAAGAAGGAAGATTTTAGCTCCGTTCCTTTCAGTGCGGCCGGTTGGAGATACTTAATTTCATGATAGTTCTACTAGCAAGTCAGTATTTTGTTAACTGAGGAATAAGCACTAAGTCTGGACTATTGCAATACATACATTCAACTGGAAAAATTGTCATAGCGAGACGCAGTCACAGACTTTCAGGATATTGCTAATATTAAGCTGCAGGATGATTTTTGTTTCTTCTCATGCTGTTCAGAAATAAGTATTAAGATATTCGATTGCGCTGGGTATCTCTATCAAACAATATAATACAATCAAGTGTGTGAGTTTCTGTCTATCTCTTTATTTATCAGTTTGTTTTTCAGATATCTGTCGATTACTGATGTAAATTTACATTTTAGCAGAATCAGCACTAAAAGCATAATCATCATCGTAAATTCCTCTGCGTCAGTTGAACGGAAGGGCACGCTAGCAGATCAGATCAAAGATGTCTATACATAGCCCCATTCCTTCAACATGCAAACCCAGCGATTGACCACTCGAAAAAGGCCAAGACCGTCACAGAGCTGCGTTGGAATTGGAAATTGTAAGAGTTAAGAGACGAAGCGATGTGGTCTTGTCGTCAGAAGCCCTATGGAATATTCGATGTTTGCTCTGTAGACAGCGCTATGCTTGGCCGTTTCAAGTCAGTGGCAAACCGAGACCGAGTTGTACGACGAAAGGAAACATTTAGCTATGAACTGAAACCAAAACTTGCGTTAACGTAGGATATCAATTTTGTTTTATGGTAGGATATAACAAATTGGCTTATTATTAGATTACAAAAATTGGTCATTTGTAGCATACATAAAAAATTGTCATAGGACACAAAAATATTGATCTATCGTGACCGGAAATTGACTTTTTGTAGGAAATTTTGAACCACGAAAAGGGTCATCATTGGGCAGGATAGTGCTAACACCTGAACGTACTAATTCTATATAATTCAAGTTTGCTTACTAAATATGCTGGACTTCGTTTTTGAGCGTTCGAATCGCCATTTTGCCTCGAGTTTCAAGCGTCAGTCGAATTCGATTCTTGTTGGCATACGATCCAAAGCAGTGAATCGAGCGATCAGTAGTACAGTTGCGACATATTAAAGCTAATGGGATTAGATCACCTCGTCCTCTGCTTTTGGATCGAAAACACCTATAATCTTTCTTTTTCTTAGCACATGTAGGTAACTCTTTGAAACGAATTATATGGGTTAAAGATACACAATGTACTATATATCCAAGACCCCGTTGCAGTTGTGATAAAATAGAACATTCAGCACTAATCAGTGTTGAATGTTCACTCAAGTATTGGTTTATTAACTACATGCATGATACAAGACCGCTGGGTCGCTGTTATGTCGGAGAAAACGCATGCGCGGCATAAACAGAATTCGAACTCTTCCTATTTCCTCACTGAGCTAGCAATGCGCATTCAGAGAACTGAGCAGCGCTGTCAAAAAGAGTATAATCAAATGCATATAAGCACTCATAATATACGCACTATACAAAGTCACCATTAGGTGCAGCAACAGTAACAACAGCTTAGAAAAAAATTATACGTTTCTTGAATAAACGAAGGTTTAGTTCAAAACTCGTCCTCTCCAGCTGCAGCACGATCCACTTCCACGAAGCATGTGTAGACGGCCATCAGAAAGTTTACCTATTGCCAAACCTTCACATTTTACTCACGTTTTACAGTCCTCATATTTTGTTCAAACGCCTTCGCAATTCTTTACGCAACAATTCACACTTCGTTCTCACCCCTTTGCAATTCAGGAAATAATGCACACTTGGTTCATACCCCTTCAAAATCCTTCACGCAGTAATTTACATTTGACGCACATTCCTTGACGCAATTAGTAAAAAAAATAAATAAAAAAGCCTGACTTTCACCCACAGTGGAATTACGAGAGGTAAGCATGGCTGCCTGAACGCCGCTGCAAAGGTCCGGTGCTCCATTCCATGGCTAGGGAGGAACTCTTTCTTCGCGCTGATGCAGCATCAGCATTTCTTCCGTTCATAGTTCACTGGGAAGGACACTGACATGTGAATATACAGGGACGGGGACGATCAAAAGGGAGTTGTCAACGAGCCTACATATCATCTATGACCCTAGAAGTCAGAAAATGCGTGATCGACTGCAGCCGTAGACTCCTCACAGCCCTAGAGGTTTTTAATCTGCAGTACAAACCAGTGCGCTTGATTTTCCTATTTGAGGTGTTGGGCCAAGGCGACTTTATTTTTTTAATTTTACCTAGTGCAATATTTAGATGTTTCTAGCGCTCTGAAGTTCAACCATCCAATAGCGAGGCTGCCGGTAAGAATATTAATGTAGATAGAAATTCACTGACCAAGTACGTAATATTTAGTTTAAAGATAGGCTACAGTTCAAAACGGATATGATCGTTTCTTGGACTCTTCTTGCCTAAATTTAACGTCACTTTTCGTAGAAATAGCACAAAAAAATGTAGATAAATGCATACAGAGTTGATTAAAAGGTCAACTTTGTATGAACAGGTATCTACTTTTCTCAACGTTCAAAACGAAATTCTCGCAACGGAAGTACATTTGGTTCCGGGCTCTATGGTGAAAACAATGATTGAAAATCTGAAGACAATATGGAACAGAAGGGAAAAGTATGTTGCAATAACAACACGCAATACACGGTTTAGCTGGCGATATTGCATAATATTTATTTTAATGCAACTAGTAACGGTCGTGGGGGTATATATGTTCAAATATTTTTATTGTACTTTCTTAGTCAAGTAATCTTTTTCTTAAGCGTGACGACCAGCTTCCCGGACCAATTTAGGGTTGTGTTTAAGAACAGAGGCCCAGCTGCCGGTTCAGATTATAACAATTACATTACTTGATTTTTCAGCATGGCTGTAGCCTCCTATTGTTGTTTTTTAAATTATTCCATATCTTCTTAGATGAAAGAGGAGCCAGTCGCGGCTCAAAGTTTCCAGCCTGACTGCAGCCCGGACGCAAATCTTTCAAAAGAAAAAGGCGTACATGCCAAGAATGGCATAAAATATAAGAGGTCTCGAAATATACTACACAGCTACATACATAAATAATTTAGAGGGTAATAAAAAACAAAATATATTTATTCTCTCAGTTTTCATTAAACTTTCGACAATGATAATTCAATAACCAATTATTCACATTTTAGAGAAACAGGTGACGTTGCTTTAGTCAACCTTAAGACCGCTTCTCACAATAGTTTTGTCCTATAATATCACTTCACAGCTTTCGCGTATTTCATTGCGTCCACGCCGGCACAACAACGCGCCTCCCAAATGGTAAGCTAAACAGCTAGTTGCCGTATCAGTTGACTTAAAAGGGGTCACTAGTGAAGTTTCCGATGTGTTTTCGAATGTTAAGCTAATTACAGAACGGAAAGCACCGCACTTTTTCTTGTTCAAACAGAGACAACAACACACTCGGACTCTGTGAATTGAAAACGCTTGATAAAAGACTGGTGTCTGCAGCAGACTTATGTAATAGAGTGACTTGTCATAGAGTCCAATACAAGAAGCTGTACGGTATTATACTTTGTTGAGCGTTTGCCACCAAATACGTAAAAAAGACCGACAATAAGTGCGAAAGTGTTAAAGTAAATAATAAAACAACCAATATTGTAAAATACCATCCAACAGTGGAATTGAAAATAGTGTCTAACATGAAGAATTAAGAAAGATTTGAAAAGAAAATAAGTGATAAAACATGTCAGCAGTTAAGGATATTATGAGCTTTTTCATTCGAGGCTGAATCATTCAATCATTATGACTACGTTCAGGGATGCGAAATTTTTCACCACATTCGAAATAAAAAAAAAAATCAAGTACATCCAGTAAAAATAAGCAACGACCATATTACTGCGTTCAGTGAACTATAACTGGACCTTTAGTTATATTAGGCCGAGGTAGTGATATTCATTGACATTGTTGAAAACTCAGCAAAAAAATATACCTAAATATCCGTTTGAAGTGCGCTAGACCTTGTAATTACGACACCCGCATGTTCACTATTTCAACAAATAAGTAACGAATATATGGAAAAAGATATACATCTGTAACAAGAGGAGTGCTTCCCTAGAAATTGAGCATGCCTTACTTAATACGGTTACCTACATAACATGCTCCCCTATAGCTATAATGGGCAGTAGCTACTCCCTGACGTTGATTATCTAATATTACCCAAACTATCAACAAACAGTAAATATCGTACAAAATTATACTGTAGTTCAAAAATTAGCAGGTAATATAACTTATTTTATGACACCTAATGCCTATAAACACCATGTGTCCTGCATGGGAAGAAGAATTATAAGCACAGCCTAATAAATGCCCGTAGTTTCTCAGCACTAGCCAAAAAATGTCAATGCTATATGGAATGAATAACTTCACGCGTCCTCTAGCTAATTGTCATTTTTTATCTTAATTAAACGCCTTATTCACCTTTCCTCACATTATTGTTCATGTTGAATACCAACTTCTGCTAACGAATAATTTAGCCGCCTTGTGCATTTAACCACCCTTTACGCCCAAAGAAACCGCTCCTAAAGCCGGAATGATATCTTTTTTCTTATGTATCAACACATTTATTACTGCACTTGCATTAAATAAGTAACAGATCAAGGAATTTTGAGCATGAAAACAGTAATACTTGAGATACCATAAAGGAAAGTGAATATGGGGCGGGATTCTCCATCCTGCTGATTTTTTCGGGGTTAAAGGTTTCACTTCGCCCCAGTGACTGTAAACGCCGCGCATGCCCAGGTCTTGAGAATCAGTTGACCTTACACTACCACCTGAAATATTTTTCATATTACAGCTCATGTGAGCTATGATATAGACGCTCGACACTAACCGTCTGTGTCCAGGAGTAAATTTGATCACAATCAAGAGCTGGTGAGGGGCTAACTTGGATAGGTTACTAAATGAGCCCCCTGCGATCGGTTGCGTGGACAGTGAAGGCAACCCAGATAATTCAAGGTTGATTAGCGCGTTGGTAAAAGCCTGGACAAATTAAGATAAAGTGACGCAGATGAAAATTAGCGTCATTTCGATGTTGTCCAATGTTCATATAGATGAGAGACCTCTTACCGGCTACACGGTGCCACTCCCTCATCACTCCCCCCCCCCCCCCCCCCCCNTTCCCACAAAAAAATTAATAACCAAAGAAAATCAGACCCATAGCCGAACCCTGGCTTGTACCAGAATAGAATCTTTTTTCTACAGTTATTCAACAGCTGAGGAGCTCAGTAGACCATGACGAGGTGCTGTGAGCAATCGACTGCGAGGACCTCCAGCGAGGATGTAACGGTGAGGCCCGTCACCATCCGCAGTTCTCCTGCTTTGCCGTTCCGGCATCCGAGATATCTAGAGAGGGAAGCCCAATAAATTTAATAGCCTAAAATAAAACAAAATGATATGACTTTGTTATGCAGCAGTTGCAGTTATGACTGAATCTAATGGAGCACCGGTAATTAGGCTATGAAAAACCCTTCTAATGTGAATCGATAGTTGAAGTCTTGAGTGCAAAGGAGTGTGGAATGTTGTCTTATAACGCAGTCGTCGCACCGAGTGCTTCAGCAAGCTTTTAGCATTTAGCATACAGTTTACTCCAGCTGACCCAAGTATACTGCATCTCTCATACGAATACCCATTGAAACATCCAAGGAAGGTGGTTGATGGTCCTGCCTAGAGTGCCAAGAAAATACAGAGACCAAGGTAATGTATGTATTTGAACTTAGCTGAATTTGGTTTCCAAAACCAAATTATTGCTAAACATAATACACATAACTAAATAGATCAATTGAGGAGAAGGTACTTTTATTATGATGATGAGAATAACAAGAGTAAAAATAAGAGATGTTTAGAGCAGATAAATAATTTCTGCAAATCGACTGCAGAAAAACAGCGAGTAAAGAAATTTCAAAAATACTGCTGAAACAAAGTACATTTTGGATCTATCTTACATACAACGAAAAAAGAGGGCTTTTAAACAAACTAGGTTTAAATAAAATGTCCAATAGAGAATGCCTAAACTATTTACGCTCTTGTCATACTAATAATAATAAATAAACCTCATAGTCATCAAATTCACAACGTTTTTAGTTCAAATATTTGTTTTCAATAACTGACAGGGTTCTCTGCATTTGGGTACAATCAGACAACAACGACTTTTCACTGTTCGGACTGTTCAGCAGAACCAGGTGTTCATCCAACCCTCCATCGACTCCACGTACAAAGTTCTGATTGCAGACCGAGCACCGCAACATTTTCGGTAGCCAATGCCTGCTTCTCACCTCACAAAGTTGCCGTTGGGTCTGAATATCTGGATTCTGCTGTTGCCGGTGTCGCCTACAAGCATAAATCCACAGGAGTCCAGCGCCACGCACTCGGGCGAGTCCAGTTGACTTTGATTGGCACCACGGCTGCCTAATGTGCGCAGCAACTTCCCTGTGATGCGACTGTACACCTGTAGCAGCCAGGGAGTAATGATAACAATTTTATTACTACCTGGTAATAGCTGACGCATAACATTGTCAAGTTTTTGTGATAGACAGTTCACTATATAAGCACCGTACGGATTTGTTTTGGTTGCCTGATAAATGGGTTGCGGTAAGATTTAGGTCAAACCATGCAAAAAATCCTGCATATTTTGTCATGAAAAACTATGCTATAATGAAAAGCGTTCATGCCGTAGAAAATACATCGACTGCTTTCGAATTACCAGAGCCTGTAGTTAGATACTAAGGTAATATGTTACCGCTATATAGTGATAGTATATACAACTTCTTCGCAATTTTTACTCTGATTATCGTCCTCTGGCGAACCCGTTTTATAAAATCAGCTGAAAAAATCTTAAAAACTTAAAACTTTCAGTATGCGCAGAGATCAAAGCTATAATGATAATATCATAATTAGGAAAACTCTTGGGAAAATTCGAGAAGGTTTCTGATTGAAAAGACAATAAATTACTTTTCACTGCAATGGCATTGAGATGAGTACGTGGCTCAGCATAAAGGTTGCTGACTTTAGAGTGATTTTACGTACTCCACCGTTGTACTCTTGGTTTAAAATTACAAATTAGGGATAACATGCCATAAGTATAAATTTCTCATTACTTTCTATCTAGCTTGTATTTGCTTTTGACAGGGTTCACAAATTGGAAAATTGGTCTTAATACAGCGACAGTGTTCCCCTTTTCTTGACATACTGCACATCCCTTCCTTTACCTCCCTCGAAACACCGAAACACCTTGCAACCTGTTCCCACACTCCACCTGTTCCCACCCCGCACCTGTTCCACACTACACCTGTTCCCACGCTGCACCTGTTCCCACCCTACACCTGTTCCACCCTGCACCTGTTCTCTCACCCTGCACCTGTTCCCACCCCGCACCTGTTCCCACCCTACATCTGTTCCCACCCTGCACCTGTTCCCACTCTACACCTGTTCCCACCCTGCACCTGTTCCCACCCTGCACCTGTTCCCACCCTACACCTGTTCCCACCCTGCACCTGTTCCCACCTTGCACCTGTTCCCACCCTACACCTGTTCCCACCCTGCACCTGTTCCCACCCTACACCTGTTCCCACCCTGCACCTGTTCTCACCCTGCACCTGTTCCCACCCCGCACCTGTTCCCACCCTACACCTGTTCCCACCCTGAACCTGTTCTCTCACCCTGCACCTGTTCCCAACCTACACCTGTTCCCACCCTGCACCTGTTCTCTCACCCTGCACCTGTTCTCTCACCCTGCACTTGTTCCCACCCTACACCTGTTCTCTCACCCTGCACCTGTTCTCTCACCCTGCACCTGTTCTCTCACCCTGCACCTATTACCACCCTACACCTGTTCCCATCCTGCACCTGTTCTCTCACCCTGCACCTGTTCCCACCGTGCACCTGTTCTCTCACCCTGCACCTGTTCCCACCGTGCACCTGTTCTCTCACCCTGCACCTGTTCCCACCGTGCACCTGTTCTCTCACCCTGCACTTGTGGTTGGCAGTGTCGGCAACAAGCAACTTGTCTCCAGACACAGCGACACCAGCAGGCATGCGCAGCTCCGACTGACCAATCACGCGGACGGCAGAACCCCGGTCGTCCAGCACCTGAGGAGAGAGAGAGCCTATGACTTCCCTGTCCATGCAAAGTTATGAAATTACTGCTCTTCTGCACATGTGAAGAGAACTGGATAGTCATTTACGTCCTAGTACCTTCTCTTATGCTGGCGAATGTTTCAGAACATCAAGCTTGGGTGCGTGTAATGCTGACTATATTTAGTTACGTAAGTTCACGAGTAACATCTTTTGAGCTGTCTCACCAGTGGTATCCTGCGGTCACTATCCTGCAAAAATATTCGCACTCGTCCCTATCACCGTGCGCTCTTTAACTATTCTGCCATGGTACTCAATACTATGCAGTCACTGTCCTGTAGTTACTATAGATCACTGTACATCTTATTCACTACTGTCTTACTCACTGCCATCGTACACACTACTGTCTTACTCCTTACATTGTAATTCACTATCATTCTATTAACTACTGACTTACTCAATGCTTTTCAACCACTTGCCTGCTTCTGCACCAACAAAAGAAATATCATATCTTCACCATGCGGACCGTAAGGCTGCTTAAAAAGCGTCCTGTCATTTGCAGAACGCCGCGAACATAAAGGATCCAAGTTCAAAAACTTTCTGGTTTCATGCTTCATAGAAGTGCAAAGCAACCAGCGTTAAGCGGTTACGGGTACTGCGGAAATGATTCGCCGCAAGCTCTTCTGCTAGTCTCGAACAATAGCGACTTCTCCTTGCACAACAGGTGGCGTACATAACACCGCCTGGATCTCATTCACCTAACGTTCCTAATGCCGAGGCCACACTATAGAATTGCGAGCATATCTTGATGCGGGGATGTCCAGCTCGCATATCGTGTATACTTAAAGTCAGTAGCATGAACAACGTACGAGCTGCGCATCCCATCATCCAGTTGTGCCTACGAGTACATGGTGTGTCCCGGCACAGACACCATCGTAGACCATCACTAAACTCACCACGACCCTATCGTTGCAGGTGTCGGCAATGTAGAGAAATCCGTATCGGTCCACAGCGATAGCCTCGGGGCTGCTGAAGGAGGCGGGCCCGGGCCCCCTGGATCCGAACTCCCTCAGGAACCCTCCATCCAGGGTAAACACCACCACCTTGCACCTCCGCTTGTCTGGGAAAGGACAAAACAGTTGAAGGTTATTTCAAAAGAATAATTGTGGCATCCAAAATCCAGTTGTTGCCTCCAAAGTATAGAGACAGCGAACAAACTACACGACTCTTTACAAAATAAAGGGATATCAATCAAATGTACGATAGTTCCTTTTGAAGCAAAGGGCGGGCAAACTACGGCCCACGGGCCACATCAAGCCACCCACCGGCTACATCAGGACCGTTAGTCTTTTCAATCCAGCCCGTGGAAGGTTTTGGGATCTTAGATATATTAACACATTTTAAGCTCTTATGAGACACGCATAATGTGAAGTTATAGCATATTTTTAAAAATGATAATATTTCATCTTGAGTCAGCGAATTTTTTTGTGATGGATTGTGCGTCTCCATCTGCGGTAGGCATACCGCCTAGCAACTATTAGAATACGAATACCTTTTGCACAAAAATAAAGATTTGCTAGTGATTTTTTTTTAGCCAACTGTAGGATGCCCTAATAGCAATTTCTCCAAAATAGGCTGTTGCTTTCGATATTTCCTGTATATTAGCAGCATTTATAGTCTGTTAGTTCATTTCGACGAGTGAAATCAAGCCAAAACTGTACAAATGGCAGCGGTAAGAAAAATCATCGGGCAGCG
Organism: Parhyale hawaiensis; assembly: GCA_001587735.2. Taxonomy (NCBI): domain Eukaryota; kingdom Metazoa; phylum Arthropoda; class Malacostraca; order Amphipoda; family Hyalidae; genus Parhyale; species Parhyale hawaiensis. The sequence goes on along the minus strand of LQNS02278125.1, from coordinate 6,225,326 downwards.
ACTTCATTTACCACAAAGTGGAAAATGCGCCACACGTACAAAACGGGAGACATAAATGAAACTTTTCATGCCACAAGAATATTCAAAGAGAAAGAAGTTAGCTCTTGGATGAAAGGAATCGCATTATTATTGCGCAACTGGCAGCGCCGACAAAAATCGTCTGGAAACGTCAGCATTTACGAGACTGTTAATAGCTTTACACAAGTACAGATCCAGAAGACTAACTGGATCTTTGCATGTCACAAGAATATGCAAAAAGAAATTGGCGTTTCGATCAAATGAATCGAGTCATAATCGTACAAACGGCATCAGTTGCAAGTTCTTTCGACATAAAGGTGTAATTGAAATGAATGAATGAATGAATGAATGAATGAATGAATGAATGAATGAAAGGTGTAATTGAAATGAATGAATGAACTAATGATCAAATGAATCGAGTCATAATCGTACAAACGGCATCAGTTGCAAGTTCTTTCGACATAAAGGTGTAATTTGTGGGACTTAAATCAAAAGACGACAAAACAATTTTACGTTTTCCTTTTCATATGGGAACTGGAATACCAAGACGCAATAACCCTGATACTAATACTTTTCCACTGTAGAAATACGAGGATCTGCTGACTTTGATTTTGAAAATTTTTTCGAAAAAAAACTGTAGGGTACCCCATCTACGGTTTTTCTAAAATCTTCCATTGTTTCCAATGTCACCGATATCAAAAGTGAAAAGTCATAGCATACAATTATCCTAAAAATATTGTCAATATTCTCCTGTGCAAATAGGATGAAGATCTGCTGCCTTTGATTTTCAAGATTTTTTAAAAATCTACAACTCTTTCCAATTTTACCGATACTACCAGCATTTACTGCCAATACCATACTAAGTACTGTATAAGTTCAGTATCAGTTTGGCGAATTCATATTTTAGTAAAAAGTTAGAGTTTATTTAAGAAATGAGAATATTGCTTCTTGAGTTGGTGAATTGTTCTGTCATGGACTGAGTATTTATCACCCGCTAACGAAGTAAGAGAGGTGTTAATGTTTTCGTTGAAGATGTAAATATATTTGTAGGTATATATATTAGTAAATATATATGTGTATATATATATATATCTGTTTGTCCACCCAAAGAGTGGTCGAAGGAGTTGAGCAATGTTCATAATTTTCTGTAGGGAGTTTAGTGGGTTGATCATGCCAACAAACTAGTCGTAGCTGGCCATCAATAGTGACGGCGTTGAAGTTGCCTCCATCTCGGCGAATATGCCTCCACTGCGGCAGATCGTCTTACACCACGAAACGCTCTATTTTTCCTATATTATTTATTATTAAGAGATCTGAACGGGGTGCCCTGCCTAAACCTTGTTCGACACAGCATCCATATGAGAAACTAGCATTAGCTGGCCATCAAAAATGACATCGTTAAATTTGCCTTCACCGCGGGTGATGGTCTAACGCCACGAGGCCTTCTAGTTCCCTCTGCATTTGGGAGCTGGAATACCACGGCACAATAACCCTATTACTGATACCTTTTTTCAGCGCAATTATGAGGACGATCTGCTGACTTTGAATTTCATGATGTTAAAAAAAAAACTGCAAGTTACCTTCTTACAGATTTTTCCAAAATCTACAGTTGCTGCTGATTCCACCGATATTACCAGCATTTATGGTCTATACCAGGGGTGGGCGAACTACGGCCTACCAGGCACATCTGGATCGTTACTTTTTTTTTAATCCGACTCGCGGAAGGTATTGAGATCTTAGATGTATCAACTTTTTTTCAAGTTCGTACCATAAAACTTATTTGAAAATATGTTGTTTGTTATCTTTGGAAAGTATGCAACACGTGCTGGCCCGACCCGTCTGTCATTTTTTAAAAGTCTGCGTAGCCCTCGAGTCAAAAAGTTTGCCCACCCCTGTTCTAAAGTATACAAAAATGTACTACGATTGCTACCACAGTTTTGGGACATGATATAAAGTTCAGCGATTGTTTTCATCGAAGATATTCATAAAAGTACAATTGCTTCCTAAGTATAAGGGTGAAACTTAAGTTCAACGGTTACTTTAAAACTATAAAATGGCATCCAACGACTACTTCTAAAGTAAAATGAGACGTCCATATCACAGCGATTACAAGGCATTTTTATCCAATTCTTTCCTGTTTCATTATCAGATTAAGAAAATGCTTATTAACTCATTTCTTACACGCTACGTTCATTACTCGTACTTGCCAATAACTGTGGGAATCGAATAAGCATTAACTTATTAAATATTTTCTCTAAAATGGTAATGAGTTATTTCGAATAACGGGGTGCTGCTAGAGTTTCCATGTTTTAGACTATCCATAACTTATTTTCACTGTTACTAAAGTACGTGTACTTTGCCCCCAAATATGAAGGAAGATTCTGTGTAAGGTATGCGACAACTAAAATGATCTAATTAAGCTAAGAGAAGGTCGCAAGACTGATCTGCAGGCGCCTTACACGAACACAAGACGCCGTGCGCCACCACTGGAAGAGGATCAGTAGGTGACAGGGGCACCAGATTATGGCTCCTAATCAACAAACACTCGGCATTTGCGGAGGCATTGGAGAGGATTATGGACATAATACCGGTTGGCATATGGAGATTGGGTCTATCCAGAGCCCTGCACCGTGACTGAGATATGTCTCGGACTCCTAAGCGACCGTATACAAGACTGGCAAGAGGCTACTCTGGCAGAGATGTCTTTACTTCTAGTAATATCTTACGTTTCTTAACACTTGCAGTACAATTACTGCCATGCAGTTTTCATAAATATGTTTGCGGAGAAGTTATATTTGTATGTAATAGTTTCTGTTTCCTAATAGTTGCCAAAAAGTTTTATGCTCAACAGTCTTCAGTTTCCTCGTACATGCAGGAAAGGTTCTGCAGCTGAAATCGCCCTCTTCCCTAATACTTTGCAGTACTCTTTCCTATTACTTGCGAGAAGGTTTCTGAAACAACCGCCACACTTCGAGTATAGTGTAAGACTTAGCAAAAATACTTCAACGTACTAGCGGTAGGTGCGGTTGGTAGGGTTTCTATACGTAAAAACAGTCCTGTTGCCGATAATTTTCTAATGCGGGTTCTTAATACATACTTACGGAAAGCTTTTGAGAGTGGATATCAGATATTATTTGCAAATGCTTCCCATTTCTCAATATTTACGGTATTGTTTACAGGAAAGAGCCGAATGCTGCTTGCTGTAGAGTTAAAAGTTTCATATTGTTTTCTACGCATACAAGATGAGTGTTGTGCTAAGTTTACCATATAATCAGCTTCAGTACAGCAAAATCTGACGCAGCCAATAAAAACATTCATAAAATTTTTTACTGAGCTGAATGAACTAAAAGCCTTAATCATCGCACTGTTTGCTTAAGCGAAAGAAAAAGTTTCAGGGAAATGCTTTCCCAAAAAAACAACACACGGGCAAGCACGACACCTTGTCACGTTTCGCTAGTATGGATATTCAGTACAAATTAGGAGTGATGACCAACTTCAAATATATCAGCGAGTAATAAATTAGCACTTGTGAGCATCCGAGCAGCATTGTAGCTAGATGCTGTTAGAATCAGCTGCTGAGTTGGATGGTTTATTTAAGAAGTGGGTAAGATTCGATTTAACAACCCTAGAAACCAAGGTTTTCAATGCCCGGTGAACTGTGCAAGTAATCTAGAGACCGTTACTGCTTATGAGTGTTAGCCGTGTTATAAAATATACAACCGTTCATTCCATTTTTTTCTGCACAAAACCGTGAAGAGCAGAAGCAGGCCACATCCTTAGGAGCCGAGTGGATCTTTATATTATTGAAGTTGTCTTCTTAATTGATACCCCAAACTAGGATACAGTGCTTCCCCATACTTCTACTCGCATTTCATGCAATAATCATTAAAACGGGTAAACTGCACCTAATAGATATGAACATACACAGTGCATATTATTTAATGGTCATGTTCCAAAGCATTTAATTATAAGCAACGGCATATGAACACATTTAAATTTTAAAGTATACTGTTGAGGGCTCCATCGTGGACGGCAAATTGCCAATGCATATTTGATTCCCGCACTGGGCAGATTGCCTGCATGAGTTCTCAGGGCAGCAACTGATGAAGAGGCCATGCAGGGTTCTCAGCCAGCATTGCGATCAGGCAGCAAAAGGAAGCGCTCAAATTTTCTTTTTCCTATAGCGCATTCAAAGACAAAATAAGCGGATACCAGAACCTTTTTTGCAACATGGAAATTTGCGGGTTTCAGGACGCTTAGTTGTACCTTGTCTAAGCCAGGATAACTTTGGACGACAGCCTGTGACCGCACTAAGTTCTGCATCTGCGTCGACAGGATCGAACTGTTGTATCGGACCAAGACCGATTGCTGAACTTTGAAACTGGACGAGGCTCTCCACTTCGGTGCGGATTTAAATCAGCAAACTCTGTATCAAAGTCGGACCTGCTGAGCTAGGATTTGGACCATAGCTGCTAGAGCTGTGATTCTAGAAGGGCTACCAGAGAGCTAGCGGCAGTTGTAGTTAGTCTAGTAATTAGAATGGATTTTCAAAGCCCCTCGTGAAATGAAGGGACTGAAGAACATGAAGCTCCATCAAAACTTATGGACGGTAAGACTCACACTATGATACTTCTTCATACGGAGCTGAACAAAATTATGGCCTACGTGATTTTTCTATAAAACTAAGTATGGAACTTAACCATTTTTGAAGAAGAAAATAGAAAACATTAGTCATTATGTTGCTGGATTGCTGTAGTGTGGCTTCCATAGTTACGATGTTCCCATTTCCGGGGGCTACACTATACGGTCACATGCACAACATGATGCGAGGTTGTGCACCTCGCACGTTATCCCGATACATATTTAAAGTCGGTATCATAGATACGACGACGTGCAAACAGCACATCCTCGCTTCAGGTTGTGCGTGCGATTGCAAAGTTAGCCCCCGGCACTACTTAATGAAGCGTTTGAAACTCCGACCCGGCTAGTTACAACTATATTGACCCAAGTAGACTCTGGCAGGATGTTGCTACTGTAATTTCAGGGGGGACTTAGGCAAGTACGAGACAGGAGTGACTCAGATGAAGCAGCGGTATTGCCGCGTGGCATCAGGCAGCCTGCTCTCCATCACGCCCGTCTTCATCAACATATAGATTAGGTTGAGGGGAGCGCAAGCTGGCCACGTTAATGGCTCTTTGTCAGCCGCTGCTAAGTGATTGTTGCGCATTAAATTTCTATGCTTGAGGTGCGCAACGGAGCGATGGAGGCGCCTCTTGAGTGGATCGTTAAAGTTATGATTCATGTGGCGTTAACGGTACTTGGACAATGGATCCACTCGTAATTGTGTGGGCTATGGTACATATTTTATAATCTGTGCGTGTGCCATCCAATATCCTGGTGCTAGGATATTCATTAGCTATGATAACGCTCGGTGCGAGACAAAGTGTTTCTTCTTCTATCCAGCTATGGTGTTGCTTACAAGCGTGCTGTTACACGGGAATATCTCCTCAGCAACAGTGCTGCTGCCACTCACCCAGCACGAAGATCTCCTCAGCAACAGTGCTGCTGCTACTCACCCAGCACGAAGATCTCCTCAGCAACAGTGCTGCTGCTACTCACCCAGCACGAAGATCTCCTCAGCAACAGTTGTGCTGCTACTCACCCAGCACGAAGATCTCCTCAGCAACAGTGCTGCTGCCACTCACCCAGCACGAAGATCTCCTCAGCAACAGTGCTACTGCTACTCACCCAGCACGAAGATCTCCTCAACAACAGTGCTGCTGCTACTCACCCAGCACGAAGATCTCCTCAGCAACAGTTGTGCTGCTACCACTCACCCAGCACGAAGATCTCCTCAGCAACAGTGCTGCTGCCACTCACCCAGCACGAAGATCTCCTCAGCAACAGTGCTGCACGCAACAGCGCTAGGGAATAGCAGATGCCCCGGCCTGTCCCCACGGTCCCCGAATGCCCGGGACTTGCATTTGTCCCAGTCCGCAGGGACCACCGACCCTCCGCTGGCCCAATCAACGCTGTCTAAAATATTTGCCGACTTTCCCTGTAGCGCTTCATGCGGTCCGCAAGTTCCTGAACGAAAGAAAAGAAAGGGTCCAGGGTAAAAATTTTCAGCTGATCCTGTCAGGCCTTAGAGAAGAAAAGTTTCGGCAACATAAAATGCCCTCATTAGCTTTTTAGGCGGCAGCCATCGGATATTTATCAAAATGCTTTAATATTTACCCTGAATTTTGATAGTTTTTCTAAATAACTGTGTTGTAATGATTAATGGATGCTCTGAAATTGAATGAGTTATTATTCTTCTAAATAGCTGATTTGATCAAATGGTAGGTAAGTAGATCTCATGGCAAGTCTAGGCAGATCTTATGACGAATATAAGTAGATCTTGTGGCAGATAGGCACCTCGTAGGTAGATTTCATGGTAGGTAGGCAAGAAGGCAAATCTTATACCTGGTAGGTAAATCTTTTGGCAGATTGGAAGATCTTATGAGAGGTAGGTTGCTCTTTTTGTATAGCAAACAAATAGATATTACTTATAGGCTCCCCGAATTGTGCACAGTAATCTATTTCCATTCAGTGCAAGTCATTACAAGCAAATAATGACCAAAATCCCAAGTGCATTGTTCCTAACGCATTGAATAAAACTGTAAACCCAATGCAGCCAAATTACAAAAGTTTGACCCACCATTTAGTTCACCGACAGTTGCGCCACCTGGGGGCGGTGTGGCGTCGCGATCACTGCACTGCGAAGGTAACGAGTTGAGTCCTGCTCCGCGAGCACTAAACATCACCACTCTGGGGTCATGGCAAGAAGACACGAAAGTAAACTCGAAAGATGAAAGTCTCAAATTCAAATGGACGAAAGTAAAATTAAAGAACTTGAGACTAATAACAGTCGGTAGCAATTAACCACGGTTCGAGGGATATTCCCCCAAAAAAGTCCAAAACATTTTAAAATTGCTTTTAAAAAGTATTCCTTTTTGTTATGGCATGAATAAAATTTTAAAATATCGTGCATTTACATTTGTAAACGAAAAATTTTAATGATGAAATTTTACAATTGAAGAAAGTTTTCCTTTATAAAATGAGCGTCTTAGCATTGCTCCATTTTTATAACAATTTACATTAGTAAGTTTGAGGTAATCCATTGACTTTACTTAATGAATTTTACATTATTTGTTAGATGTCACTGCCGCTTTATCAAGGAAACTGCGTTCCTTGAAGGATAAACTTGTACTGTATATATTCCTAGAAAATAAGCCTTGTTGTTCATCATGATTCCTATATTGCAATTAAACTTGTTAATGACTGTTGAAAATTATTCGAGAAAGAAAATGCAGTCCTTTGGATAATGAAAAACATTGATGCTATACTACAGTGCCTGTAAATAATATTAGTAGCGAAGGACGTAGCCTAAATATACAATTTTCGCTTCATTATGTACTTAATTGCCTCTGAGTAAATTACATGAGCAGCGTTGAAAATACGCGACTGAGAGCACGTTCGTTTGGCAGCCAAAATTAAGCCTGCGAGGCCTGGCTTTTCCAAAACTTCAAACAGGTACGCTGGCTTCGACCTGTTGATGTGGGTTTCAGGTGTTGACCCTTTATCGATTATCTGCGTGACTTCCAAGAACTCAATCTTACCCCTTAAATTGGAGTTTTTAGTCTCCTTAACATAATCGTGCTGCTTCTAATACCTGCAGCACGAACCAAAATGACAAAGCCAAAGATACTGTCCACAGTTCCAGACAAGTCAAGTGAGGTGGGCTGGGCTTCGATCGACTTTGAGGACCCAATTGAGCGTATCCACAACAAGCTACCAAAAATTAATTAATGGCCACTCACTTGGCCGCCTGTGACACGGTGATGTAGACCATGCCATTCCAGGGACACCAGGCAACATCTGTAGGCCGCCGTAGGAGGCTACGGTGGCGTAGACGTTGCTGACTGCGTGATGGTTTACATCTGTGTAACAGCAATGCTTGGTACTGGTGATATAACGACTTGTTTTACTACTACTACTACTACTATTAGGCATGCACTCATCCCACTGGTGGCCCCTTGTCTTTCACTAATAACTGAAATCCTTCTCTTAGTGGAGAGTTTCATGACGATAATAATAGCAATAATGACAACTATCTAATAAGCAGTAACGTAATAACAGCAGCTTTAAGAGACCTGAAGCCTGGGCAGAGATACTCGCTGGGGAAGGGTCATTTGGACCCTCTATTTCCCAAAATATGATATAACCTCGCGGTCACTGGTAGTTTGCGTTCTGGTTAACTATTTCTTCTTAGGTTGGACTCGGTTAGATGAATGATTTACAATTGCTGAAAAGAGGGCGAAGTATTTAAATTAATTTCTAGTAATCTCGCCTAACACACCTTAACCAAACGCACCGCACCTACGGTAACGTCGCCTAACTTAATGCAATCCAACTAAATATAACCTAATGAAAAGAACTCGCGCCACATCTAATATGACAATAGCTCATAGAGGGCCGGGGCGTAAGTTCCGGTGTCTCTTGGGGAATGGGCCTATTGGTTCGTCTACTGCCACCTATCTAATCTAATGAAACCTGAGATACCGTAAGCAGTGGCTAATTTGTTCGTCAGTCCATAAACTAAAGTAACCAGCAGATACACCGCGAGTAACGTTTGTATATCATTCAATACATCCACAAGTTTTTCATCGCTGGTGTTAAAATGCAGAATAAATTCAAATGACTACGAAGTCCATGAGGTAAAATTGAATTAATTCACGATTTCTCGACAGAGCACTGCAAGGAGTACCGTACTGCCTCAAGTAAACTTTGGGTATTGATCTATGAAGTAAATGCTCTGAAGCAAAGAAGCTAATTAAATTTTAAAAAAATTATTTTAGTTAGTTTACAAATGAAATTTTCTAAAAGTCCCTTTGATTGAAACAGTGAAACCGAGATAAACGAGACTAAGAGAATTTTTAAAATGTTCGCAACTTCAGAGAGAAGCGTTGGTTTCACAACTTTGGGTTAGGTTGCAGGTGTCAGGAGCAGCCTAATGGCGCTTGTGACGGTTGAAAACTCCATGTTACGGAAAAGGATTGCTCCTGCATATTTTTCAAAATTTAAAACGTAATCCGACGTGGCGAAGCCAACGCACATGTCTGCCATGGCGACCAGTCAAGCCTAGTGGGCTTATCTGAACTCTTTTTTAATGTGCCTGTCAATGGCACCCTGAATGCGTTTGTGACGTTCCAGAATTGAATATAGTATATTTTTTTGAAGTGGATAAATGATTTTTAGAGTTAGCCTTCAAATATTTTCTTTCGGTAATGAATTGGAAAAACTCTACGGATATTGCAACTCATATATGATTACAACTGAATTTATTAGGAACATCAATTGGCAGGGCCACACACTATGAGTTTTTTGAAGACATCTACTTAACACCACACACCTGGCTAGCCCAGACAGAACACCAGCAGCCTTAGGACTACAGGTACTGGCTAGCAGAGTCGCTAAATTGGACACCTAACCTTGGATATGTAAGTATTGTAAGCCTTGTAAATCCAAGAGTATTCGAAGTGGAGCAGTGGGCTCGCTGGATACGCATACTGCATTGTGCAGTCTGCACTGAACCAATTGAATTAATTGGCTGGGGGCTAGCGCTCCCAGAGCTCCCTGCCCATTCTCCGCTGTGTACTCTTGGACACTACAGCAGCTTGGCAAGGGTCACTGAGACAAGGACCAATCAGAGATGGAGTTCGAAAATTAAATTGAACCATTTTTCGCTCTCTTTGAGGATAGATTTCCATAGTAGCACCACCAGCTCAAACGCAGCTAAATTTTTGTCTTGAACGGTAAAGAACTAAATTGTCTATCAGCTAAGTAAATATCGCCTGCATAAATAAAATAGATTACCTGTAAAATAAGCTTTGGTCTTCAAGCATCTGAGAATCAATCGTTGGTCTAGCGTTGAGGGTAGAAAAACTGTTGCACGGCTGAGTGGCATGACTGTATTGCTGAATGAGATATGGGTGTCTTTGATTCGGTATTCCCGCGGTGTCGGCAGGCAGTCGGTCACTTCCATCCTGAAATATTCTGGTCCGCGAAAGGGAAGATTTTCTGGAGGACCGATGCCGTGTTGTGGACCTCGCCCTCGCACACGATTCTGACCGAGCCCGATTTGTGGCAACATTCGCGTCACAAAGCGCGTATCCATTTACTGAGTTCTCTTGGCACTGACTATCGATAGTATTTCTTGAATCACTAGAGATGGGAGAAGACTGATATACTCCGTTGCTAGATATTAAAGCGCCAGATACCCGTGTCTGGTCAGCAATCCTTTCATCTGCTTCGCAATGGAGGCTCAAGGCATTATTGTCAGCGTTCCAATAACGAGGATGCTTTTCATCCGAGGTCCTTGAGCATCTGGATGCAGATCTGCTGCGACTGTAACAGGTAGGCTGATTGCTCAAAGAATCCTCTGCATCTATATTACGTGAGGTCGACCTTGAACTGTTCAGCTGACCTCCCGTCATGTCTTCATTTTGAATTTCGTCGGAGTCCAAGTCAATGAGAGGCTCTTCTCTAACCTCGAGGTCTTCCTCAGTGTCAGAATTTCTTAACCTAAGTGACGGATTTGCATTCTCGTTCTGCTCATTGGGATTCAAGCGCAGCCTGCTGGCACTTTTCCGCTGCTCTTCTAATTTCTTGGCTTCCATGGCGTCGCTGCGGGTCAGGCGAGACTTGAGTGTTGCCATCAGTCTTAGCAGAAACGCCAGCTGGTGAGCGACGGCGTGCAGCTGCAAAATGGAATACTTTGTAAAGCTTGTTTTGTTAGAACTGAAACATATTCTGAACTTTTTGGCATTCTGCCTAGCTCTTGTCGATCTTAGTACTGGCCGATTTTGACTGGGATTTTTTTGAGAGCAAATGAATTTTTGTAAATGAAAGACAGAAGATTTCGACCTCTGCATCCCATAAGCGTTGCTGATTAACAACGTTGCGTAGAATTCCTCCCTACAAAAACACTTAGGTTATTTCTCGGCTGTACACAGAATTGCATTGGACAATTGTATTACATTTTTTATGGCAAAGGAAAGGAAAGTTATTTCCTCTCTTTATTAGAAAAATGAAAAATTCTGCAGCAGAAAGGAAGAATATAAGTGTCTGTATTACTGTTAATTTGTATACAGAATTCTTTCTGGCTCTCCGTGACTTTCGAGACTCTTATAGGTGCCAAACTTGTCAGTTGGGTAGTTGTGTTGTACCCGGCACTGTGATGGCATTGAATTTATTACCGGGATCTGTGTTCGGCCGATTGGGGCTGCAGGTGTCCAAGTCAGCCGTGAATGTGTATTAGGAATTCTTAGAAGAGTCTTAGACCGGGGCACACTATACCTTCGAAGGGACAACATGATACGAGGACGTGCATGGCATGTCATTTATGCTACTGTATCTATTCTACCGAGTTGAAATACATTTAAGGAGCCCATCATCGCTTCCAGTTGTGTGTGCAAATGTATGCATACCCTCGGCATTAGGAGTCTTCTATGCTTCAACAATTCTTGGATCTTCCAGTCTTCCTTTAAAACCTTGCGGTGGATTTTTTTATGATAACAATAAAAGTAACAATAATAATTATACAAGTGGCTATAAGGAAAGTGCTGCACCTGCACAACGTCAGGCGACGTGCCGGCAGCATCGTCAGCCCTGATGCCAGCAGCCTCAGCGTCGGCACCGACGAGGGACTTGCTGGAGTTGAGGGCTCGAGTGAGGGTAGTGAGGACTCTCCTGCTGCCTCGGCACCGTGGACTGTCCGCCTCTTTCTCGCTGGTGGACTTGGATTTCTTAGCCTTCTCCGCTTTCGTTTCCAACTGAAGTTGTTCCTTGAAAAGTAATAAAATATTTATGTTACTTTGAGTGATTTCTGTTTAGCGGAGATCAACAAGAATATACATAAATGAAGTCTTCATTAGGTCTGCAGCGTTTGGATATCTTGCCAGACCTACAATTGGTGTAAAAGATGTATGGCGCCTCTTAGAAGAAAACGTTCTTGCAGACTTCCAAAAATTGGAAACTATGTTTTTTTAATTGCTTTACGTGTTATTGATGAGCCTCGAAACACAGTTCAAATGTAAATCACGTTTTTGATAAACCCTGGTGCAGACGATAGTCTTTTGTCCTGCGTTTTTACTTCACCGCGTTCGAACACTTCGTACTGAGCGCATGCGCACGCAACAGTGCGTGTACCGATAGTTTCGATAAAATGTTAGCCGTCGTGTTCGCAGGCTCAACAAGCGTCACTAGCATAGTTTCTTGCATTTTTTCGAACTTTGAGCGAATGGCGACTCGGAATGCAGTGCACTTTATTGTGGTTTACATAAACAGAGCAACGCATTCGAACGCTGTGAAGTGAAAACACAGGACAAAAGACTATCCTCAGCAGCAGTCTTTAGTATAATTTTTGTTTTCTTATTTTCAGCGTCCTAATTAAAATGTATATTTATGCAGGGGAGCATGGAGAGGTGAATACTGTACATGTCCCCTAAAGCTGAATTAAATGAATTTATTTTTGATTCGTGGTAAAGATAGCACTCAATAGAATGCGCACCCTATTTCAAAAGTTTAAATACTGACTTCGAACGAACAGAATGTTGTACTGTAGAAGCTGTACGTGATGCAGAGATAGCCCACAATCTTGCACACTAGAAAAGCGGCTGTAGTTTTAGCCTCAGCCATCGGTAAATACACGAAAAAAAATGTGTATCATGGACTTTGATGAGCTCCAGTATCACACAAGCCAGGTAAGACCACAGGTGCAGAGGAGAGAAAAGTGGTAGCTGCCTCATCAGTCTTGAGTAAGTGCGGCTGCTGCTTCTGCGGTGGCACCTAATTGTTCTCTTTCTCGCTCCCGACGCTTAAGTTTTGCATTATTTTCCGCGAGTAACGAATTTACTGTTAAAATTACAGTGCTTATTTTGCCGGCTTTCACACTTCTCACTGCACGGGAAAGGCTAAAGTTAAGTTAAATTTAACTTGTCTGCTCACTACAACTAGAATTTCCCCATGCACCGATTCGTGCTACGACTAAGTCCTCTACGTTCCACAGGAGGGTACAGCTGCAGTCGATCACAGATGGTCAGAGCTATGACATCAGAGGTGGAAGGCTCAGGTGACTACTGCGACCCTCCGACCGTCCCCATATCTGGCTAGCGTCAGTATCCCCGCAGTGGAGTTTGAAAGCCAGAAATGCTGATCCCGCAAGCCAAGCATCGCAAGAATTCACGCGCCAAGTGTTTAGGCGATTGCGAAGGTGGTTTAAGTAGTTACCTTACACTTTTCCAGCCTCTCCGTGATGAGCTGAATCTGTTTTTGTAACTGTTGCGTGTGCAGAACGGTGCACTGCGGACACACATGTTGCGTGCAGTGCGGGCACAGCACACATAGCATCGTCTCGAGACACACAATGCAGTCCTGAAAGTAATATCATGCGTTCAGTATTTAAATAATGACAAATTAGTTGTAAGAACACTGTCCTGTAAAACATTTCTCTATGTTGTAATATGGAACAGAAATATAGATATATCCATCGACAAGCATCCATGGGACGCATATGTACTTTGAGCGGTGCAACCGTCCTAGACAATATCATTGTATTGCAATTAGATATATTAATTTAAATGATAACATAGAATAAAATTTTACTGTACTGTAATTAACAGAATTGCTCTCTCTACTCTTTGATCTCCAGTTCCAGGAGTTAATTATATTCCCCTCCGCAGTTCCGCTCGAACCGTTACCTATTAATTACTTTAATTAGCTACAGCAATAGAAATACGAAAGTTTCCATTGTAAACTCAGCCGCTTTTATGACAATACGATAATATTTTTACGTGGAGGAAGCCAAATGCTAGCCCTAATTCAGGACAATGTCCGTCAGAAGCTAAAATTTTTTTTAAGCAAACGAGGGTGTTTCTCATTTAATTACCTCTCTTCTATTTAGGTGCATGCAAGAATAATTACGGTATATCAATGCCCCAGTGAGCCGTAATGAGCAAACGTGCTGAGGAGACACTAGCGCATTGAAAACTGTGGGAACCAGCTCGGTATCAAATGAACCAGATGCAAAGGAAATCGAAAAAATGCTAAAATGATTTGAGACTCAATTACACTGGAAGCCAGAACATAATCAACAAACGAAAGAAATACATCAGCATAACAATGTATAATTTATATATACATATATACTGCGGTACAGTATTTACCTTCCTTCGTTTTTCCCTCAGGCGGTCTCTCTTCCTGTCGCGTATCCTCTTCACCTCCTGCAGGAGAGGGTCGCTCACAGGCAGCTGCTGGAGGCCTCCTCGAGGAATGGCTGTTGGGCGCCGACAGCTTGGGCAGACCAGCGCCTGGGTGCTGCACGGTAAGGCTATTCCTTGAATAGATTCTAATTAGATATGGAAGCGGGCGATCCAGCGGCCCAATAAACGATGTGAAAAACTTTGCAACAGCGTAGCTTTGAGACGTCCAAAACTGAATTTCATAAATGAAGTTTTGAATTGACTCAGCATGATCAGGTTAACTTGATCGTAACTTCTCTGAAATTCTCGGATAAGTCAAACATAGACAATTTAAGTTTCCTCGACCAATTGAAAATATTTTTAGTCTGGTCTTCACTAATAACAAATGTTGATAAAAATATGGATTTATATGGCTTCATTTCTTTGCAATACCAAGAGTACATAGGACATAGTAACTAAAAAACTGGTGATGCCGAAGAGCAGCAAAAGATGTATATGTACAATTGCCTCTCTAACCATTTCTTGGTCAGTGATAGAAACAGTCCACAAGCCGCTGCTCCAAGAATCACCACAAAGGGTTAAACCAAAAGTACGTTAAGTGTTGCAATTTATTGTAGGGTATAAAACTGGAGAAGACTTTGCAACCAGTCTCGGTTCTGACCACAGGAACAGTCAAATCTGACCACCACCAGGTGTTTTGGTAGGACACTGCAATCATTAGAACCTATAAAGATGACATAGACACTCTGCAGTTAGCACAGAACATGACATTAAAACTTCAGATGCGGTCAAAAATGTGAAAGCTACCCCGATTAATTTCACCAAAAATTCAAACTGCAAAGACCCGCAAAATTCTTTAGCCCTTTTCTATCCACCTTAAAAATCACTTTTTGTAGGAACAGCATTATCTTAGCGTGACGCAATGATCCCTTTGTTCCGTAAAGAATTTAGGAACTGTAAACTTTCTATCGTTCAGTTCTAAATGCGCGTGCACACGATGGTCAAATGAATAAAGTTTCTTCAGCTAATGATCTGAACGTTTTGTTTGGCCCTCATAAATACAGTATTGCGTCTACCAACAAAGTTGTAAACTGTCAGCAATCGACTCAGTATACATAGCAAGTGTCACTCATAAGTTTTAGAGTATATCTTTTAATTTGTGGAGATGGGACGGGACTCAGAGAACCATGCTCCTTTGTGGTATTGAAGCGGACACAGTAACGCACTGGGACGCGGAACTAAGGAAGCTCTTTTCATTTGACTATCGTGTGAACTTGCCTACGCAATCAGCTCTTACTGAAACCAATAGCGCCCTTGTTACTGAGACGGCGAGGTGAGGTGCGATCGCAACCCTGCTATGGCTGCCGTATGATTTCAGCCATTAATTACCCGTAATACTTAGTGAAAATAAACGAGATTACATTTTTTTATATGAGCGTTGAGGTAACACTATTGTAGCACAGGTTACCTCACCCTAGCCTAGGTTAGGTAACCTTGCATGAGGTGGTGATTACAGCAGGCCTAAGTTTGACCAGCTGGTGCTTACTTGTGTCTGGGTGCCATCTTCTCGAGACAAGTGAGACAGAAGGCGTGCGTGCACACCAGCTGCCGAGGCTGCCGCAAGATGGACAGACAGATGGCACACCACACCTGCGAATACAATGCAAGTCATTGATACTCGTTTGAGACAAGCGGTAGTATGATTTGCTCAAGGCACCTTGTTTATTTTCTCCCATTCAATATTCTATTGCATAAATCTATGGGAATTACCCAATTACCGAATTGACTCTATTTCCGAACAAACAGTTATATTTGATAGGTGAAAGGAATAATCCCATCAAATAATCACTGTTTATTCTGAAATAAAGATAGTTAGGCAATTTGGCAATTCCCCAGTGTCCTTCTGATAGATTTCATTTTATGAAATAAGTGGTAATATTATTAAGTAAAGAATGCTGATGTAGTAATAGTAATAATCCAAGACTATCTCTGGTCTGTGGAGAAATAACTATTATCTATTCGCTTAATGGAGGTCCTTGGAATTATACCTCACACAGAGCCACAATCAACGTTATCGTCGCTACTTTAGTAGTCTCATCAGCATTGAAATGAATATGACAACATGTGACTGCTTAAGAGTCATACACAATTAAAAACGATACTTCTATTAGCTCCTGAGATACCCGTACTTGAAAGTAATATAATGTAATGTGAGTAACGTTTACTATAGCACTGGGTACAGCATAAATTGCAGGGACCTCGCCGGATCTCGTCAACCGTGTGTCCTTGCGCTGTCGATTGATATATATACTCTTCAGAGGGAAGCCGTCCCTTTGTACCTTGTTACCTTTGTTTCTAATTCGCTGACTTGAGCAGTAGGCCGTTTTCTTCAATTTATTTCTTTAGACACAGGCATTTGCCTTTTGATTGCCGGCTTATTTACTGCGGAGAACCTCTTCCTTTCTTCTAATCTCTTCAGTAATGGATGTTTTTTAATCTGAACCATAAGCGCCGTTAGTTAAAGAATAATGAATGGATCACTGTCCTCGATTGGCACAAACTCCTAGCAAAATCTGAGTTGGCATGAAGTTCGTTGTGTTTGGCTATGTGGATCCGCAGGCGTTAAGTCAGCTGTGGATGACTTTTTGATGGATTTTTCCTAATGGCGATGACACACGCTACTCAAAAGAACGAGTATCGTCATCTTTTCGTCTGAACGTTATGCTTAACTCTTGTACACACAGCTTTGAGATTGCCAAGAAACGGTGTAAAAATGTTTACCGTCAGTTCAACTTACCCTGCAGGGGCCGTTAGTTAACTTCTGAACCCAACATTATATCTGGAGGGAGTTATGACTCGAAATTCTTTGCAAGTGTGTGCTATTTAAATGGCCCCATCAACACATTAGAACGAAAAAATGACGATACTCTTTCTTTTGGCTAGCGTGGGTCATGGCCATTTCAGTGATTCGGGAGTTGTGGTGTTTCTTGACGCCCCGTTTGTATTTCATTTCCTGTCCCAAGGGAGTCGGGGCATGGAGTTTTAACAACATTAATATACAGAAAAGCAGCAGTTAAGACGGGTTCACACGACAATCAAATGAACATTCTCCTCGTTCACTGTCCGAACGCGTTACTCTGCCCGTTAAAGCAGCAGAGAAGAGCACAATCTTCTGAGACTAATTCCATCTTGAGTTCAAGAGTTCCTGAAACTTTACTATGGTGCATACTGAGCCAACTAACTTGGAGGCTAACATTTTAACTAATTCTTTTCGCCGACACATAGTTGTGTTTACAAGAATTCGATAAAACATTTGGATGCTGCAGTCAGAGAACACGTTTATTTTATTATCGTGGGAACCCGTTTCTACTCTCCTCTACTAATCTCTGATACACAGTAGACTCTTGAAGTTCTTGGCAGACTCGAATGACTGACAGACAGCCTTCACTGTCGAAGTTCAGTTTCGACAGGGACTGTAATCTCTGTATACGTAAGAAGCTTAGTAAATATTGGACTAGCCACTATTACCAGTAAATTTTATCAATATAATTTTTAGAAATGTTCAGAGCAGGGCATGTCGTCATGCTGTTGTCACTCTTGTTGCTTAAATATAGCATATATGTATGTGATACTAATATCAGTAAGTGCCTATTTTGGGGTATGAAGTTCATCCATGAGCGTCGATAATACGTATGCTGTCATAGCTCCACTCTTCCCCATAGTTCCACTTTTCCCCATAGTTAAAAAAAAAACTACAAATTGTCTTACTAGGAGTACTTACTTGAAGTACTACAAACTTCTTGCCGTGTAAATCTTCCTAAGAGTATATTTTAGAAGTGCTCGTTAAAGTTCCTAACGAGTAGAGCGCGACCGAGCGTTGTCAGGCGGATTTAATTGAGGCATGGAGAAGACTGTTGCGTTCATTAGACGTACAGCATGGCAGGTTGTTTCCAAGAGAAAAAGCCCCCACACGAACGGAAAACTTTCCAATCTGGTAGGAAAGTGGAAAAATTCGAGCGCATAAAGTAGGTTAAAAATTCACAGCTCGTCAGACTTTGGGAAACAAAATCCTGCCGAAATTTTCAACGCTGTACAAGCAGTTGGCTGAACATTTTTCCGAGCAAGACACATTTGTAAATGGCCGGATAACTGTTTTTGAATATATGATGAAGAGACTTCCCAATAGCCGCTGTGATAGGCGGTTCCTGTGTCCTTTGATGACTGATGAAGGAAATCGGCCGTGCTCTGCAGATAAGCAATTGAAGGCTGATGAGAGCGCTTTGAAAAACAGCGCCTGGTTCTTTGTCATTTGCCCTGAAGAAGCGGCGCTCTAGAGGCTCCAGCGAAGCTAAAGGGGCACTGGATGCTACAGGCAAGTTTATGCGGTTTTGAAAACCAATATCAGAAGCAGGAACAGTAACCACTAAGTAACAGTACCAGTAACAGTGACCCTTAACGTAATCTCAGACTGTAAGCAGCGAAGGGTAACCTGAAAGGTAACCCCTTAAAGTAATTAGAAAAAAAATCCTGTAACGTAACCATTAACAATGATCAGAAACTGTAACCCACAATGTAACTCCTAACAGACCAATAATTGTAGCCTGTTACGCAACCCCTAAGAGTAATATGTAACAGTAACAGGCAACATAACCCCTTTCAGTAATCAGTTACGGTAACCCATAGAAGTAACAAGCTATAGTAGCACTAACAATAACTAGCATGGGGGTCTTCTTTTAGCAATTAGCAACGGTAACCACGAACCGGAACAGTAACCAGACGTATTAATTAGTAATACTATTCACAAATAGAAAATTAGTAATAGTTACCACAAATAGTCCAGCATGTGTGATCCGTAAAAATAACTAGGTAGGTAATAAAAGCAACCAGTTACCACTAGAAGTAACCACAGTGCCAGTAACCAGAATCACGTAAAAGCAGCCAATAACAGAGGTAATGAAAATGCTTGTGGTAAGTAATTTCATGAAAGAAAACGTCTTTGAAATATCCACAGTATAATCATCTTTATTGTTCACACATACCCTTGTCATCTCAGAGCCATATCGTAATAAGGAACAGGGTATAAAAACGATAAACATTGCTATTATGACCTGAATATAACTGCCGTGAGCAAAAACACGATTGCATGATATTCCATTAACGATGTGGTCTTTTGGCAAACTTTTATAAAAGTATCTTGCCAGACAATGCATACTCTATAGTAAATTCACTGCATTGTATCCATATTTTTCATCAGTTTCTTTAGAAATGGTAGTAACAGCTTTCTCGGTATCTTTTAGCATTACCGTAATTCATTAAGTCATATGTATAGAGCGTCAGTCCAAAAAGAAAATCATAAGTTAGCTAGATGATTTTACTTGCATGTTTTTTTATAAATATAGCAATAACTAGAGAGCACTCTGAGAGCGCATACTTCCGCCAAGGAAAGCAACGGTAACAGAAAATTCAAATTGGTTCTGAAACCATGATTTTCAACGTTACAACGCTAAAATTTAATCATTTGTGCCTTTTGATGTATATATTAACAATCCCTGCAATTTTCATGAAGATCCATTAGGAACTTTTCGAGTTATACTGCTAACTAACATTATGACAAACGGAAGTCAAAGACACAAACAGATCAACCGACCATCACCAAAATTTGATCATTTATAATGTTTAACATTAGTAATAACTCCTGTGAATTTCATCAAAATCGTTCCATAACTTCTTGAGTTATTGTGCTAACAAGCATAGAATCATACATAGCGAAAAACAACGAAAAACAGATCATCCAAAAAATTTGGTCATTTACTCTTCGTATTATTTTTCGAGTTATAGCCTTAAGAAAAAAATAGGCAGATAGACAAACAAACAGGCAGTAAGAGTTAATCATCTCTTACTGTTAATATGCCTAACAATCCCTGTAAATTTCGTAAGATCTGTTCATAACTTTTTGAGCAATATTGGTGACAGACAAAGGGACAAACAAACACGACAAAAACACTAGAACACCTCGTGGTGTAAGACCATCACCCGCGGTGGGAGGAAATTTCATCGCCGTTATCTTTCATGGCTAGCTAATCCTAGTTTTCTGGCATAGGTCACATCGAGGACAGCCCACCAGAATCTCTGCAAAATGTCATGAATATAGTTCAACTCCTTCTACCTGTTTCTGGGTGGAAAGCAAATATCATTGTCGTAATTTTTTATGGCAAGCTAATCCTATTTTTTTCTTTTTTTTTCATGGGTGACATCCAGGGCAGCCCACCAGACTCCCTGCAAAAAATCATGAAGATAGCTAGGTTCCTTCTACCTGTTTTTGGGTGGAGAACAAATTTCATCACTGTCATTTTTTATGACCAGCTATTCCCAGTTTTTTTGGAATGGGTCACATTGAGGGCAACCCATCAGACCCTCTGCAAAAAAATCATGAACATAGCTCAACTCCTTCGACCACTTATTGGGTGGACAGACATTATTTATATACAAATATAATACTGTACTTAAATCTTCAGCGAAAACATTATCACCTCTCTCACTTTGTTCGTGGGTGATAATAACCTCCTTGGTGGAGGTAATGATTTTGATTGGATATTTAAACTTATTATCTGCTCATATCGCCAGGGCAAAAGTAAACCCTGCGTTTATGACGAACGATGCCTTTCTTTAAAATTTTAATATATATTTTCTTAGTTAGAACTTTCTATCACTCGTAAGCGAAGCGAAGAGCTGTGATAATGTTTTCGTTGAAGATTTAAGTAGGTATGTGTATATATGTACAGTAAAGTATCACATAAGGCGTCATTTTGTACTCGCGCTATACGGTTAACTACATGACCCGATCTTAAACTATTTTTAAAGTCATCCCTGAGATTCATAGAAAACGTGATTTTCACAAAAGTCTGCTTTGCATGATTACTTCAAATAATATTCCATGCAAATTTTAAGGACTTACCGAGTGCATGCAATAAATAAATTTAATAACACAATCTAAGTTTGAAATGTATTACAGAATATGCAAATTTAATCTAATACCCTCTTCGTATATATTTTATCATTGGGTGCAAAATAGCATCTTCCATTTATTAATAAATAGCAGATTGTCACATAGTTGCCGCGAAAACGACTTTTTCTTACAATCAGTATCACAAAAAATATCAAGGAGGCACTATTAATTTTGCTGAGCAATTTTCGCTTTGTGAATCGCGTTGTGTGAATTCCTCAAACTCAATTTTTTGTCGCGTAATGAGAATATCACGCTATGTTGTGTTTTTCTCTATATATATTCGTCTGTAGATTCAGACAGAGAGAGAGGAGGAGTTAAGCAATGTACAGAAATTTTTGCTAGGAGTCAGGTGGATTGAACTAGATGTGAAAATGCCAAAACTCTACAGTAAGCTGGCCATAAAATATGACGGCGTTGATTTTTGTTGTCTGTCTGTCCACCCAAAATGAGGCAGAAGGAGTTAAGTCATAATATTTTTTTAGGCAGTCAGGTAAGTTGACTGAAATGGGAAAAATGACAAAACTTTAGAGTAAGCTGGCCAATAAAAGTGACGGTAACTCCTGACTCAGCACCTTACCTTGGGTGATGGTCTTACGCACCGAAACGTCCTAGTTGATTTATAAGATCGATTTTAAAAATCAGCTTCCTGCTATAGTTCCGCTGGAAAGACACAGCCTCATTAAATTGCAGATGCAGCCCTCACCGTAGAGATACACATTTCCTTAATACTACCTATTTTTATCACGTTTCGAATTAAGTTTCCATATGTTGTCGTCAAACTTAAAAGACACTCAGGTCCTTACCTCTCGTTCCTCCTCATCTTCTCTGTCTTCAGGGTCCTGTGGGATCCCTCTGGGGTTCATGAGCTCCCTCCAACGGGGGTTGGTAGGCCAAGTAGCCCCTCCTGCCAGGAGGCTTGGAAGACCGTTGACATCTTCCTGTTGTCTGTGTACATTTAATTTCTCCATCAGGAGCGAAAACACATATCACTGTGCCCTGTAGTTCTACTGATGCTGTAAATTTAGTTCAGATGCAGGTAGGAATTTTCTTTCTCGTTGCCTCCTAAATAAATGCAAACACTTCGCTCGGTTGTTCTGTCCCTTCCTAAAGAACAACCAGGGATTGGAACAATGAGACACCGGCGAGCAGTACCGCTGCAATCATAGAAATACAGGTAATAAAGACAATGGATGGACAAAAAAAAACTTCAAAGCAAGAAGCCAATCCGAAATGTGTATCGTAGATAACGCAATGAACTTGGCGAAATTTATGTAATTATTTCTTTTCTTAATATCAGAAACATCGCACTTATAACAGGGTCAATTTTTTTATCAAATGCTATGAATTAGTATCTTCACATTTTGTCATCATAAGAAGTAAGATGACATTTTGTTAATAATCGAAAGATAGGCATAAAATTAAACGGGCGAGCTCAATAATCTTGTCAATTACACCATCAGATTATAATTTCACTATCAATTCTCAAATCAAATTTCTATGACAGCTGGAACTTGTAACACGCTCTTATAACGCAATTGAAAAGAAAGTTAGATTTGGTGTTCAAAATAATGAAGAAATGGTAGGCCTAGAGGTCGCTCCGCAGCAACGTCACAAGTCAATGCCTCATGTACACTGCAGATTTAGATCTGAACTTCATTAAAATCTGAACACAATGAAACAAAGGGCAAAGCTAACCGCAAGGCAGTCAAGGCCGATAAAACAGAAGCGAGTCATTGCCAGTGAACCGAGGCGGTGGAGCTGCGAACTAAACGCTCTTTTGCTAACGGCAACCGATCGTGGCAATGCATTGGGCTCCCGCGGTACGCACGAGCTGGGGTTGTACTAGGCACAGTTGCACAAAAATGTCATTACATGGACGCTTTAATTTCAGTGCAAAAAAAAATAGCAAACAATGAAGTCTGTTATGTTAGATCGGGCATTAATGCAAAAGCTACTAAGCACCTCGCACAAAAAGTTGAATGATGTTGCTGCCTCACGTCCCCTATTCATACACACTTTGAAATCTCTTCCACGGCAAGTTTACATTGACAAGAGTGTGATTAGAGATACCATTTAAAACGTTGATATAAACTAGCTATTACGGGAATTTTTCTGTATGTACGAAATAATGTACCGAGAAAATTCGTGCTAGTTTTTATTCAACAAGTGACTATCCAACACTGCAAGAATTTTCGTTAGTACTCGTTCTATTCCATAAGACATCGCTAGAGGAAAATTCTGCTTACAATTATCACGACCCAGTAATCAGAAACCAGATAATGGGACGTATATACATGCAATTGCTTCTATGCAGTATATGCTCTGAAAAGGAAAATTTTGCGCCTACTGCACAGCTAATAATGCATGGCACTCATTAATGTCAAAAGTACAAGTTGAAAGAACAAATAGTAACTATAGAACTGCACGTGTGTAAGTACTCCGCCTGGATGTTAGCAAGGTGATTGTCTAAGTTTTTGTTGCACGTCAATTGCTTCCAAAAGATATTTTTTCAAGACCAAGATCATGTTGCTCCACTTACTTTCATACCCCAACTAAAATGAGTAATCATATATGTTCTAATTATACCAGCACCAGCTGATAAGGCAGAGATAAGCCGAAGATAAAACTAAGACATTGCGTCACAATAAGCTACTATCGCTCAAGCAGGCATTTTATGACTTCAGCACTTAGCCATGAAAATTACACCAAGTTCTATTTGTGAAAGAGAAAAAGAAATAACATAAGCTTTACGTAGAGTCAAAATTTGCATTTCAACTTGGTAGTAGTTTCTCTGACGACCAATAGCGAGAAGTCAAATGTTCTTCCATTTTAATAGCTGTTCACTCCTACTGGCATTGTGGCGGCATAAAGTTAACTAATTATTACCTTCGCCACGGATGTTAAGGTTTTGCTGGCAGTTATCTACCTGTTCATTTATTACTTCCACCAAGGAGTTGATGTTTTCATCGAGTTTGTCTGTCTCTTTGTTATTATGTTTATCTGTTTGTCATCAAGATAACTCAGAAAGTTACTGACGGATTTCAACGAAATTTACAGGGATTGTTAAGTATGTTAGGAGGAACAGATATCAACTTTTCGTGAAGATTTGTGGATCTGTTTATTTGTTTGTCTGTCTGCCTCATTTTTTAATGCCACAACTCAGAAAGCTGACAACGGATATTTATAAAATTTACATGAGTTGTTAGGTATATTAAGATGAGTGAATGACCAAATTTTTTTATGGTCTGTTCCTTCGTTCATTTGTTTGTGGCTGTGTTTAACTTTATGTTTGTTATCACAATAACTCAAAAATTTATCTACGGATCTTTATGAAATTTACAGGCGTGTTAAGTAATTTTAAAAGACAGAAGTGATTAAATGTTGGTGATGATCGGTTGGTCTGCATGTATATGTGACTAATGTTTGTCAGAATGTTTGCTAGCAGCATAACTGAAAAATATATGAACGGATCTTCAAAAAATTACTGGAATTGTTAATTCCGGCAAAAATCACAGATATTTAGATTTTGGTGTTGATACAAAGAAAATTACAGTTTCAGAACCAATTTAAATTTTTCGTTACCGTTGCCTTGCTTGGCGAAGGTAAGCGCTTTCAGAGTGCTCCAATTTGTTTATTTGTTAGTGACATAACTCAAAAAATCTGGACAGATCTTCATGAAATTTGCGGGAACTATTAGCTATATCTCGAGGAGCAGGTGGTTAACGTTTGGTGATGACCCAAATGAAATGCTGGTTCCTGGACCATATTTAAATTTATGTTTGCACCGCCCTGGCTGGCGCTCTTAGAGAAGTTCTCTAACGAAATCTCATCTCCTTAGCTCCTCTTTTTTCCTCCGAAGGACTTCGCAAACACAAATTCAACATGCTGGCTGTAAGATTATAAATTTATAGCCGAAGTGGCATATTCCACTTCGCTGATATCATCTGTTTCTCATCCAACAAATTACTATGAAAGTTATTCTGAGCCTCGAATTTTTCTCTATCGTGTCCTCATCCGGCGTGACGGAAACCCGCAGTTAAAAAAATGGCAGTAAAAAAGTATACTGACCACTTTTTTTCACTCATGCGCACTGTAGTGATTCTTCTCTTGAGCAATAGTCGTTGCATGCGTACCCTCAAAACGTTCTTCAATTATTGCAGTGAAATAAAAGCGAATCTCAATCTGCTATAAAACGCAACTGCAGTTGGAGTTTTCTTCATCGGGGTGGGGAAAAAAGCGACAGTCTGCACTGTGAAGCTTCTGGACCCGTGGGATGCTTGCCATCATTCCAAGTTCAACTACAAACTTCAACGGCACCGCCCGCTGGATCTTCGATTTCATTCCAAATTCATCCATTGCAGTCTTCTAGTACTAATTGAACGTACAGTGTAAATCAAAATAGAAATATATACATAACAGCTGTTGTTAGTAACCGTAACCGATTCGTTTCCGTAGTACTGTACGTTTAAGTGGCTGTAAAGAGCTACGTCCGTCACTCCTTCGAATACTTGGTTTTCAACGCACTGCAACCCAAACATGAAATAAGCATCATTCAAACGTGACAGATAATGGGCACATGAATAGATAAACAGATGAAAACACATTGGTTTGTATTATATTGCTTGATAAGTACACAAATAACAATATGCATAACTCGAATTACTACATAGTATTGATTACATTTTCCCAAAGCAGTTTCTAATTTCTTTGAACGGGAGAGAAAAAATGGAACAAGTTACAGATAGACACACAACAACCATACATATATATTAATCCTGCCAGCTTACGCATGCATATTGGTAGGTCCCTCCATAATACACGTGGGTCGTGTATCAGTGACCCATTCATCAATGCAGTTTGTGTCACTCGCTGCAGTATCGGCGTCAATAATTAAGGACCTCGGGCGTAATGAGCATCAGCAATTAATGGATGGATGCACATCGGCTTTCATTTAGAATCTGACGTGAAGCTAATTGCAAGGATTGTTGAATTAAAGCTCGCCTGCCTTCGTAAATATGAAAGTGGAAGCGGCAGGTTTCCGGCTTTGAAGCAGAATTTGTTTCAGGGATGAATGGCCGGCGCTCGTGCAGTACTAAATGGCAACGGATGATCCGGTGCAGCTGATTCTTTATTCGCCAGCCTAAGAGTCGCCGAAGCTCCTGTGGCAACTGCTGTTGTTTTACAATTAGGAATCAAACGCCAAGAATCTTCTCCCATCCAGAATATGATCAAGTTTCACTCTAAGCTATCCTAACAAAATATGATCTTTTTGCTTCCTTTAACCTATTTCTAGCAATATTATATATCTGTTTCCGTTAAAGTTTTCCATCAAAATAAATATTATCAGTCGTGTTACAATAAGATGTTACATACAGAATATAATAAGTTTTTATCTTCCATAAGTAAAATGGTCTTTCTTAACATAATGTTCTGCCTATTCGCTGTCATGGACGCTATATATACTCTACTTTCTTTCTTGCTTGAGAAAATTGATCCGTCTACTGTGTTCCTTCGATAATATGTGAATTGCGAAGCTTCGTATTGTAATGGGGGAATGTAGTTGTGACGCTACTAAACACCAAAAGCACTTTTCAAAAAACCAATTACGTCGGTCGGAACTGAACACAAGCTAATACACATTGACATCGGCATCATTAGACACTGGCGGTGTTGATATTTTTAAGACTGTTTGGATGTATTTTTACTGAAGAGTATAGGATCTAGAAACTTAAGAAAAGAAGTCATGAATACATGAACCCTATAGATGCCGAATTATGAACTATACCTACAGACACAAAAGCATAAACTTGCCAGATTCAAAACTATGAAGGCACAGACGGAAAACTGTGAAGTCTGCACACGCAAAAGCAAAGGCTCTACAGTTGCAGAATCATGAACTGTAAGGGCACAAGATCATTAAGTCTCTCTAGAGATACAAAATTATGAACTCTGCAGGCGAAGTAGTATGAACTCTATAGTTGAAGAACAAAGAACTGGGGGGGCACTAATTGATGAATTTTACAGAAGCAGAATCATGAATTCTGTAGACGCAGAATCATGAATTCTGTAGACGTAGTATTATGAATTCTGTAGGCGCAGAAGAATGAACTCTGTAAACGCAGAAGAATGAACCCTACAAGAGCAGTAGCAGGACTGTAAGGGCATAAAATCACGAACTCTCACTACAGGCGCAGAATTAAGAGACCCAGAATCACATTAAACAATGCAAGCACAAACTGGCAAACTCTGCCAGCGCAGAATCATGAGATAGCAATCGCCATGTGAATAGATCCGAACTAAGCATTCAACCGAAACAAAAATTTCAAAGCCGCCTAACGATAAAAGTTCGCGCACGGTTTCCCACCAAAAAGATACTATTCACCAGAGACCCACCGCGACTGTTGTCTTCTGAAGCAGAAAATGAAGTCTGGAGAAAGAATATGCTGCTGCGCTGCCTCGAAATTGAAACATCTGCAGCAGAGAGAGATTTAAAGAAAACATTTGCTTTCGTGCAGCAAGTATAAAGCGCCATGAAGCGATCGTCGATAAGCGAACTGTAACTGTGTGTAAAAGTGACGGACCCTTCTTGGTAAAACGTCACGCGCATTATTGGTTACTTTTGGCTGTCACACAGCTAGAGGGCACTAACGTAGGACAAGATAACAAAACTTGTTGACTTCTTCTTTCGCCTTACTGACTACGTGGCTGCATTTACACCAACACCAAAATAACGAATTGAAAAATGTGGTTCTATAGTGACATCTTAATCTAAAATTTTCTTTAGAATAATCTTGAAGGAATTCGGAAAACTCGAGCTTATAAAATTACATACATAAAGAGTGACAACAGGTGGTCTTTCACAATATGTGTGCTCGACTCTGCGTCAGAAGTGGTTTTCCTTGAAGTTCTCCTCTGCATTCATATTGTACGGAAGCACCATGATGAACAGCAACACCAACGCGCAGCCTACTTTTCGGAAAAGCATGACACATTTGTGATATTGAAATATAGTTCTGCAGGTTGGAGCTCCGACTAATGATAAGATAGGGATGGGCGTCAGAGCTGTAACGGACTGTATTTTGTATGGCAGAAGAAGAACAATTTGCAAAGCACAGATGGTGAATTATTTGATAGGCAGGTTTATGGGAAGGGCGCTCATCATCCCCCTTTAATCCAACACTCTGGCAATGACAACTATCTAAAACGAGAAAACTATGATTAGATGCCGGAAAAATGCATGCCGTTCTCCAAACACGGAATTTGAATTCCTGCTACAAACTTTTGTCTCTATTTACGGGAAATTGACAAGACCCATCTGAACCACCCCATAACTCCTGTCATTTCGGCACGTTAAGCCTGGCAAACGACTCTATGAAGAGAACTTTGGTCATTAAATTTTTCGGACCCACAAGTCCAAACAGAGAGAGCATGCAATGTGCATCAGACTCCTGCTGATAGCCGATCGTTGTCATCATCAGCAGAGACTGGCGTGTCATTGGAGAAGTTAGAACTTCAGTAAGTCGATGGACTTAAGAGGGTCCTAAGTTTGTCTTCGGCGAGGTACAGAGAGGCCTGCTTCCATTGCAAGAGAACGTGGTTGGTACTGTTACACTGAGAAACGCAGTTATAATTAATATGGAGCTAACAATGACCTTCGAGGTTGTGAGTTTCCCCCCAGGGGTAGATTAACATCTTGGAGGTCTAAAATTACACAGCTGCCGGTAATTAATGACTTTGAGGAAATAATAATTCTCAGCCAAAACATGGTTAAGAGAGCATTTGAAGCATCTGCCCACATGAGCATGTTACTAAGGAGCAAAATATGCATTTCTTGACCTTTTCTTCGCTCTATCATTTTGAGTTGGAATTTTCTTTTTGGACGTAGGAAGGTAAATACATAAAGATGCGCAATGAGCTGAAGTGCCAATGGTAGAGGAAAATATAAACGTCCTGTTTTCTACATGTAGAAAACTCTGTCCTCAGTGATAATTTACATCAGCAGACTGTGTATGTACTTATAAGTAGGGAAAGTAAGATATATGTTACGCTCCAGCCATCGGTACAAATACGCACACTAGCTACTGATGTTCCCAACTGCTACCTCCGCCAAAGAAGTTATGCTTTTGTCGAGTTTGTGTTTGTTTGTCTGTCTGTTACCAAGAGAACTCAAAAAGTTACGGACAGATCTTTATTAAATTTAAAGGGATTGTTAGGTATGATTAACTTTTGGTGCAGATCCGTGCAACCGTTTGTTTGCCTGCCTTGTTTTTTCAATAAGTTATGAACTGATGTTTATGAAATTTTCGGGAATTATTTGTGTTGTTATTCGGAGCAAATGGCCAAATTTTTGCATTGATCTGTTTGTCTTTTTTTGTCTCTATGTTTGATTTTATATTTCTTAGTATCACATCTCAAAAAGTTATGAACGGATCTTCATGAAATTTGTAGGAATTGTTATGAATCTAAAAAGACACAAACGACAAAATTTTGGTGTGTTTGACAGATCTTTGTCCAAATGTTTTTCAGAACCCAACTCAGTAAGTTACAGACGCAGAGTAAGAAAATTTCAGTAGCTGTTATTGCTGTCAAGAGGCACAAACCGAAGTTTGGTAATGAAAAAGAGGAAATTGTAGTTTTTACGACCAATTCGAATTCTTCGTAAACACATTGCCGTGCTCGGTGGAGGCATGCGCTCTCACATCGAGTGCTCTAGTTTGTACTCAAGTCGTACGCCGCTTCAGTATTTACGCCGTGCATATATAGCACGATTCAACGTCATGATAACAAGCTGATACCTGAATTATGGTAGAACAACAGCAGCAGTAAAATTTCTGGCTGAATCACGCTGCACATTTCCAATTTAATTCATTATATAACCGTGATTTCGCTCTTTGTCATAGACAAGGATTTATTAGTGTCAAACAGCCTGTGGGGCATTAGAAAAAAAAAGTAATCAGAGATCAGTTTTAAATAATATGAATTAACTAAGGTGTTTGCTACGCTCGACAGAGTGTCTGTCGCGGTTACCTTAAGAGTTTTAGCAAAGAAGCAGAGTAAAAATAAATCAATTTCCCATGGACCAACATTGGAGCAAGCAAGCAAGGGAGGGAGCGAGAGATCAAGAGAACAAGCAAGCGACCAACAACTGTGTTTTATTATATAGTGGATAGCGAAGTTTAGTTAGAATATCATGATTTAGCAAAATGAAATACCGTGAAATAACCAAACACTTCAGAATTAAAATTTCGGTGAGAAAATACTATCGTTATCGTTACAAATATATATATATATATTCCATTACTGCGTAGAACACTAAGCTAGTGGTTTCAAAGCGTTTCTAAGCCTGGCACTTATAAAAACTTTTAATATGCTCTCGCGCCCACAAAAACATTAACTCATTTGATGATAGAGAATAAAATTTGCGCAAAATTTCTAAACAAATTTATGTACCCAACTTCAAGTCACCTAAGATTTCGCACCCATGAGAGTTCATCTTGCACCCCCAGGGGGTGGGAGCATCTCCGGTTGGGAACCCTGATCTAAGATGAGCCAGATATTGCAGCCCAATGAGACATGAGACAGAGCCTCATTACTCCATATAAAGTCAGCTGTGAGACGTGACTCCTACCCGTGAGTCTTGAGAAGTCTGAGTCGTGACATGCACTGAAGAGTGCTGACTCATGGTCGCTGTGTGGCCTTGGCTGTGATACTCCGGCACTGCCACCACACCAGCCACCGCTGCCACCACACCAGCCACCGCTGCCACCACACCAGCCACCGCTGCCACCACACCAGCCACTGCTGCCACCACACCACCCACCGCTGCCACCACACCAGCCACCGCTGCCTC
>LQNS02278125.1:6165430-6193558 GCA_001587735.2 Parhyale hawaiensis | reverse complement strand
ACCACACCACCCACCGCTGCCACCACACCAACCACCGCTGCCACCACACCAGCCACCGCTGCCACCACACCAGCCACCGCTGCCACCACACCAACCACCGCTGCCACCACAGCAGCCAACGCTGCCACCACACCAGCCACCGCTGCCACTACACCAGCTACCGCTGCCACCACACCAACCACCACTACCACTACACCACTCGCCATCACTAAGTCTTTAACAACTGCTCTTCCCTGATTATATTTTATCCAAAACAAGAACTAAGATCCAAAGTGGCCGGTGGACTGCAGGAACGGCAGCTGTTCGCACTCGACTGCCAGAAAATTTCAATTCCAATCCAATTAGGACAACTAAATTAGGCTTCCATTTTAGATGGCCGACGGTCGATGGCAAAATGGAACGGTTTGTCAGGGGCGAAAAGCATTGCCGGGGAAACATGTTTCCCTCGGGCGCTCGTGAGCGGTGAAAAAATTGGCTTCCATGAAACGTGATTGCGACCTCTTGCTCCTCTGTGCTTGCTGTCGTCGGTATTAGTGCAGCTATAGGACATGAGCTGCTTGTCCTGTAGGATCCGAGCTAATGCTTGTCCTGTAGGATCCGAGCTAATGCTTGTCCTGTAGGATGCGAGCTAATGCTTGTCCTTTAAGATGCGAGCTAATGTTTGTCTTGTAGGATGCGAGCTAATGCTTGTCCTATAAGATGCGAGCTAATGTTTGTCTTGTAGGATGCGAGCTAATGCTTGTCCTGTAGGAAACGAGCTAATGTTTGTCCTGTAGGATGCGAGCTAATGCTTGTCCTGTAGGATGCGAGCTAATGTTAGTCCTGTAGGATGCGAGCTAATGTTAGTCCTGTAGGATGCGAGCTAATGCTTGTCCTGTAGGATGCGAGCTAATGCTTGTCCTGTAGGATGCGAGCTAATGCTTGTCCTGTAGGATGCGAGCTAATGCTTGTCCTGTAGGATGAGAGCTAATGCTTGTCCTGTACTGACGGGATGTTATAGCATCAGACGCTAGAGTCAGGGATCGAGTCTCTGCCTATCAGATGATGTAAGATTTATTGAGTCGGCATTACTAGCGTTCAGACACTGTCGTGGGTGTACTGACCGTGACCAGAAATGGAAATGGCCGGCGGGGAAGGGGGGAGGGGCACAGTTGTCGCATAAGCCTTCCGTCTCTCACGCCAAGCTCTGACAATTTGTGGTAGACTGCAGCCGTGTACTCATTTAAGACAAGCGGGCGTTTATCTGCAGCACGAACCAATGCATAGAGATTTCCCATTTGGGATGTGCTGTCAACTTGAATTGACCTTCACCTTTTCTACCGTTATTCGTTCATTCGCCCACCCATGCTTTGGTGCACTGCAATAAGTGCGCAAACTGTTGCTTGCGCCACTGGGCTAAGCCAACGATTTGGGGCTAACAATTTAGCTATTTTTGGTAGACACACAGTTGTGTTTACAATAGAACAACAAAATATTCTGACGATCTGCCGAGCGAAAAAAAATGAGCCTGTTGTTTCAGCAAATCACCCGAATGTTGCGACGACCTTTCGTAAACATATGTGTGTGTGTGTGTAGGGGTGTGTGTGTATAGGTGTATATGTGTGTGTATCTACCGAAAATGTCATTAAAATGTCAACCGTCAAGTAAGTTTACGCAGCATGGGTTGCTGAATAAGTTTTGGATATTTTTTAAAATGTAAAATACATAAGCACTCCGTGAGCTTTACAGTGTTCTTCTGTTTAAGTGGACAGAGAGACGCAGTCGGACCTGGAGCTGAGGAAACTCGTTTATGTGTGAGTCCATTTTTAGATGTAAGACGCCTTTGGAGATTGGGATTGACGCGGATGTGACATTTCAATGACGTTTTGGTTATTTTATAAGCGTAGGACTTTCTCCGCTAATTCTTTTGGGGCAATTGTCTAGCAAAATTCCATTTCTTTCCAGTAAATTTAGCCGCAGAAAGTGTAGCACTTCGCCCCGAGGCGAAGAGGTGGCGACATGCAGGAGACGCTCAGCCGCGGTCAGCAGCTCCCGCGGGGCCGCGGCCGTTGCGGCTGACCTTGAACTTGGAACACAATGATATGCTGGTGCGCCGGCGGCGTTGCTGCACCCACCTCTGCTGCACTGCCGTAACTGCACTGCCGGTGCAGGAGAAATTAATTCAACCCGGGATATCAGTTTTGTGATCCCAGGAGAAGAATGACGCGATTATGACCCTCAGTCACGCAGGAGTGACGTCAGTCTGCTGAGGAACTACCTACGGCTGGTGTGAGGTACTGTTTCACTTCATTCTGGCGTCGCTGTTCCAGAAGCAGGTATCATTTCGTCTCTTTGTTCATCAGTACACAGTGGTGTAGCAATAGCACTATGATAGAGTCCACTAACGGAGCTAGAACTGACGCTGTAAACACGTCGGGACATCCCAGCCCGCCACCAAACAAGTCCCACCTCAAAGGAAGCGTGTGGCACACAAAATACGAAAGGTGGCGGGGGTGGACTAAAATTGGGAGAAAACCTGCCCAGTAAGACTAGACAACTCATGAAAGTGGTCCAGAGCAGAAAAAAAAAGCCGAAAAAAGACCGTTTGCCCATGGCAGACACTTTCCTGAAAGAGATGAAAGAGATCCTGACGGACGGACACACACACACTAGCAAAGGCACAGTGAAAATTATACATCCACGCACATACTTTGCAGGCTATAACTAAGGGGTGGAAAAATGTTTTACAACGAGAAGATTTTAAATAAAATTAGGGAAAATGATTCAAAACTCTTCTAAGTCATTTCATTCAAGAATTATTTCTCTCCAATTTGCCAATGTCCTACTCGACGTCACCACCTTCAGCCTTAATTTCTGCCAAAGACAATTCAGAAAAGGAATGGGACACCGGCAAATTGGAGAGAAGTCATTGGAGAAATAAAATACTTAGAAATTTTTGAATCCTCATTCCCCTTAATTTCACAGATTAAAATATTGCCCGTAGCAAAATATATTCTCTACACGGTAGGCCTATATTGTAGTACGCAGCTGCTTCTAATTCGGCAATTTAGTATTATACGACATACAAACACTAGCTCAAAATGGATACAATACCGTACGCTGAAACAACTTTTGCTGGCACTGAAGTTAAAATCAGGACAACGTGAACTGAGCGCGTTATCGACGATAATGTCAGGAGTTCGGCAAGAAGTTCTCTGCCGCTGAAGTTTGCTATTTCGCTACTAGCGGCTCAGCAGTAGAACTAGCACCAGTATTTGGGCTCTCGTAACCAGTGGGTTGTTATTTTTCATGATAGGTACTGCGGAATTTAATACTCCCTTTTCCACTGCAATGATGCTGGAAGACAGGATGGAAGGTAGAAAGGATATAGAGCACGACGAAAGACAGGTGAAACCCGTGAGTGAGGATGTTTCACCCTGGATGAACGTGCGTAAGTGCAGCAAGTCATGGAAGAAGTAGCCAGCAGGCTGTTCGTTTACCGACATCCCAATAACAAATTTTCGGTGGAACTACGGTGGCGTTTGGTCGAAACATGGCCGCGATATTGAGCGGGGCATCCGTGCAGCTCCGGTGCTGCTCGGTAGCTATGCGCGTTTTTTAGGCTCGCACAGGCGACCTCCTTCCGAACATAAATCACCCAACAGGGTGCGCTTGCCCGACCGTGTTCCACGGGTATCCCGCGCCTCCGCTGAAGTAGCAGTATACGGCTTTTTTGGCCAAAGCGAGGAAGGCGAGGAATATCCGTGGAAGTATTTTCAAAATGCATTCTAAAAAACTCATTTACCGGCAGTTTTGGTAAGTTATGGGAATGGCCTTAATAATCTGCAGTACTGCGGCATCTTAGAAGAATATTAATGAGTGACGTATAATTAGTAAGTACCTACTAGCAATCACAACCGCTGTCCGAGCAAGAATACCCAGTGTTCTGTACGGTTTAATGCAAATTTGCGAACGCTCAAGAATTTCAAACAGCTGTACGGAGGGATAAACAAACCAACAAACAGCCAGGAAACTGAGGAGCACGGAAGTCGGCGATGTCCCTGTCCCTCTGTCACGTTTGTGGACAAACAGAAGAAAATTAGAAACGTCTGCTATGTGTGGACTGACGAGCTCGAAAGACCTTCAATAAAGCACGAAGTTTCAGTAACGCAAAAACACTATCTGATATTTACAAATATGCTCCTTTATCAATGTCTGAATATTAGTTGAATTTTATATACACATAGGGATAGACTAAATAGAAGTACTGTATATAACCTTACCATTTACAGAGAGAGACGTTTGCAGTTGCAGTTATTTGGTAGTAACATTCTTCACTTTTGTAATCGAAGCGGGAAAGACCAACCCACCAAAAAGATATTTAGAATTATTATTTATCTTATGTATAAATCATAGATGAACCGAAAAGCCGAAGACACGCGCCTTTTCTTAATATTATTGATGCTAAGAAATGTTTCAGTAACCTTCTTTATTGAACTAAGTCCGTAAGCCGAAGTTTTGCATCACGGTGTCCCACGCCCCCTAGCTGTCCCACGTAGCTCAGTCCCTAACACATAAGGGACACAATCCTAGTCATATAAGGACAAGACAGGTCGTATCCCTGATGAAGACGGTACACAACAGAAACAATGGCTCTATAGCTGTGCAGCATGTGGGCGTGAGCAGCATAGGTAAGCACATGGCTATGTTGCCCTATGGTCGTGCAGCTCCTGCACTGACAGATCGAGCTGCGACTGCTAAGGCGTCGTCCTTAGCATAACAATCATCAGCACCTGCGGTAATTACCACCGTTAGTCTCATTGTGGGACGACTGCACATCTTGAAGAAGGTGTGTCGAGATATTGGTAGAAAATTCTGAGTGCTGTACGTAAACTAAAACAAAATGTATAAATATAGGCAGGGCCTATATATCCTGAATGAAATATACTGTACTAGTGGTTACACTTTTTCTATGATAAAATATGGATATAATCCAGCATATTTATGTCGGTTAGTACCGTATGTTCATAATGCAATAAATTAATTCAGTATTTTAAGTTTTTTTTCATATATTGATAAAGTTTGCAGTCGACTCCTCGAATTACAATAAGATCATGCAACAAGTATAAACTAAGGAGGAGTCAACAATATGCAAATCCTTTTACATCCTTTAGAATGGCCAGTGTGTGTACACTGTATACAGTAGTCGTTATTTTACAATAAGACAATCTCTCTGGCGGGCACACGCTCTTGATGAAGAGCTTTATAACTAAGCAATTTGATAATTGCAGAAGATGCTGCAATGCAGGATATCAAGTCGGATAGCAACACATGTGTTCGTTGAGCTAAAGAAGTGCAGGACTGTCGCAACCCGAGGTCACACAAATACCTCCCAAAACACAGTCCACGTAACAAAGAGGTAAGGTGTCGTTGCTCCCACAAACGTGTTTTGGATAACAATGTCAGGAATCCGAATCGTGCGGACCACCAGGAATCTCTATAAAACTTGCACTGGGCCATTGAAGGGCCCAATCGAATAAACTAAAAGAAACAAAATTCATCAAAAGTAGACTCTGTAGTACACTTGTAGGTATACAGTACAAGCTATCTCTTATGTACATTTTACGCTTAGCATTTGGTATGCATTACATTACGAGGATATTTCCCAAATGTCTACAGTTAAACTCGACAACACTCTTTTCAATCGACTTTATTCAGGTGAAGGCTAATAATATGTTCTCGTAAGCAACTGAGCAAATAAGTACTTGCTATAAGTATCTAAAGGCTCATAATTGAAAGTATATCATACCTGGAATAATTTTACAATCATTACATCGTTCTTCTCATCACTGCTCTCCACAAAGTTAAAGAAAAATAAGCGTATGAATCAGTATGACTTCAGCAGTAAATTACGCCCCACGGGCCGCAACGTTTCATGAAGACCTCCAATTATGAGTCAGCTTAAATAACGTGGAAGTTCGCGCCATAAAATTCATATGAACGACGCCCCTTATAGCGCGATAGAAACCGTGGCCGAACTCACAGCCGTGGCTTAGTTACACAAAGCAAAAAAGATATTGATCAAATTTTCAAAGCGGCAATCCTCCGGCTCCCTCTTCCTGTTGCCAAGTTCTACTGATTTATGTAGTCGTTGAGAAAGGAGACCTTAATCAAAACCAGCTGGGTTGAGTGCCCGAAGCAAACGGTTGTGCCTCTTCTTGCTTGTTCATTTTATTCTGAAGATAAAACATTTGCCGTTAACTGTCCAGGCACAGAAATTCGCGTCAGTCCCACGACGGTGGCAGAGGTTCATGTCAGGTAAGCGTGAGGTTGCATCTCACTGCCTCGCTCACAACTCCTTATCTGGAGGATGTTTACAAAGACCTCCCTTACAGCCTTCCAACTCGGTGCACAAACACTTGGAACGCTTGATTTACCAGGGGTCTGTAACCTCACTGGCGCGTAATGAAGATGGAACGCGAACATCCGCTAGAATTAGTTATTAATTTTTGATCAAAGGAACTGGTTTTCTCTATTACGCACGAAGAGAATCAGAAAGGGTCGCCCATGCAGCTAGATGGTTCATGGAATAGACGCCTTTGATATGTTTGTGGTAGTAACGATTACGCTTCAGCTTATGTGTACCTGAAGCCTAGAAAAAATTCACTTTGAATATTGAAGTCAAGAATGTACAGCTTGCTTTTTTGTTAACAGGAATATTTCTGTGAGACACAGAACCTCCAAACCAATGTATGTAGAGTGTCAATATTTATCAATTAAAATTCAATTTAGACTTTTGTCTAGGCCCCAGAGGATGCGAGCAAGCCCCCCCCCCCCTCCCCGCTTAGGAACCTCTACTCTATAGACCGATTGATTTAGCTGTCTCCTGTCTAGGAGTTTCGTTCTCCTGCCATATGCAAGTTGAAAAGCTTTGTCTGCTTGCCATTCATGTTTTACTTTATATATTATATTTTACGGTCGTACTAATATTAAGAACAAGAATACCTCCACCTGTTGGAGAAATAAATTATTTTTATTTGATTTCACATTATAGTCCGTACGAAATGGCGAGCGCTTCAATTATTCAATAAATAGTATACATAATATTATCGTAAAACCGAAAAAAATTAGTTTCATGTTTCCAACATGCTTAGCAGCTGGGGAGTACTCAAAAAAACAGTGCAGAAACCGTTAACGTAATATCTCTACAGATGTGAATTTCAACGTAGAACCAACGTACGCTTCTTCTCTAGCAAACGCACGCGGCAAAGCCCTCGGCCGACGAGTTGAGGGAACACCTCCATTCGACTATCGTGTGAAGTAGCCTTAAATAACAGAGCAAGGATGCCACTGCTCTGCAAAGCAGTCCAGCAATTAAGATACCTACGACGTGAACAACAGCCGCCGCTGCTAGTCTTTTAACAAAAATAAACTAAGATCCTTGTAACGCGTATCGCGCTGCAAAGTTACCGGGGCAGGCAGTGTTGCAAGTTACTGTCGTAAGAAAGCGTCAACAGGCGCTGTCAGGACTAACTTCTTCACAAACTTGCGTCGCAAATGCCTTCCTTCTTCCGAAGCCAACTTGATCGAGCATGAAGCACGATAGGCAACGGATGTGATAGTTTGCGATGAGTTTGCTACTCAAATGTTTCACTGTATGAAATCGGAAAGTAGCATATTGGAATGTGCTATATGAGTTAATTAGCCACGTGTCGTAAACAGGTTCCAAAAAGTACAGAGAACAAAGAATATGGTAAACGTGAGGTGAAATGTGGCAATTTTCTGCTGCTGCATCGAGGGCAGACACAAAATCTACTGCGTTCGTAGAAAGCCATATGCGACTGTTGTACGATTAGTTTCCTTCCAATAACTAAAACTATGAGAGAAACTTGACTAGGGCTACCGTCACTTACTGGGCAAATGAAATGGCCTCGCCCTATCAATCAACATCATCCTTGGAACCCTGAAATATTAAATATGAAAATAACAAGCAACAAAAAGATGGAAACGACCAAGAGGAAAGGATAACTGGCACAAATTAAAGCGAAGTTCTAAAATGCTTCGTAAACAGCAAGGGCATGTTCGAATGGGCGCTAAAATTAAGCCTTTGAGGCTTGACTTGTCCGGACCTGCAGGGCGGAGCTTTGGATTGTGCCACATGTCATAGCTAACACATTCTATACCCGGACACAGCATGCAGTACGGCTGGAGTTTGGATTGAGGAGTCTATAGGCTCCTCATTCTTTCATTACCCTCATTCCTTAGCGAATTCCTGTCAATAGAGTGGCAAGGCGATAGAGACCTGGACAGCCTCAATTCCGCCAAACTAAGATCCTAATCAAACTTACGAGCAGACATATTATCCTTCAATCCCAGGTAGACGACATACTATACCGGCACCCTCAAATGTGTACTCTCCGACGGTCCAACCACGAACCTGACCTGCATACTTCTTGCGGTTTCGGCTCCAGTTGCAAGCTTTTTTTATTCTCCTTTTTTTATCTCCCGGCTATCATGGCTATGCCTCTCACAGGTAGGCAGGCAACGAAGCTCGTCCTGGGCTAATTCTTTGAAACTAGGGTGCCCACCGCTGTCAAGAATGACAGCGATGAGTTTGAGACGACCCGTCTTCATTCAATATACCTTTGTCAATAATATGCTTCTGAACGATATGCTACAACAGCCGTCTCAAATTTTGATAAGAGAAAAGTGTTCTCTCTTTCAGTTCATGTAAGAAGCACAATCGTCTCCCACCATAGATTACATGCGGAAAAAGAAATCTTACATCAGAAAGCAGCAAGTCTCAGTGAACTTAAATGTATGACCCACGGCGTATCCGTGATACCAACCAGCTTTCAGTACATCGTAGATTTTGTGTTGAAGTGAAATCAGCCGAGGCCGTCAAGATAGAGGATCAGCTTCGTCAAAAGGAACACGGCAAGCGGAAAAAAATAAAGTCTACCACAGGAGAAAAATCATCGCCTATCCGCTCTTCGTTGATTAGCTTCTGACTTTGTACGTGGTAAACTGAGAACAAATATATTGTTCGATGTATGGAGGAAGTTATTATAAAATAAAACTGCATGGCCGTGCTAAGAGAAGCTATAATATCTCTACTTTTCGATTCGAAGAAGTGTTTCAAGCAAGAAGTACATTGAGGGAAAGGATTTTAGGAGCCAACGTTCGCCATCTCCTTCAACCTGGTCTTCGATCTCCATGGAAACGCAGCCTAATTACAAAATCTGCACCCTGCCCTATTTTTCGCCCATCAATTTTGTTAAGAGGGACACAAAACATACAAATTTGTAAACATATAAATATATATAAACAAACACCCGACGGTGTTTATTACATGGTTTTATTTGATTACCACAAGCTTCTTCCTACGCTTTGTTTTTTTTTTTTTTTTGTCACTATATTCTATAGCAACGAGTTACCAGCGTCGCTACATCTATGCACCAACTTTGAGGGCATACGTACTCGGTCGCGATAGAGTATATGTGGCTTACCTCAAAACATATGTTAGGTAAAGCTGAGTGAGAGTCCTTGAGAGTAGAATAAGCTAGTATTGGTTCGGTTTAACTAGAGTAATTGCCAAGGCTACCTAGCCTAACTTCGGAATTTTATAGGCAATTATCTGCTGCCTGCGAGTAGGCTAAGGAGTGAGCGGTATCGGATAGCATCGGATATACGCCTATAAAGTTCTGATTGGGTTATACCTGCACCTCAGGTCAGCCGTGTGCTATGCCGGTGAAGACAACCTCATATCTCTGAATTCTATTCTACACTAGTAACCCGCCCCTTCAAAAATGGCGCTCAGAAATTGCGATGCTGCCTTTCGTTTCACGTCGATCTTATTCACAGCACTGCTAGCACTAATTTTACTATAAAAAAAAACAAAAGTGTTTCACTCGGCACCTTCATCTTATAACCAACTAATTTATATTCAACTAATATGAACGCTGCTAATTACCTACTCTTTAGCAAAGCAGCAAATCCGTCCTGGAGAGGTATCGATCGTGCTATGTTAAGGGATGACACAAACATCGAATATAGTGAACAAAAAGCAATACGAAACATGGGCAAAAATTCAATTCAGAATGTTCT
Organism: Parhyale hawaiensis; assembly: GCA_001587735.2. NCBI lineage: Eukaryota > Metazoa > Arthropoda > Malacostraca > Amphipoda > Hyalidae > Parhyale > Parhyale hawaiensis. The sequence goes on along the minus strand of LQNS02278125.1, from coordinate 6,183,472 downwards.
GGGAAGATTTAGCTGAAGTTTTCTGCAAAGCGTCAACATAGCCACACGGCGCTGCCACCTTGGTTGAATAATGTAATTCAGCCATACCTCGGGGGTTCAGCTCCCACCGTCCAAAGAAGAGAAATAGGCCGACCGAAGTCTACCGGCTTGTTCAAACACGATTAAAACAACGCAACCGCCAGCCACTGCCACCTTCATCACCACTTGCTGTTTATTTTTAAGAGTGAATACCTCGGGGTGCTGCGCCCCTAATATGTTGAGCACAGCCTCCAGATGAGAAAAATAAAGGCTTGTTTTGTTGTTTGTTACTGCAGCCGTTATCAGAACTTGGCTGCAAACGTCAACATGTCACAGTCCACTGCATGCCGCCTACATCACCTCATGCAGCAGCCGTTATCACTTATAAGAACTTGGCTGCAAACTTCAACGCCATCACAGGCCACGGCTTGCCACCTACATCGGTACGTGCAGCAGCCGCTGTTAGATTTTCGCTCCAAACGTCAACCCTGTCACAGGCCACAGCCTCCTAATCACCATATGCTGCAAGCTCTATCAAAACGTAGTCGCAGACTTCAACACTGCCACAGGCCCCAACCACCTGCATCACCAACCACTGCAGCGCCACTGGCCGGCTACAACAGTCCGCCAGTTGACGCAACACGAACCTCCTCAACCGCATTGCCTCACTGGAAGGTCACGGTCAATGTCGAACGCAGCCAGGGCACCAAAACTTGCAGCGCTCATGGAAGATGGCGAAGATAATACGGAAAAGATTGGGTGCAGATCCCTCAGGTTGCTTCTTTATTTTTTATTATTATTTATAGTTTACGTCCCGACGCCCACCAGGCTTTAGTTCGGATCAAGCTGAGATGTTCTTAAGAAACGTTAGCTGCGTTGTTTAAAAGCAAACTCTTCCTCAAGCTGATCTGGTATTGTGAACGTTTTATTGCATGAATACCTTCCTACGGAGAGAAATACATGGATTTGTTTGTTTCCTCAGCGGATATTACCGAATATGTAACATAACAAATTATTAAATGTGTCGCCTAGCAGAAGTGACTAGTAAGAATGCGCAGAATATGCGCTCTCCGAGTGCTCTAAATTTAGTTATATTGCATAGCTAAGCCTCTGTATTCCCCACAAAGGCGATCTAACAGAGAGAGAAGAAAGGGACGAGTGGTATGACGATATACGCGTGGAATTCATGCACGATCGAAAGTGTTCTCCCACAGAATCAACGAGCATGGGAACAGCAGACCGAGAAAAGAAAGGAAAGGAAGAACAGAACCAACTAGAGCACTGTAAGAGCCCATACCTCCGCCAAGCAAGGCAACGGCAATAAAAAATTCAACTTGGCTCTGAAAATATGATTTCCCTTGTATCAAGGGCAACATGTAATCATTTGTGCCTTTTGCCAGTTAGTAAAACTTCTTTATTTTTCTTGAAGATCCGTTCATAACTTTTTTAGTATGCTGCTAACAAACATTGCGACATATATTAGTCAAACGCACAAACAGACCAGCTGATCCTCACCAAAATTTTTTCATTTAATGTTTTTCAACATGACTAACAGTTCCTGCGAATTTCGTACAGATTCGTTCATAACTTTTTGAGTTATTTTGCTAACAAGCATAAAATCAAACACAAAGATAAACGAATGGACAGATCGCGACAAATATTTTGTCATAGTAGTAGTAGTAGAAACTTTTACTAGCGCTTCAATGGCACAATGCCTATATCGCGCCGAACTATTCCTGTGTTTAGCCACAGGCTCGTGCGCCGAATTTGTCCCATATTATATTATAAAGTAGTAAGCAGAACATTATCATCATTATTAATTTTACATATAGTATATGTAATTCACAAAGAAACGGGCAGAGCCATAGTTAACGACAGCATTTATCGTAATGAGTTCATCACAGTTTGTGATAGAGGTTACATCTGGTAAGATAAATCTTAGGGGCATTTCTATTAAATTGGCCGCGGGATCACTCAGAAAGTATTCCTCGGAGGATGGAGTCGGCATCTCGACCATAAAGGTCTGGATAGCAGCCCCTCCGCTCGTCCGAGAAAGTGGGAAACTCGGCCATTGAATGCAAGGCAGTGAGAGGTACGACGCAATCGTCGCAATAGGATTGCGGACGCCTCATCCGCAGATAGTCGTAAGTCTCGTGTGCCCAATACGTAGGCTGCACAGTACGACGTCCATTCGGCGGTCGTAGCTATTTGACGAGTGCCACTGTCGGACGGTTTCTTTAATTGTTCGTTATTTATTATTTCTCTGCACCAGCCACTGGATTGCCATAGCTCGCGCAGATTTCGTTTGATTATTGAGTAATAGTCTCGACAGGGGACTGCACGGTTTGCCGTAGGTAACTCCGTCTCGGCTACCTGCCTCGATTCCTCATCAGCGAGCTCATTGCCCGCGATGTCAACATGACCAGGCACCCAACAGATACAGGCAAACTTTCCATCCTCTTGAAAATGTACTTCAGTACTTCAGTCAGTGAGTCGGAGAATATTGTAAAGTTCTCATCGCTATCTCTAATGAGGTGCAGCACCGCCCACACGCCGAACAGCTCGGCGGTAATAATCGAGGTCTCCGGTAATAGCCGGCATGCTCTAGTACTCTTCGTGATATACCTAGTAACTCATGAAAGTTTCATAAAAATCAGTTCATAACTTTTGAGTTTTGGCATTAAGAAAAAAAGAGGTAGACAAACAAACAAAGGGATGAGCGGAACTCCACCAAAAGTAAATTATCTGTTCTTCCTAATATACCTAACAATTCCTATAAATTTCGCAAGAGTCCGTTCATAATTTTGTGCGTTATCTTGATGACAGACAAACAGAATAACAGGCAAACAAAAACCCAATGAAAACACAAGCTCGTTAGTGGATGTTACTAGGTATACAAGACACCGCAGCCTCGTGTTGCTAACGAGTTTGTCAAAAAATATTTCTAGATTTCTGAGGTGCGTTGTAATCAGCATTTCTGGACCACCGGTGACTCAGTTTCCAATCGCAACTCGTGTTGTAATCATAACCCAAACGACGATTGGGACACGGGTTGCAGTGACGCACGGGGCACGCACACACACCTGGAAATTTTTGGGGTTGTGACCCGTGAAAACTTGGTTGTGACGTATGAAATCTAGGTTTTGACGTCATTTGTTTAGAGCTAAGGCGCTAAAACTCAGTTCACACGACAGTAAATGAAAAAATTTTCGTTTGCACCCCTGAGAGTAAATTCTGTGTATGTATAAAATAAGCGAAGCTTTTTGAATTGACCGAAATTGAGGAGAAATATCACAGCCAATACAAGTGACCATAGCAACGCCAAATAACTCGACGGCTAACATTTTATCGAATACTTTTGTAAACTTCCAGTTCCACCACTGTGTGAATACACCTTCATGAAATGTATTGGGATAACCTTTTTAATTCTATCGAAAATATTCTACTTCTCTGTTTTGCTATGTAAATACTCCACGACAAGAAACCTGCGTTGGACAGCGCAAGTTACCTTTCAGCCTATATGTACCTGACTCCTGCAATAAAAGCAATCTTGTTAACACTACTAAGAAAAAATATTACTTCATTACTTGTCACTGCTGCATCGGGCACTAAGCAGGGAGCTTAGTGGCCAACACAGATTTGTGTCACTGTAGATAGTTGATCTTCAGCAATCGTTAGAGAAGGGACTCGTCTCGCATGACCGTGTCACAATCCCGCACAAATTACAAGTAGCCGTAACCGGGGTCGCTGTAATAATTTCTCAGGTTGCGGTAGCCCAGTTTGGTTTTGATTACAACACGCCTATGGTAGCTTAATGCGTCCTGTATATTAGTTGAAAAGTTTGTTGTCCAAAAGCTGGTACGCACGTTGGTAAAAAGAACGAGTTTTCTGAGCTAACTAAGAACACGCAGTTGAGCCCTCGTAAACCCGGCTGCGAGTTTACAAAAAAGGAGTAAAAATGTTAGCCGTGGGGTCTGTTTGCTGAGCAAGCGCCGCTAGTGAAGTTTCAGGTACCTTGTCAAGCCTGGAAAGAATTTTAACTAAAATTCTTTGCAAGTGTGTGCTACTTGAATGGACACATCAACGCATTCGGAGGTGAAGATGGCGAAACTCGTTCTTCTGACGAGCGTGTGTACATGCTTTTAAAAAAAGATACTCAGCAAAGGCTCACTTTAGAAGTCACAGAGTCACAATTTGAGATGAAGTTTGGTAATCTATCGAGGCTTTCTGCCGTTTAATTGGTTGAAGCAAGGAAGATAGACACGAAGAAGCGAACAATATTTATTACATCAAAAAAGTACAAAAATCAAAGCTATGCACCGAACGCTAAGTAGGCACCAAATACAAGGCACGATTAAACAACATTGAATTGAGTGTTTGTGACTGACATTAATTAGCTACAGTACGAAAAAACACTAATAAGGCAAAGATTCTTAATATTATTCCATTGTTGGTTGAACTAATCAAGATATAAAATCTTTACATTATTCCATTGTTGTTGAACCATCAAGACATAAAACCTTAACATTATTCCATTGTTGGTTGAACCAAGCAAGACATAAATTTTCACTTAATATTATTCCATTTATTTGCTGGCTGAACCAATTAATAAAAAGCATTCTTAATAATACTGAATTCCCAAGTGAACTAATCAGCACATACATTTAGGGTTTTATAGTTCTCGATAAACCAACGGAGACATAAAATTATCTATACATATAAGACTTTCCAGTAACTTCTTACATATAGCATTAAAACGCAATACCAAGTTATTTTTGAAAAACTTATGAAATAATTTTTTACATTACTTCACATTCATGTGCAACAAAATGATTACCATAAACATACGTCTAAGTCAATCAAAACAATATACAGTAAACTCTCCATATAACGGACACCTCGGGGGGAGCCTCAGAAATTTTTCGTCCGTTATAAGGAGATTTCCGGTTTAGAGAGAGATCCCTCTATAACGGACATTTATCTCTATACACCGGAGCATTTCGTTGTATAGAGATTCNATAGACACGAAGAAGCGAACAATATTTATTACATCAAAAAAGTACAAAAATCAAAGCTATGCACCGAACGCTAAGTAGGCACCAAATACAAGGCACGATTAAACAACATTGAATTGAGTGTTTGTGACTGACATTAATTAGGATAGCTACAGTACGAAAAAACACTAATAAGGCAAAGATTCTTAATATTATTCCACTGTTGGTTGAACGAATCACGACATAAAATCTTGACATAATTCTATTGTTGGTTGAACCAATAAAGACATAAATTTTCAATATTACATTCCAGGTGCATCAAATCATGACCTGGAATTCTTAATACTATTCCATTTATTTGCTGGCTGAACCAATTAATAAGAGGCATGCTAAATAATACTGAATTCCCAAGTGAACTAATCAGCCCATAAATTTAGGGTATTATAGTTCTCGATAAATCAACCGAGACATAAAATTATCAACACATATGAGACTTTCCAGTAAACTTCTTACATATAGCATTAAAACATTAATATATATATTATATTATATATACCAAGGTGTTTTGATGAATTTATGAAATAATTTTTTTACATGACTTCATATTCATGTGCAACAAAATGATTGCCATATGCATACGCCTACAGTACATCATGCAAAACAATATACAGTACGTAGAAGATAAGGTCATGGCAGAGACATTCAATGCCTAGCGGTGACAGTATACGCACTTGCGTCGCCGTATTTGTGCAGTTACAATCTGAATCCATACATACAGTAATACATTATAATTAACATTGAAACACTGAAGTCTATTTGAATATCGTCGCTCAATATAGGTTTAATACTTCCCCTCAAGAAACTCGTATAGGCACCAAACCTTACTAGTAGAGAAATTGCCCTCGCCACTAAAAAACGTCCAAAATTCACAACTCTTTCTTAAAAAAAAACGTAAGAAATGCTGCATATGTTTAACCGCATAAATAAGAACAAAATGTAGCAAGTACCAAGGCAAAATGTGAAAACAACCAAAGCATATAAAACTGAATATGGAGCGCGCATACATAACACGTACTGTAACAGAACATATACCGTACTGTATAAGAAAACAATGAAAGGTAACAACATGCAGCACATAAATTGTATATAATTATCATAACTAGTAATGGTAACATTGGTTACTGGTTCAATGGTCATCAGGCCCGCCTTACATCGGATACACCAGATGAAGGCATCTTCATCGTTCATATGCATCATTCGACCCCTACATAACGGGGCGCTGGGCATGGGTTTGTTATCAGAGTGTCCACGAGTATCGGAGTTCATCTGGGCTCACATCGATCTCTGGGTCACATCCCTCCCATAATGGTCCAGTTCCCAAGAGGGTCCACCAACATAAGTTGGAGGCTTCAGACGATGGCGCAACATTTATCAAGATTCACTCACGTCAACAGAACCACTAGTTGCGTTTGATTAGCCTCCAAGGTGGTAGTGTTTAAGAATCAGCCTCTTCGACTGCATGGAAGAAAATTAATGGTTTGAGGCGTTTCGATAATGTAGCAGACCGCTGCAGGCCCTAATCTATGTAACCACTGCGAATAAACATTGGAGCCGCACCTCAAGCGGACCAAAATTCCAGAAGGGATCAAATAGAGAATTGCATGAGTGAGGTGCAGTGGGTTACTGAGTACCATCCCATGCTGCATTTGTCAAAATTATAATAGCTGCTCGAAGCTAGCAACAGATTCAGCAAATTTGGCACCGTTGCAAGTCAAATTCTTTACGAAAGTGACCGTTTCAAGCAACAAGTAACATTTGGTCTAGCCCTGGGGAGGTGAAACCTTCATTTATTAATATAAATAATAAGCTCATTACGTTACCGGGGCAGCAGAACCATCAGTAATCACACCGAACATTTCACTTCATAATTGTCAATAGATTTCACACAGTTCCAGTAAGCTCTTCATTGCTCTGACATAAAAGTTTCTATGAAGGAATTCACGAAGAATCCCAACCGAGTCTGGGTCTTCCACTCGCAGACATGGAAAACAGTACCTTCGAATTTTTGAGTTGCTGGGGCATTCGGCCAAGAAATGGTTAAAAGTCAGCAGCACGAGGCAGTTATCAAAACAAGGTTGAGGCGGCGCTCTAGTGAGGATTTATGGTTCAACCTGGTGTACTCAATACGCGAGTGGCAAAGTGCGACCTTCATGCAGCGATAACTGCATCTGGCTGTCACCCAGTCTTGTATTCCAAGCTTTGTTATGTTCAATGTGCTATTGTTTACTCCATCCCATTGCTGTTGTTATGACGTTCTCTTGGATATCCTAATGTGGTAGTAATAATCACCGTTCGGTATGGCTAGGCTTACCCTTCTTGCAGGGGAAGGTGCCGCACTCCAGACCCCATCGTCAGCTCTTCCACACAGAGAAATTTTGTCCAAAAACTGAAACACGCAGGCGCTTCTTAAAAGAAAAGTGCATGATGATGATGCATATAGGGTCTTATGATGCACTTGACACGAATTATTGCTCTTATCTGTTTCGGTTTCGTGACAAAATCGATCGAAAAACTTTGTAGTTTTGTGACACAAGAGAAGCAAGACGCGGTTTCATACTAACACGCAGATTGCTCTCGTTTTTCAAAGTAATGTCTCTTCAGGGGCATGAATTTTACCTGTTTTTGATGTGTTGGTCCATTGATAAGGCTGTCAGTACCGGTATTGAGAGTATTACAGACTACATGGTGGTTACATTAACATAACAGGATAGTTGCTTTAATACTAATTAACACTGTCTGTTGAATAATATTTGTGGTACAAGTATTGACAAGAACTAGAACAGTTAAAGCGTCTTTAAAAATTACAAAATTTCTAAATAAAATACATTAGGAATCATAAAAAATATAGCAACAGTTCAGAGAAAACATCTGCTGCCCACATTGGCAACATACGCACTTCGTCAATTACTTAGGGAGACATTAAAGCCTCCTAATGCCGAGTTACATTAGGCATTTCCACAGACAACTTGATGCAAGGATGCGAGACTCGGACGTCATTTATGCCACGGTATCTATGCTACCGATGCAGTTGCAGCTGGCTCTTGATGGGGATCATGAGGCAAGGTTGGTACAGCTTGACTTCAGTGCTGCTTTTGATCGCGTGAATCACCTATGGCTGCTCCATAAGTTGAGATTTATGGGTATTGGTAGTTCAGTTTTCGCGGTAATTAGTCAGTTTTTATCTGACAGACGTCAATGTGTAGTTGTTGATGGGAAGAGTGAGTTTTTGGACGTGGTTTCTGGTGCTCACACGGTAGTGTTCTGGCCCCTTTGTTAATCATAGTATTTACAACGGACCTGTTTGATCTCGTTAATAATTTACTGGTTGGTTACGCAGATGATCTTACTTTGCTGGCTGTTTGCGATAAGTTTAGTGATAGGTTGGAGGTTTCAGCATCCATTCAGCATTATTTGGAAGTGATTGATTCCTGGTGTTCCTCTCTGTCTTTGTTGGTGCGGGTATTGGCAGCTTTAACAGCTTTAAACAATCTGTACACAGAGCTATTTTGTGATCTTGGATCTTCTCTTTCTTTTTTTTTCTTCACTCGCTGGGCTAGTTGCGTGGGGGTTTGTCAACCTCATGGAGTTTCTCCGTTCTCACGTCGCCAGCCTGGCGTGATTTCATAATAATAATATATATTGAAACAGCACACGAGCTGCTCATCCTGGCAACAAGTTGGGCATAGGAGTGCATATGTGCCCCCGGCATTAGACGTAGTCATTAACGATTCAAAGAGGAAAAGAAAGGAACGCACAGTAAGTCGAGATCAATGGGGTACCCGTGCTTGAAGACTTCCCATACTGGAGTTACGCGCCCGGACACAGCAAGCCGGGAATGAAGAGGAAGAGCGAAAAGCACTAGTAAGAATATCAAAAAGAATGGAAGCAAAGGTGAGAACAAATATATATAATGTCTTGAAAACCGAACTAAGGTTGAGATAGGTAACCTATGCAGTACTCGTGGGATGCACTAGGTAAAACTATCCGGAAATTATATGCGTAGTATAACCGACCATACTTAACGACTATTTATTAATAGGCAAAATATAGAAATCAAGTTGTTTTAGTTGTCTTGGCACCAAACTGCGAGCTCCGTCCGAAGAAGAACGACGTAGCACAGGGAGATAGGCCAAGAATGAGTGAAAAGTGAGAAAGACAGAGCTGCCCCGAGACGCACAGAGTGAGGGCCGTCGGAATAGCGTTGCACGTTAGTAGGTGGAAGACTATGTGCACATCCATACAGAAATAATCATGGGTCTGATCGGTGAAGACTGCTGACCCAGTCATTGCTGTAAGATCAGGCGTTCTATTCTTGAGCCAGGATAGAAATCTTACTGTGCGGCCACTGGGAGGGGGGATGGAGAGCACTGGCAAACTCAGAAATGGAGACGGTCGGGAGAGGGAGGGCGCAGCTGTCAAGATCCTTCCATTTACGACGCTAAAACTCAGACAATCTGCCATCGACTGTAGTCGTTAACTCTCTGGGCCCCGGAGCAGCATTAGGGGCAGCCCAAACTAGTACATGTGGGTTTCCTAACAGAATTGTTAGGCTAGGGCAACTTTGTCATTTAAAGAACTAGCATAATCAAGGGTATATAAAGTAAAAGCAGTGCATGATCCCAAGGAGACGCAGGTTCGCGTACCACAAGTACCAAAACACACACAGGAACACTCCTGCATCTACAGGGGAAGGGAAGTGTGGAAGGAAGATCGCGAGCTCCCAATACTCCAAGTGAAGAGCTCCTCCCAATTAACAGGAAGTGGAAATGCCTCAACAGCTTCTCAGTTTGTTTTTTGATTAGGGGGGCGTTAGGTTCGAAGATATACACGAGGTAAGACAAGGTCCACAGGAGTAAGCTAGTTTCGTTGACGTTATGACAGCTTGGGAGGATGGGGATGATTTGGTTTGAGTATATATATATATTGATAAAATTGGTTCAGAAATATCAATATGGTGGTAATAAAATACTTAAATATTTGTTTACAGAGTATAAAATACTTTGCATATCTAATTCTCAATTTTACAAAATTATGATTTCATACATTTGACGGCTCTAGTTTTATGGATACTTTCTCTCCAGTCAACTTCGGTTCCTACTGCTCCAGTTAACGCTAGAGAACACATTATCACCAGCATGCGAATGAAAATCGAAGAAGCAAGGTGGGCATGAAGAAAGAAGGTAATAACGGTTTAGGCAAGGCAAAGTTATCATATTGGTTCCGGTGATAGAGAGTCCCCTGACTGGAAGATCGAATGAAGCACGGCAAAAGGGAAAGGAAGACGTCCCGAAGTAAGGCTGAGGTAACAACATCTACTACTTAAATAAGCTCCTCTTTGGCAGCGGAAGTAGCGGAACTCCCTTCCGTCAAATCAACATCAAACAAGCCCTTTTTATCAGCATCCAATAATAAGTCCATGAAACGAAAATTTAAATTTTCGTTTTTGCCCCCAACTAGTTCTTTATAAAACGGATCAGCAGCCTTCTTAACCCCTTTCTTCATTAGTGATTGGAAAGAAGGCTTAAAAGACAATGGAAGAAGGGCGTTAGCTAGGAGAGTCTGAGTCTTAAAGACAAAGGCATTGGGTGGGCGACTAATCTTTCCAGTTGTCTTAGCACTGACTTTTTCTCCTGCTTCACTTTGGGTGTTCTGCACAAAAACCAGTCCCATAAAGAATCCATAGATGGCTGTACGGCGGAACTCAGCATGGAACTGCTCATAGTTCCAGTCTGCAACAGAGACTTTCAAGTTCTCAGTGATGTTCATAAAAGTTGAGTGGTAGTGATGGAGAATGTCGTCCAGATACTTGTCCCGTAAGGCAGAGACGGTGGATGTGCCTAGAAGGTAATGAAGATCAAAGAGAGGATGGCTAAACATGGCATTCTGCCAATCAATAAGCTTCACACCGTCAACACTCTCTTCACCTTCAGATGATCTGTGGTGGTAAAGGATGTTACTGTTCCAGAAATCCCCATGTATCAAGCAGGCCATGTGAAATTTACTTTGGTCACACCAAAGCGCTTCAAACTTCCCGTAAATAGCTTTATGGTTTTGCTTAAGCTTCAAAAAGAGGTCCTTGTGTTCGGGCATCGTTCCAATATATTTTATAACGCCGTCAAACAATGTCGCCATTATTGGTTTGACTACTGCGCCTACCGCATCGCTATACTTCAGCTGAGGGAACTTTGCAAGGATGTTATTACTTTTATTATAGGAGTATGACAAGGCATGTAGGCGCGCCATTTGGTCCACCGTGATCATAATCTGCTGCAAGTCAAGCGCCCTGTGCCTGTCATTGGTGCCATAGTTTGCCACTTTACAGTTCTCCAGAACGAGGACGTACTCAGAATCTGTAGAAACTCCATGAATGTATTCAGGGACACTTAGCGTCTCATCAGCATCTTTGTTGGCAGCATTACTGTCCCAAAAAGTATGAAGCTCGTCAAACACCTCAGCATACAACACAAACTCTCTGACGTATCCGCCAGTATGCTTATGAAATACTTGAATGAATGGAGATGGGTTTTTAAATTTGGCGATGAAGCTGTACTCTTTGGTGACTGCTGATGTTCCTTCGCTGTCTGCCTGCTGCAGCTCTGCTGTGGCATCCACTCTCGCCAGCTCTGAATTGTATCCCTCGCCTGCCTTCGCAGCTGAAACAAAATATGCAGCAAATGTAAGTCCGTTTCTGCTGTCAGAAGCCATCACAAGTTATTGGACGAAGGCACAGGCCAAAAGACATGCCCTCTACATTCCGAGACTAAAAATAGATATTACCAGGACTCTTCAAAGCATTAGTTGGGCGGCATATCCGAAATGCTATTGACATGTATCTAACTCTTAAAACTCAAAAACCTACTTGATCCTCACTCGCAAAGGCAGCCAGATAGATAGTAAGATATCAGCGGTTCCGTGCACTGCGGAGAAAATTCACCATTATTTATCCCATTGGTGGCAAGCTACGACCCTCAAGCACAGTAACTGAGCGACTGCAGACGTAAGGGTCGTAACACCATCTGGTGCTCGTTCAAGGGTTGATAAAGAGTTGATACTGCCTTCCGCTATCAACTCATTGGCACACGGCGTTGCGTTTACACCAACAACAACAAAAAAAAAAATACTTATGCTATTCCTAAAGAAAGTCTAAGCTTAATTTGAGTGTAAATGGATTAAAGCGGCCAGTTTAATGAATCACATTGCGTTTTAACACACTAGAACTACTGTATGTACGTAGGGCCTAAGACGCCAGGGCAAGAGTTCGCCAAACGCAAAGAAAGAGTCAGAGATGGTTCAAGCCTCAACCACAATATTTTGCTCATAGTTAAAACCAAATGATGTCAAATTCAATTAAAAGAAACAATCAGAAACTTTCTTCACCAGGATTGTAAACTTGCAACCCAAATTTTAGTGTCTAAGACATTATTTCGTGAGGATAAAAGAAAATTGAAGGAAACTCATTATGGAAGATACGGACAAACATAAAGACCATCATACGTTACTTGTCATAGGTAAAACTTGACTGCTTCGCGATGAATTTTCATCGCCCCAAAGAGATAGAGAAACCGAAACTCACCAGCATCGAGGGTGAACGAGCAGAGCTTGACCGTGGCGCTGGGATCAGTTTTGGATACGAGCTTCTGAAGCACAAACTGCACCCACTCGTGGGAAATGGCACCAGGGCATGAGGGGGTCTTCATGGTGAATGTGTCACGGTTAACCTAAAGTTACTGAAAACAACTGATACTAAAAAGCAACAAGAAAAGGTACCATTGATAATAAGCCGCGATATTTTTGTTTTCCGATCTGAGGAGAAACAGCAGTGGCATTAGTGACAGCAATATCTCGAACAGTTACCACTCTTAGAGTGACACAAGCATCAACCTTGGCATGCAAAATGCTGTAGTAACGATGGGATATGAAACATTAAGGTTGTAACAATGCTGGTAATACATCAAACATTTACAAAGACAACTTGATGCAACGATGCGAGACTCGAACGTCATTGACAGGGTATTATGATACCTACCGATTTTCTTAATAAGTATGGAAATGACCCGCGAGCTGCGTATGCTAGCAACTAGTTGGGTGTAGAAATGCATTAGTGGCAACGGGGTAAGCAAATATCGACCTACAGAAATGCTAAAAACAAGGCTTAGCTACTAGCGTTTCGGAGACAATCTGCTCTTCTTCGCGCCGCAGGTATCGGCGATTTTCATCTCTGCTTTTCTACCGGAGGTTTTTAAACTATATCCCAATTTAGCTGAGTCTCACTGATCCCACGTGGTTAATGCGCTACTACTGATAGGAAATTAAGGCGCGAAGCTACTCTAAACCTATGCGGCGCCGCGGCTAAACGAATACGCCCAACCATGCCGTACTGGGCCAAGAGATGAACAAAGAACAGAGACGACTAGAATGAAGAAACACTGTCGCAGCGACTGCCTTCGGTAGTCCCCACAAGGAAGCAGGTAGGATTTCCTTCGGATGGGTTGCTTACCACCATTCGGCGGTTCATCCCACAGAACAGAAGAGGAAGTATGTAGCTAAAACCTATTATTATTACTATTATTATTATATTGGTAGTGTCCCGCTATTTCTGAAACTTAGACAACCAATAGCGACCTAAGATGATTTACTCGGCTTACAGCCGGAACCACAACGTTGTGATCAGGTGGCAAAAGATGGACGAAAAGAGAAGAAGACAGAAGAAAGAAGTGCCTGTGTGGACGGTCCCTTCTGTGGCCCTCTGCACGGGCGAGGTAAGAACCCAGCAGAAAAAGTCGGTCACCTCGATCGGCGGCCCACCTCGCGGGACAGAAAGGAAATAAAGAGAACCTGCCTAACTCTACAAAACTAACCTTCTCAGCAGGAATTGCGGCCAAATGCTACATTCCCTACGGAGAAGGCACTCGGGACCCTTGGGTGCGTGATGCCCAAACATATAGTGGCAGGGAGCTAAAACCTACCTGGTACTGCAGTAGTGAAAGGCAGACAAGTACCATGTGCACGCCATCACCAATGCAGATTAATAGGCTATTCACAATTCCTTCGAAAGACTTCGCATGAAAGCCTCCTATTTAAACAACGCACAAATATTTTTCTTAGGATCACAAAATTCACACATTCCCAGTCATTATATACAACTGCTAAATAGTTTCAATTACGCAGCATGTGACGTTAGTTAATTCAGTAATATCTACGTAATAGATAGCTATATTATTAATGGAAGTTCAGGAGTTATAACGAGAAAATCAAGATTAAATATTAAAGGTTCTCATGTCAAACACCAGTAAAAAATACAACTTTAGTTAGCTACTGCATAAAAAAGAAAAAACAACAATAACAGACATTAAAATTTTCATGTGCTAAAGAAGTTCTTGGCAGCATCCCTACACCATCTCACCACATATAATAAATACATCAAACAATTCACTTATGGTGGCATCTGGAATCCACGCCAGGACACACACAAAATCTATGAAACGACAACAAAACCAACACAAAAACGAATGCAATCTAGGGCGTATTAGCGCTTCGTTCTGCAACACAAAATTCATTAACAACTTTAACTACGACACCATTCATACGGGAGTGTAAACCCTAACAAATTTTTCAGCATTTCCAGAGTTTCGCGAGAGGAAAGAAAGGATATGGTCAAGTATCTTTTGCTCAAGAGAAAAGGAGGAAAACATGTAAGGTGAAAGTTTGCAGGCTAACAGTAAATCAAGAAACAGTAAATCGAGAAAGTTAAAAAATCGAGAAACAGTAAATCGAGAAACAGTAAATCGAGCAACAGTAAATTGAGCATTAAAAGGAGGTCCCGAAAAGAACGGCAACTTATTGTAGGGGAAACAGCAGAAAGCAACGTTCCATGAAAGGAAAACTTCCAAACAAAAGCTATGGTAACCACAAAATCTACAACTAAATAAGGTCTTCCTTGACTGGTGGGAGATTAGAATTTTGTTCTGCCAAATCAATGGTATCAAACAAGCCTCTTTTTTCAGCATCCAGCAACAAGTCCATGACACGAAAATTAAGATTTTCGTTTTTGCCCCCTTCTAGTTCCTTATAAAATGGTCCAAGGAATTTCTTAAAGCCTTTTTTCATTAGAGATTTGAAAGAGGGCTTCAAAAACAAAGGAAGAATAGCATTAGCCACAACAGTTTGAGTCTTAAAGACAAAGGCATTGGGTGGGCGACTAATTTTTCCAGTTGTCTTAGCGCTGACTTTTTCTCCTGCTTCACTTTGGGTGTTCTGCACAAGACATAGTCCCAGGAAGAACCCAAGCAAAGACGTACGGCGAAACTCAGCATGGAACTGTTCATAATTCCAGTCTGAAACAGAGACCTTCAAGTTCTCAGCAATGTTCATAAATGTTGAGTGGTAGTGATGAAGAATGTCGTCAAGATGCTTGTCCCGCAAGGAAGAGGTGGTGGATGTTCCTAGTAGGTAGTGAAGATCAAAAAGAGGATGGTTGTACATGGCATTCTGCCAATCTATCAACTTTATACCATCAACGCTTTCCTCACCTTCAGGCGATCCATAATGGAAGAGCATATTACTGTTCCAGAAATCACCGTGTATTAAGCAAGCCATGTGAAAGTTGCTGTGGTCGCACCAAAGCCGCTCAAATTTTTCCATAACACTAGAGCGGCTTCGCTGAAGTTTCTGGAAGAGATCCTGATGTTCGGGCAATGTTCCCACATATTTTATTACACCATCAAACGAGGTAAAAATGATGGGTTGTAGCATGGCGCCTGTCGCGTCATTGAATTTGAACTGGGGGAATTTTTCAAGCAGGTTGGAACTCTTATTATAGGCGTAAGATAGGGCATGAAGACGTGCCATTTGATTTACAGCAATCATAGTCTGCTGCAAGTCGAGCGCCCTGTGCCTGTCATTGGTGCCATAGTTCGCCACTTTACAGTTCTCCAGAACGAGGACGTACTCCGCATCTGTACAAGCTCCGTGAATGTATTCAGGGACACTTAGCTTCTCATCAGCATCTTTGTTGGCAGCATTACTGTCCCAAAAGGAATGGAGCTCGTCAATCAACTCAGCATACAACACAAACTCTCTGACGTATCCACCAGTATGCTTGTGAAGTACTTGAATGAACGGCGATGAGTTCTTGAATTTGGCGATGAAGCTGTACTCTTTGGTTACTGCTGGAGTTCCTTCGCTGTCTGCCTGCTGCAGCTCTGCTGTGGCATCCACTCTCGCCAGCTCTGAATTGTATCCCTCGCCTGCCTTCGCAGCTGAAACAAAATATTCTGTATCCATAACTCTGTTTCCAGAAGCAATCGAAAGTTATTGGAACAAGGAATAGACATGCCCCCTGTCGATTGCTACTCGCAATACAAAGATATAACAAAGGCTCTTCAAAGCACTGCCCGGTAGGTTCTCATTGCTATTGATATATAAGCCATCGAACTAAAAAACCAGCTTCATTCGAGGTTGTAAGGACTGTCAGATACTAAGTCAGAGATAAGCGGTTAAGTGCACTGCGGAGATAATTCGCCATTAGTCCTCCCATCGGTCCTATGCTAAGTCCCGCAGTCAAAGTGAATGAACGACTGCAGCAGTGAGGGGCGGTGACACCATCAGGTGCTTGTCCAACGATTGATAACGTAATTACACATCTATTGTTTTAGGTACTCTTTTTACGGGTTAGTTCCTTCAGATCCACTTTACTTTCATTCTTAGAGCTAACCTGGGGAGAAGATTCCTACCTGGGCTAGATTTACACTTGCGGACACAAGTCAGTGTTCACACGTTATGAAAGACAGAATTCAAGTAACATATTTTTGTATAGACTTGTTGGTTCAACATTTTTATTGTACATATGCTAAAAATATAAGGAAATGGAGAATTAGAATGAACGTATTAGAATTAGAGATACGGTGCGCATAGCTAAGTAAACTTGAGACTTTGACTGTGATTTCCCTCCATAGGCTATGATGGACAACAATTTTCATCTGTGTATCACAGTCCTTTGAAGATTATCGTAGTGATACTTTATCTCCAGTAGAGACAAAGATAACAAAACTCACCAGCATCGAGGGTGAAGGAGCAGAGCTTGACAGTGGCGCTGGGATCAGTTTTGGATACGAGCTTCTGAAGAACAAACTGCACCCACTCGTGGGAAATGGCACCAGGGCATGAAGGCGTCTTCATGGTAAATGTGACACGGTTAACCTAAAGTTACTGGAAAGTGGAAACAACTAATAAGAAAATGTAAAGAGAAAAAAAGACCATCAAGAATCACTCTCACTATGGTTGTATTTCAATCTGCGAAAAAATAACAGTGTCAAAGTTAATATCACTAGCAGGACTTGTGGAAACTCCACGGTTAGTTACTGTCTTTCCTTTTTGAAATGTATCAATCCTAAGGTATGTTATTACAATTTTTTACCTTAGACTGAGTACTACTAACACCCCTCACATAACACGGATGAATTCTGTCTGACGTAATGCAGTCCGTCTTCCCTAACACATATCATCTAGGCTAACGAAAGCCGTGAATCCTAAAGTTCGGTATCTAAGCTTAAAATAAATCATACAACTCGATGCTCCACATAGAACATGGCGCACCTGATTTAAACGAAGACTTATTTAACCTAACGCACCTCATAATCTTGACGTTTCTTATCTTACCTAACGAACTTCATCTAACCTACCGTTTCTCGCCTTATCTATCTCACATCTAACCCAACGCCCATCAAATTTAACGCTTTATCTGACCTAACGCCCCTCATAAACCTTAATGCTCTTCATTGAACCTACTGCTTCTCATACGAGCATTTACCCTGAAGCTTCTCAGCAAACCTCACGGATTCTCATCTACCCTAATGCTTCTTATTCAACCTTACGCAATTCATCAAAATAACGTTTCTCATCTGACCAAACGCACCTAATCACACCCACTGTTGCTCTGCTTGCTTTACGCATGCCATCTAACGCAACCTCA
>LQNS02278125.1:6119286-6138602 GCA_001587735.2 Parhyale hawaiensis | reverse complement strand
GATCCAAGTACTGTGTGGCCCTCGCCTCCTACAAGCATAGGATCGGGCTTAAGCGATACAACAAAGTAACTGGGAAAAACACCACCAGTAGACGCTTTCGATGAGTTTGAGTTCCAGTCTAAGAGGAAACAAGAGTGATATTAGCAACAACGTAAACCACAATAACCGCATTTCTGGCGAGGGGGCAGAAGTATCAGCTTTGCCACTTTAAACGTTGCTAAAACGACGTGATACGATGTAATAACTATTAAGGTTTTGTAAGTAGCTAGCTATTATTACTTAACATGAAAATAGTCTGACGACTACTGAAGGAATATTCTTGCGAATTTCTCTTACTCCCACGCTCTCGTTCCTGTTGCTGGTAGCTGAGAGGGCCTGTCACTGACCCTGTCAGTATAAAACGATTGTACACTCTGTACACCCCCACGTTACATCGCGTACAGCTTTATTGTAAATTGGAGGCCATAAAAGCCCGTGTCCCCATATGTCTTATGTTCAGTTGCGCAGCGACCCCCATCTTGTTCGCTGCAGTTCTTTCTTCACTATTGCCGCTATACCTGCAGCAGTACTCGCATATTATCCAAATACAATAGGAAAGCATCTATCGCGCGTCCATATCCTTCTACGAAGAGGTTTACAATCGCTCGGTTTACAGATATAGAAGAAGCTACCATCCGTATATATCTACTTCAGAAAAGAGCATTGACATACGCGAAATATTGGTAACATACGTGCACATGCATAGCCTACGTGGACCTCATTAGGTACAAGAAAACCTCATGGGCTTAGCCTATATGATACCTAGCATTAGTAGCAATACATCGATACCAAGTGACTCAGGCCTACTCGTCCATATCGCGTAGTACAATGTCATCACATTTAAATGATAGGCCATAGTCTCTCCTACAATCTTTGTTCGGTTATTATTGTATAGCTATACCAATAAAGAAAAATAACTGTCTGCAGAAAATTAGTATAATCCAATGTGAAACCACGTTAATCAGATTAGATTAGATTAGATAGGCGGCAGTAGACGAACCAAAAGGCCCATTCCCAAAGAGACACCGGGACTTACACCCCGGCCCTCTATGAGCTATTGCCATTATGTTAGTAGGATGTAGAGGAATGGAAAAATGAGAGGAGAAAAAATAGAAGACGACTTAGTGGTCTAAGATCTGGAGTTCATCGAAGACAGTATTTCTGTCATTACAAGAGTCACCGTAGCAACACAGGATTATACCTCGATATAACTAAACTGCATTGTTGGTATGATTTGTACGACACAACAATGGGACATTGCGAAGCGTACCACACATCATAAACAAAATATAATCACAGAGTCTGTAAAGTCACAAGAATTTTAGGCGTCAAACAAGCCTTTCTTCTCCACATCCAGTAGCAGGTCCATGAGGCGATGTGTCAAGCCTTCATTTTTGCCTTCTTTTAATTCTTTCAAGAGAGGATTGCTCACTTTCTTCCCGGCCTTCAACACGAAAGATTGGAAGGAGGGTTTAAATACCAAAGGGACGGTGGCATTGGCTGCGACAGTCTGAATCTTGGAAACAAAAGAATTGCTCGGACGGCTAATAGCACCAGCAGTTTTGGCACTCGCTTTTTCTGCCGTTTCACCTTGCATGTTATGGACCATGGCCAAACCCATGAGGAATCCGTATAGTAATGTACGGGAATACTCAGAATGGAACTGATCGTAATTCCAATTCGGCACAGAGACCTTTAAATTCTCAGTAATGCTCATGAATGTTGAATGGTAGTGGTGAAGAATGTCATCCAGGTGGCTGTCACGCAGGGTAGAAGTGGTGGATGTACAAAGAAAGTAATGAAGATCAAAAAGAGGATTGCTCCACTGGGCAGTTTGCCAGTCTATCAATTTTAGACCGTCAACGCGCTGTTCACCTTCCGATGAGCCGTAGTGGTAGAGGATATTACTGCTCCAGAAGTCGCTATGGATCAAGCAAGACATTGGAAAGTTGCTCTGGTCATAGAATAAGGCCTCAAATTTCTGAGGAATGGTAGGACGGATATTTTTCAGCCTGATGTAAAGATCCTTGCGTTCAGGCAGAGTCTCCAAATACCTTATTGCATTGTCAAGCGAGAAATAGAGAGCCATTTGAAGCATGGTCCCTGCAACAGCATTAAATTTCAATAAAGGAAACCTTCCAAGGAGGTTTGTCGCTTTATCATAGGCGTACGAAAGGGCATGAAGGCGGGCCATATGGTTGACAGCGATCAAAGTCTGTTCAAAGTCAAGCTCTTTGTGCCTATCATTGGTGCTGAAGTTTGCCACTTTACAGTTCTCCAGGACGAGAACATACTCCGCATCTGTGCAAACTCCGTGAATATATTCAGGGATACATAGCTTCTCATCAGCATCTTTGTTAGAGGCGTTATTGGCCCAATAGGAATGGAGCTCATCAAATATTTCAGAATACATAACAAATTCTCTGATGTAGTACCCAGTGCGCTTGTGAAGCACTTTGATGTAAGGAGACGGACTCCTAAATTTGATTATGAAGCTGTACTCTTTGGTTGACGTCTGTGCAGCGTCGGCGTCACCGTCCTTCGGCTGCAGCTGTGCAGTGGCATCCACTCGTACCACCTCAGCATTGTAACCTTCGCCAGGTTTTGCAGCTGTGGGGAAAAGAAGTAGGTAAGGTATGTTCTCACTATATACATAAAACACAACAAAGTTGTTTTCAATCACTAGCTTGCTTGTTTCTCTGTCCCGATGTGAAGGATTGGATAGGAGAAAATTTGTCTCCTGAAATGCAAAGGGGCCGTTGCCTCATCAAATTTTTTAAATTGAAGAACAGAAGACAATTAAAGTACCTCTATGACAGTGTTTCCCATAAGGGGTGCCTATGAACCTACGGACCCCCTGTTGGTTCACGCACGGACCCCCTACTGGTTCATGATGTTTGAAGCTCCTGAGGCAATATTACATTGTTTTTATCCGATCGACGATGAAAATTAATATCCTAAGGTTATGGGAGAAAAAATATAAGTTTGAATAGCTTAAAAGTTATACTAATCTTCTACATCAATTTACTGAAATTGAAAATTTTCAACTAGCTATGGTATAGTTACCCCTAACTGCTTTTGCTCGATCACAAAGGCTTAGATTTTTTCAAAAACGGCGAGAACAACCATATACAAATTACCATTCAATGTAAATAGTCATTTAGGGCGAGTCAAAATTAATTCTAGAAAGTTAAAGGTGAAGACTCGCTGTATGTGAGTACTGGGCTGAGATGATCGGATGTCACGTGACTGTGCCGTGAGTAATTATATGCTTGGCCTATGTTCTGTATTAATTGAAAAGCAATAGCCTGGAAACCATCGACATTCACAATGCTCATTCAGTACGTAATATACCAAGTTGATGCTATTTTAATGGCGGGGGGGGAGGTCCGTGTATTTCAGAGTGATTTTGCAGGTGGTCCGTATAAAAGTGAGCTTTGGGAACCACTGCTTTATGATGAAGCAAGCAACATATAGCTACTTGGCTGTATTTCCACAGCGAACTATTTCAATTTCTTCTAAGTTCATGATGCACAAATTGAGTAGATAGGTGAAAGAAAAGGCAAAACTATTCCTGAGAACAGACACACGAAGAACATTAGAGGAAACGAGGCTTTTGTTGTCAGTAGATGACCCTGCAGGCCACAAGAATTATAAAGTGTTACATTACGGACCCAACATGACTTATTGCATAAAAATACCCTAGACCCTATTTTACCGAAGTTTGTGCTGGCACAAAGAAATAACCCCTGTAGTAAACATGAGAAGCGTGAGCACAACAGGGTTAAAAAGAGGTTCCAGTGGAGAGAATTTACAGCTGTGTTGGTGGCACAAAATAAGACAGAACTGTGTGACTTTGCATTACTGAGAGATGAATATTGTATAGCTACTTGAAATTCTTCAAAGATATTTCTGGGGTCGAGAAAAAAAAACCAGAGCATTCTTAGTAGGTACAATATAAAATTTAAAGATAGGTCAGAGCAAGAAGAGTGAAGTAGAGTACCTATGAATCATTATCTAACAAAATAGGAGCCTTGCATGCCGTTCAGCCATTCCCATAGGCCTACTACATGACGATTTCAAGGGAATATTCACTAACATAATGAGGCACGTTTCGTACCGGTTACCAGCTTAGAAAGTAACTACAGGATAATATCAAAGGGATAGTGCCCCCACTGTATAACAAAATGAACTATACTCATTCACTAACATTAGCTATAAATATGTACTATTGTGGATAATTTAAAATAATATTTATCATATAGACATGATAACGAGAGAACTCACCCCCATCAACTGTGAAGGAATCGTGCTTGATGGTGAAATTTTCATTAGTTTTTGCTTCGTATTTTTCAATAACAAATTGCATCCATTCGTGTGAAATTGCACCAGCACATGAGGGAGATTTCATTTTGCTTGAACCTAGAAAAAAAACGTAATTCATTAAAAACTATGAAGGACAAATATGCAGACAAAGTACAGTTGATGTAGACTCACTAAATAATTTCGAAGTGACTTTATTTTATCTAAATATTAACCAGAACTTGAGAGCGGTAGGTACCAGACAGAGATCATAAAGATGTGTAAGAAAGTTCGAATGATGGTAAAAGTTTAATATTCGGTATACATATATTACTTCAACAAAAAGTCTATAATTTTGAATAAAGATAATAATAGAGTATTTATGACCCATGTAACTAGGAAATTTCAATTTAAACAGTAGTAGTAGCAGTAGTAGTAAAAGCTTTACTAGCGATTCAGTGGCACACTGCCTATATCGCGGTGAACTATTTCTGTGTTTAACCACAGACTCGTGCGCCGACAATGGCGCGGAATATGTTATTTTATATTATAAAGTACTGTAGTTGTAAGGAGAAAATTATTATAATTTAACATATAGTATATGTAATTCACAAAGAAAAGGGCAGAGCCGTAGTTCATGATAGCATTTATCGTAGTGGATTTATTAGCTTGTGATAGAGGTCTCATCTGGTAAGAAAAGTCTTAAGGGCATTTCTATTGAATTGGCCGCAAGGTCCCTCAGAAACCATTCATTGGATGATGGAGTCAGCATCCTGACCATGCAGGTCCATGCAGGTTTCTCCGCTCGTTGGAGAAAGTGGGACACGCGGCCATCAAATGTAAGACATAAAATACATAAAATATAGCTACTTTTAAAGATACCTTTCATCATAAGAACCGTGTTTAAAAATATTAGCTCCCTGAACAAAAAATTAAACTCATGTTACTAATGAGGTGCAGAACCTGCACGAGCACGTATGAAGCAGCAATTCTGGCAGGCACTGAGTCTACAAAATTTCTAATGCACCCTTGATCCTGATCCATCCATCACTCTTGCATAGTTGCATTGATAGATTCCTTGAATCAGACACAGTACGTGGAGGATCTTCTCGGCGCCAAACTTGTCGTTCAAGATGATTCCATAAACTGTCGATGGGGTTCATGTCTGGAGATTTCGCCGACCATTCTAGGTGCCTTACATAGCCAGAATGGTTTTCATGCCAATGCATGAGCGATTTTGCCAAATGTATACGGCAGTTATCATCCAGGAAGATTGGCAAAGTAGCAATCTTGGTAATTTCTCAAAGCAATGTAGCCTTCCTTCTTAAGTTTGCTGGTTATTTCCAGTAAAGGACCCACTTCCGAGTAATTAAAACAGCCCTTTATTATTTTAGTAGTAAAGGTGACTAATTTTTTTTGTCTGGGGAGCTTATATACACTGGACGTAAAATAAAATCTTCGACGTTAGTGTGACCAGGAGAGTATAGGAATAAAAAAAATACATTAATACTGATGTAAATGACACGTAATTAGTATTCAACAGGAACACCGCAAAAACACGAGCAAACTCCATGATTAGGTCAAAACAAGTAAAGTGACAACCCAGCTGCGGTTCTTATATAAAACTAAAGTGCACCCTGCCCCACCACAAATTTAATTAAGGAACAACTCAGCTACCGGTCCTTATATAAGACTGAAGTGGACCCTGCCCCACCACAAACACTGACATGAACGCACAACACCACACCCTATCTCGCTCTTCACTCCGCCACATGAGCACTTGGTCGCAGGCAAGTTCCTGGTTGCATGTACAGTGCAAGCCGTCACCAACAGCGCGAACGCTCTTTATCTGTCTGCTCCTTATCTTGTTATTGAATATGCACTGCTATCAGCAAGATTAGTTGGTAGTATCCGGGAGGACAAGTAGAGGGCACCAAATCGGCCTCCCGCAACGTCCACAACATCCTGTTCACATGAATTCCGAAAGAGATTTTAAGCTTTACTAGAAGTTCGCAACTCATGGCATCATGTGTTGTTAAATAGGTGTATATGAAATTTCTAAATAGTGTTATACTCAAATGAATTATCTAGCACGACGTACCGGCCAATGACGACGCTAACGTAGCGCAAAAATAAAGGGACAAATAGTACCAAATGTCTAGAGAACATGGAACCTATAATTGGAGGTGTTCGTAAACAAGATCAACGTACATGGGAACAGAAAGTCAGGAAAAAAGAGGTAAAATAGAAGATAGTGACATCATTAGAAGTATGAAATCGGAAGAAAGTAAAGTGAGCACGAACAACAAATGTCACAAAGGCCTAGCTACATAATGTTTAAGGTGACCTACAGGGTCCCCTGGGGTCGCTGATCCCTAGTTATAACATAGGATGAAAGAACCAACTAACCTTACTACTATGTCACATCCTAAGCCCCTTGAAGGGAAGTGTTAAGCTGAGGCACTAGGTGAAACTAACAAGTAATGTCTCAATGTGAACAATCAGAGCAGTCATATTCATGTTGGCTCACTGCAACCATAAACAGTATCTGCAGTATTGTTCATTTGTATCTGAATTCTGAAAGAAATCCAGCTAAAGTTGTATTGATTTTCTTAGTTGATAATAGCCTACATGGTGCACAGTAAATGTTAGTGAATTAGGTAGGCTACCCAGTTCAAAGAACTAAGAACAAACTAATTAAGCATGACTTTTATTGAAAATCAAGATCAATCTCTATCAATAGCTATGTACTTCAGGAAAAATTAAACGACCGTTTTTATACAATAAAAATATATTTCAGCCGTTGCCGCATTAAATTACTTTTAGCTTAAACAGAAAATATTCGTGAGACCTAACAAAAGCACAAAGGTCTCCACAATTAAATATATACTCTATAAAAAACTTAACAGTAACAGAGAGCTGAAGAACCCCGTCAACTTGAGCGCTAAGGAATTTGTGATCCAAAAAAGAAAGAAGGTTGGACACACTGAACCACTGTGTACCGCAGCATCTGTATTGATAAATTTAAAGTTCTACTATGCCTTAGTTGCAAGTTAATCAAATGCTTAGATGCAGACTAATAATCGTAAACACAGCATCTTAACTTAAAACAATGCAGAGTCCAGTTCCATCATCAGCAATGCAAGTCTAATGTCGATGCCACACGCTAGTCAAAGGAATGAGTAACGTCATCTTTTTGCAGTAGTAGTAGTAGTAGTAGAAACTTTTACTAGTACTTCAGTGGCACACTGCCTAAATCGCGTCGAACTATTCCTGTGTTTAGCCATAGGCTCGTGCCCCGCTAGGGCGCGAAATTTGTCTCATTTTATATATTATAACGTAGTAAGGAGAATATTATCATTATTAATTCAACTTGTAGTACATGCAATTCACAAAAAAACGGCAGAGCCGTAGTTGACGATAGCATTTATCGTAATGGATTCATCAAAGTTTGTGATACAGGTTACATCTGGTAAGAAAAGTCTTGGGGGCATTTCTATTCAATTGGCCGCGAAATCCCTCAGAAAGCGTTCCTCGGAGGATGGAGTCGACATCTCGACCATGCAGGTCCGGATAGCATTCACTCCGCTCGTCGGAGAAAGTGGGACACTCGGCCATTAAATGCAAGAGAGTGAGAGGTACGACGCAGTCATCACAGTAGGTTGTGGAAACCTCATCCGCAGATGGTCGTGAGTGAGTCTCGTACGTGTGCCCAATACGTAGGCGGCACAGAATTATTAGAATTATTGTATCGTATCTACTATTCGGTTGATGATGGGGTGGATACTGTCGTATTCTCGCATGGCTTGTACTACACTCAATGAGTCAAAGAACATTGTAAAGTTCCTTTCATCGCTGTCTCCCTTACGCTACAAAATGGGCGACCACGAAGAGAAATAGTCGGCACATATCCAGGGAGTGCCATTCTAAATCTAGATGTCAATATTGCAATATATAAATAGATATACAAAAATAGTTATCTCTCAACATTCACAAAGTTGACACATAGGAATTAAACTGGAATATTTTTTATGATCCAGCAATGATAGTAAAAGGTACAAACGCGTTAGTCAATGAGAAACATAAAATAAAAAAACAATACCGTAGGTATTAAAGAGTAACTACGAGCTAATCACATAGAAAAAAGTATATTAATCTGTTCAACTGAACATTTACAAGTATTACACGGTTTCTGGATGGCATCATTGTTATTCATCCCCAATCAGCACAACCTAGGAATAGTAAACTTAGTCATTTTATTGATCAGTAAAACCTAGAAGAAATTCATTTGGTCAACGGTAATGAGCCGCTACAGTGTCGAATTAGAAACATAAACAAGAAAACGTCTAAAGTAAGTAGGTACTCGCAGGTAAGTAAGCAGTAAGGATACTGAAATTCATTTCCTCGTCACACTTCATTTGGTTAGCGTTGTTCAGAGCTTAGGATGATCAAATTTAGAAGATGGAGGAAGGAAAAAGCAAAACAGAACCACAAACACAAGGGAAAAATGGAGGGCTCCAAATAAGTACCTATTTCTGCTGTAATTTTGAGGGTCTCATAAAAGCACTTATTTCTGTAGGTATCTTGAGGACCTCATAAAAGCAGCTACCTATTTTCTGATTTTCTGCAGTAATTTGGAAAGTGTCGAAAAAGTAGGCCCTACCTAACATTTTCTGTAGCAATTGTGAGGCTCTCATAAAAACAGCTATTTTCTGCAGTAACTTTGAGGGTGTCGAAAAAGTAAATATTTTCAAACGTAATTTTGACAGTAGCTATCGTATAAGTACCTATTTCCTGACGGCAAGTGTCACTAGTAGTAACGCTGAGCGCAACAAAAATGTTAGGTTCTGCTGTGAAATTTCAGAACTTTTCAAAAAGATTGATATTAAATCTTCTACCAGAGATGAAAGGTAAACAGCAGCAATCCAACAACAGGTTTTTATTCTTACTTTTAATACAGGGTAAAATGTGGACGGTTTTCTGTTCCCATACATTGCACTTCCCAAGCAAACAATAAACGAAATTCGTCGCAGAAACTCACAACCTACAGCGTAGCACAATTGCACGATACGAGTTTCAGAGGCAGTGAACTCCGAACAGACACCGCTAATGTTGGACACACAAGTAGAAATCCACTATCACCACCACAGCACAGATTCAATCAGCCCTCTTTGTAGGAGGGTCAGCGTGACACCTCATAGCCAGGTTGGATATTTTTGCCACCGTAATATTAAATCACACCCCTAATCTCGGCTGGTGTAGTAAGTCACACCCCTAATCTTGGCTGCTGTAGGAAAATTTACCTTGAAATGTCCGAAATCAGACAGATAAAGCGCCTCTTCATCTAGTAATTCAATTAAAAATAAACTGAATTATGCAAAGCTCTTTAGATAAGTTTCGTCATAGCTATAAGAAAATGCAGCTGGCACCAATGACAGACTACGTGCTGGGCGCGAGTTTCCTCAGCAGCTCGTGACTGTTCCATGTGTGGTTGATAATACATAGATAGCAGTTGTTTATTAAATAACTCGGCATAATACCTCTACTTTTTTGTGTGAAGCAAATGTTCAGTAGCTACTTGTTGGAGGAAGAGCTGTAAGTTTAGAAGACCACGGTGAATATTATATTACATGCAAACGGCGAAAAATTCCATGCAAAAAAAAATTTAACTTAGTGTGAATAGGGTTAAAAGGGTTGTATATGACTGGCTTTAAAATAGCTAGCCACGTCGCAGCTGCAGTAATTTCCCCACAGTTGTGCTGTACACAAACATGCCAACCATCACAGACTTCCAGCAATACCTGCTAGTAAGAACATGCGAAGCTCAACTTAACATTAAATGCTTGTGCACTAGCTACTAATCAAGCGTCTTCTTCGACAAGATAATATTATAAAACAGAGCAAAAAAGAAAGCTAGAATTGGATGATCAGCAAGCCAAACCAATAACACTGCCCACAACAATGAAGATATAACTAGCATATTTATATACATAGGTATACATAGAATAACAGAAAGCATCATGCAACGCAATTTAAGAAGCTGCAAAACATCAACAATACAGGCGGTTCTTCACTAGAGGAAGAGTTTTGCTCTGAAGCCATTTACGATAGGTATAAACATTTATTTTCGTAGAAACATAGGCCTAAGTGTATATTATTAAAGTCCACAAATATTATACACAGTGCAATCATGGGTTAGGGAGTTTGGTTAAGTAGGCTAGGCTACACTTTAGCATTAAGGCAGGAATCGGGTACATTCAGTAGCTTGAATCACATCCTAAGCTAACTAGTGTAGGTGCCGGAAAAAACATGAAGGCAGGGCATTAATATGAAATTAGCTGGAAACACTGATGAAATTTAATAATGCAGTTTTGCTTGTTCTGGTGCAGAGTAATAGTTTCTCTTTTCATTTACACCAGTGATTCTACATAAAATATGATTTCTAAAACAACTAGCTATTCTCTTTGTTTTCGCATGAAGCATCCATCGTGTGTCGCATTAGTCACGACCAAAGGACCTTACTGCGACTGTAATTGTATTCATAATATTAATCACAAAGCTATTGAATCTTCATATAAGGGATTTTGGAAAGGAGAAACGGGCACAATGGGTGTTAGAAGGCACAAACAGGTAGGTACCGTACCATAGGGCATAAAGTCACAGTAATACTATGAAATAGTTACCATAAGGCAAAAAGTCACAGTAATAGCTACTATAAGATAGCTCAGTACCTACTACACCAAGACAAAATTTTCGCCAATCGAAGTAGAGTAAAAACAATTCACGTCGAGAATTAACGAAACACAGAAGCATCAGATAGAAAAATAAACTTCACGTGCATGACGGTTTAGCAGAAACTATGCGCTCAACTCGTCAAGTAGCCCCTTGTTATCAGCATCAAGTAATAAATCCAAAAATCGACTATTCAGTACTTCATTTTTGCCGTCCACAAGTTCCTGGACTATCGGAAGAGTTTTTTTCCTCATAGCTTTTACAAAAAGGCACTGAGCACCGGGCTTAAGAAGCAATGGAACAAAGACCTTAGCAGCCCAGGCTTTTAGCTTTGTGACACAAGAGTTGCTCGGTGGAGCTAAAATTTCAGTAGCGCCTGGGTTTAGTTTCTCTCCTGCTTTGCTCAGAGTTACTGGAATAAGACATAGGGCCAAGAAGAAGCCATAAAGCGCTGTGCGACGAAATTCAGCATAGAACTGATCATAATCCCAATTAGGGACAGACACCTTCAAGTTCTCAACGATGCTCATGAAAGTAGAGTGGTAGCGATGAAGAATGCTTTCCAGATGCTGGTCGCGCATGGACGAAGTGGTGGAAGTGCTCAACAAGTAGTGAAGATCGAAGAGAGGGTTATTCCACTGAGGAATTTGCCAGTCTATGAGCTTGATACCAGCAATAATCTGCTCACCATCGCCACCAGAGAAGCCATAACGGTACAATATATTATTGCCCCAAAAATCACCATGAGCCAAACACAGCATCTGATGCTTGCTCCGGTCCTCCCATAGGGCCTCAAATTTTTGAATAATTGAGTGGCATCCTTTTTCTAGCTTCGGCAGAAGCCCCTTATGCTCAGGTAATGAATGAACAAATTTTATAGCAGTTTCAAGCGAGACAAGGAGGCCAGGTTTCACCAAGGTTCCCACCAATGGATTAAAGTCAAGAAAGGGAAATTTTTTGGTAAAACTTGAATTCTTGTCATAAGCATACGAAAGAGCATGCAGTCGTGCTACCTGATCCACGGCAAGTAAGGTGTGTTCCAGGTCAAGCCCTTTATGCTTATCAAATGTTTCATAGTTCAATATTTTGAGATTTTCCAGAAGAAGAACATACTCTGTTGGAGTGCAGATTCCATATATGAACTCAGGAACACAGAGCTTCTCATCAGCCTCTTTATTGCTAGCATTACAAGTCCAGTAGGAATGGAGCTCACCAACAACTTCCGAATACATCAGGAACTCTCTCACGTGATACCCAGCAGCTCTCACAAGTTCTCTAGTAAATGGATCTGTACCCATAAATTTAGCCACAAAACTGTAATTTTTTGTGGATTTTTCAGCAGCATCGTTGTTGCACAGCCGCAGTTCAGCACTTGCATCCACTCTCACCAGTTCTGCACTGAAGCCTTCACCAGCTTTTGTTCCTGTAAAAAAATTTTTTTAATCACGATCAAGCTAATTTTTAAAACAACTATGTACAGGCCAATAGGTGGGCAAATAGTAACTAGCTATAGTAGGTAGCTACATAGATTTCAGCACAAAAACCAAACAATGATGGCAAAAAGTTGAATGGCTACTAGTTATAAGTTTATGAATAAAAATTAATGCTGATGACAATTCTGGCAATGCCCTTACATTAGTAGGTAGGTCAAAATTTTTCTGTAGGGAGCCTTTAATTAGGTACTTAGGTATGTAATAGCCTATCAGATAAAATATTAGCTATAAACAGAAGTTACCTACCTAGCACATGCTTCAAGTCGATACGGTATACCTATGTATATACAATACATCTACCTACAGTACTCACCCAAGTTGACACTAAAAGAAATAAGGTTGACTTTAACAGATGGATTGCGTTTTGCTTCATATGTTTGAAGGGTGAACTCTACCCAGTCATGTGAAATTGCTCCAGCACAAGGAGGGGACTTCATTATAGATCTGAAAGGAAATTTATCAACTAAATCACATTATAGTGCACTAGCTACTTATTCATGACCCAGGAGAATCCTTTAGATTGAGTGAGGACACCATTATAAAGACCACTCACCAAAGAAATAGCAATTTGCACTAAAGTAGGTAGCTAACTCATTCTACATGCACTCATGGAATGAAGTAC
The DNA here is from genome assembly GCA_001587735.2 of Parhyale hawaiensis. Classification (NCBI taxonomy): domain Eukaryota; kingdom Metazoa; phylum Arthropoda; class Malacostraca; order Amphipoda; family Hyalidae; genus Parhyale; species Parhyale hawaiensis. Next base: position 6,125,414 of record LQNS02278125.1, on the reverse strand, counting down.
CGTACCTAGGTATCCAGCTACTGTAGCTAAACAGAATATCTCTCCCATATGTAGGTATAGTTTTATAAAAAACAAGTAAAAAAAGCTTTAGTTTCTGCAGTTCAAAGGATGCAAATGTTCCACATGGCAGAAAGAGATTACTCTGAATGCCAAATGTACGATGAATATTAACACATTTTTACAGCCTTCACGACATCCGGGTGATATTATTACATCTGTAGTTTCCTCAATCTTTGATGATTTGCAGCCAGATGGATTGCGTGTTTTTTGGGTGTCAGTGATCACGACCTACAGAAAGGTCAACTATGTGTATTAGCAGACACGCACGCCTTGGGAAAGCCAGTTGATACAACAAAAATGTAGGTACTGTACTAGCTTTGTTCCTGGGATCTGCATCAATCACAGACCATGACAAGGCTGCCTATAATTTTGCACCTCACCTAATTGTGAGCATCTTGTTCAGGGGGTCCCCGTATATTGCTGGCAATTGTCTCGACCTGGTCATAACTGACATCCCTGAATTAGGGATTGTGTTAGTTGACTCCCTTGTTAGAATTTCAGAGGATTCACATCTTGTTTTGTCATTGGAGAGCTAGACCAGGTTGTTCCAGTGACGGATATCAGGAGAATCATCTTTGTTAGGAGTAGAGCTAACTGAGATGAAACTATTGGGGCAGTAATGGATTTTCCTTGATGATAAATCCTGAGCAGTGGTGACTCTGTCTGTAAACATAACGACCTGGCTGTGCCTGTTTTGGAGATGTCTGTCTAAAAGAGCAATAGTACATGTCAGGGCTCGGGATAAACCATGGTTTGACAGTGTCAGTTGTTTTTCGAGGAAAAGCAAAAAGTTTTCGGGTCGGTGGCGCTTGAGTGACCGCATATTGTGGCAGGCGAATGTAGAACATTGAGCTAAGGACAAATGTGTGTAGGCCATGAGAGGGCCAACTATCTTCAAAATAGAATAGGATACGGAGTAGCCATGACTACCAGGGTTTCGCTTCTCTAGCATCATTAGAATTCGAGTAATCACAAATTGAAAAAAAAACAGGGTGTCAGGAAAATGAATTTTCGTAGGGTGTTTTTTCAAAGTGTCTCGATCAAAATTTTTTTTAAAATACTTAGAAACAAGCTAGAGTTTTGATACTTAGTTGGTTATTTGACAACATTATAGGCTTCCATATGGTATATAGCTCAGCTCTGTCCATGCCCTTTCCCTTGTTTTTTTGCAGTTCGCCATCTCCGCCCCGGCACTTCGCCAACCATCTCCGCCCCGGAATACACTAAGTTTTAGTTGTGAAAATTCTGTCTTGATTTATCAAATTTTTGTCTTTTCAGCTTCTTAATTGACCCGTCGGAGCGCGCTCCTGCCTTAGGTTAGGTTACACGCGTCTGCGTAAGAGCCAAATTTGCCCCACTTCAGGCCATACTGTCTGGTGGTTAGGCATAAACCCCTTCAGATTCACACTTCTTTGGGCCGTACTGTCAGGAAGTTAGGCAAAATCCCTTAGATTCACCCCTCTTTAGGCCATATTGTCGGATAGTTAGGCATGAGCCCCTTCATAATATTGGGCAGGTTAGGTAAGGCGTAGTTCTGGTTTGCCTAATTTCCACAAAAAAATAGATGTCATCTTCGATTTCAGCACGCCTCAATTATGCTAGAAACCACTTTGGAATGGAATGGAAACTTCAATGTCCAATATTTAAAAAATTATACATTTGCAATGGGAACTTAATACATGTAAATTATTTTAAATTCACCAAATTAACATACTGAAAGCAACAAAAACATAAAAAAAAAACATGTGTATGTTAAAAGTAAAAATTTACCAAGACTACAGCATATAAAACTTCTGAATTTATGCATTCCTTATTGGTAGAGCCCATCATTTCCTTCCACCAATATTTTAGGAGTTCACCAACAGTGAAGCACCTATATCAATGTCAGTAGTTAATTAGCTAATATCCAAAACTCTCGGCTGGGCAGCGAACTAGTGATTTCCTATGGGATGTATTACACAAATCAAGGCAAACACAGCCATACAAAGATTAAATTACGCGTCATCTTGAGTCAAAAACGTACATTTACAAATTACAGGCAGATAGTTGACATAGAATGGCTAAAAAGAACGAATCGTTTAGAACGAGCTGGGTGGGACCAGGAGACAGCACTTGTTTGTTTACATTTTTTGTAAACAAAGTAAACTAAGGACTTTTGCGACTGTGTAGCTGTGAGACATACCTGTCAGACCAGTGTAGCTGTCAAACCTGTTCCATGATATATAATAAATAGAACCTAACTTCATCTTACTCTAATCTAACCATGCCTAACCTTATAAAGCTTGTTATTCGGAAATAAGCAGTATCTTATAAACAAAAAATCTCGTGTAGCTGTCGGAACAAGCAACTTCATTACGACTACATGCCGGTGTGAGGTGTAATCAGGAAGCAAAGAATGCAACGGGAGGACTCAATAGGACTAAAATAACACTTAGCCGTGACCGCACGTAGCAAATTTACATCACATCGACTAGTCAAAGTCTTTGATTGTGGAAAATCAGGCCTTCGTATGTTGTTTTCTTGAACATATTACCGGAATTTATTTATTTATTTATTTATTTATTTATTTATTTATTTATTTATTTATTTATTTATTTATTTATTTATTTATTTAATTCAATCTCCTGCTCATGACTGGCTAGCTACTTGAGCTGTGAAATACCGAAAAACTTTGTCGCCAAGTACAGAGAGTTTGAGTAAAAGTCTAACTGCTACTGTGGTTTTCTCGCGCGCAGAATTTGCTATAATGGTGCTTATAGCCTATATGTTGGTAAGGTATATGAATGTTCTTTGAAAAGCACTGTGAACTGAATATGGAGGGTAAATAAGGGTTCAATAAAGAAACAGAAGTTAAATCAGGTCACCGAAAGGGAACAATTTCGGCGCTAGTGTTGTGAAAGTTTCCACCAGCATGCACTGCAATTTTTTATTGATAATTGCTAAATTAGTATATATCATTGTAATTTATTTATACGCTGGAGATTAATTTCGCAATTTAGGACGATTTTTCATGTTAAATTAGTTAAAATACTTCTAGGCTGCTCAGCCATAGATTCGTCGATGTTGACGTCACTTTTGGTGTTAATTTTTCCTGAGTCCTCCCGTTACGCTCTATACTTTTTGGTCAGATCAGTAAGTGTAGCTGTGAGAGCCGTGTTGCTGTCGGTCTATTCGGATAATTATTTAATTATTATAGAGAAAGCACTAAACCTAGAATCATCTAACCTTAATGAAAGACACCAAACCTAGCCGTGCCTGACGTAATGTAATCTTCCATTCGTTAATAATTAGTATATTAGAAATAATAAGATATGGTCTGACTGCTACATTTAGTCTCAGAGTCACATCTGACAAATACACTTCATAGAATACCCTATAGAAAGAACCACACCCACTACAAAATTATGCGGATAAGGAATGGGTTTGATATTGAAATGCCGAACATTTTTTTCTGTGTTATCAAAATTAAACTGCTTAATGTATCGAACACCTAGTCATTACTCCACATAAATATAAAACAAGTACTGTATTAACACCAGGAAACATCAGTCGCTCTATTAGAATGACGGGTACATTGCGCAAAAGTGGTTGATACATTGCTATCGCGTTCGTTCGAAGTACGCAAAATGCCGTTCATTCAGCTACGTAATAAAAAAAACACTCACACATAGCGACTCTACTCATAAAGTGACACATGAAAGCTATACTCAACTTTTACAGAAAAGACACTCTTAAGAACTCGTTTTATCAACAGTTTCTAAGTTATCATGAATAGAAACTATTGCCCGCTTTCCAAATCAACCCGGTTGACAATATTTGAACCTAACGTATAAAACAATAATTACCATAATAGAATCATAAAATGTGTCTTGTTTCCATTTTTAATTAAATAAAGCAACTGGGCTGATTCTACTCGGATCATGCTAATTTAAATATTAGGCGGCGTAGAGATCAAGGAAAAACGCTCTGCGACAGCAAAAAGTTAATCACTAAAAACAGTGGACTCCTCTATGAGGTCAACAGCGGAAACAGTAGTTAACTAGAGCACTCTGAGAGCGCATACCTCCGCCAAGTGAGCCAACGGTATCAAAAATTCAAATTGGCTCTGAAACCATAATTTTCTTTGCAGAAACTCTAAAATCTAATCATTTGTGCCTTTTTATATTAATAACAGCTTGTTCATTTTTTTTGAAAATCCGTTCATAACTTTTTGAGTTATACTGTTAACAAATATTATGACAAATATGAGTCAAACATACAAACGAACCAACTGATCTGCACCAAAATTTGATGATTTATGTCTTGTACCATTACTAACAACTCCTATAAATTTCATAAAGATCCATTCATTATTTCTTGAGTTATTGTGCTAACAAGCATAAAATTAAAAACAGTAACAAAAGAACGAACGAACAAACAAACAGACCATTACCAAAATTTGGTAATCTACTCTTTGTTATGTACCTAACAACTCATGTTAATTTCATCAAAATCCATTCTTAACTTTTTGAGTTGTGGCATCGAGAAAAATGACGCAGACAAACAAACAAACAAACAAACGGACGGACATATCTTCACCAAAAGTTAATCATCTGTTCCTCCTAACATACCTAACAATCCCTGTAAATTTCATCCAAATCGGTTCATAACTTTTTGTGTTATTCTGGTGGCAGACATAAAAAGAGACAGAAACACGACGAAAACATAACCTCCTTGGCGGAGGTAATTAATGCACGCGACTGATAGCGGCAAACGGGGCCTTACAATGGCGACAGCGGTTAAGTATACCAGGTAAGGATAAAAATGTTAGGAATAGGCAAAGTATATCAGGTTAAGACAGGGTTACACTATATTTGTTAAAGAACTATGTACATCGTGTTATTCAATAAACGAAACGACTTCAAGATATAATTTGTAAATAAATAAAATAATGAACATTAGGCGATAAAAGAAATACTAAATTCGGAACAAATATGTAAAACCGATGCATGTATACATACTAAGTTTTTCGAATTTAGATGCGATGGTCGGTATCTTGAGATGTTAGAAGCTCTTCGTTATGCAGCGTCCCCAGCGTCCATCCTGCAGCTTATAATTGAAATTTCTGTCTCTTTATAAAATCAAAGAACCCAATGCTAAATAATAGATTCTTCATCGAAAACGTCTAGAATCCCGGGTTGAAGGACAAGTTGTAATATTTGAGAGTAGAGAGCACATTTCGCAAAAATTGAGATAGGTCTTCAAAATTACGTTGATAAAAGTGGATAGTCGTAAAACTCGCGACACGCATAGCCTAAGGCGAGAACTAACAATTAAAGGCTTTTTTTTTTGTGACCACCGCACGGATGATTACCCCTGATCGCGCATATGATTCTCGCGTGATTCGCGCGTTTTTGTGACAGCATTTTGACGTTATTCTGATAGCAATCAACAGTGATTAGTGGTGAGAATTGATCACAGTGTGATTTCCTCCCCAGGATAATCATACGTGATCAAAGAGTGATTCCAGGCGTTGGACAAGGAAAAATTCAAATTTGAAATGTAAGGTCGTGATGTTTTCATATATTTAGGGATAAATTTAATAATGTAATGATCATTGTTTGTAAAATTGACTTCCAGAACTGTAGTTTCCTTAGTTTTATGCCTGTTTATGTTCAAAATGCCTTAAATACTGCTATTTCAGTTATGCATTGGCTTCAAAATAAATAAAGGATCATAATGAATCCATTTCAGGTAAAAATACGGTAAAAATATATTTATCGAAAATTGACATGGCGTCTCTGGTTTGTTTACAAAATCGTTGACCGTAATTGTGCCCTTCAGTGATCACGATGATCATGATCACGGTGATTTTGATCACGAGCGTGGCCACAAAATGACACTTTTTTTCCAAGTTCCACCAATTCCGCATCCCTTGGTTTCATAACCGAACCGTATTCGAAAAATTCACTGCGTAACGCCGTAAATGGGATTAAATCGAGGCATGTAAAGAACGTGGCCCGTTCGTGAGTCGCGATTTGAGCCAATGTAGCGTAATGAACTTACCGACACTGCAGAAAGGATGATTA
>LQNS02278125.1:6106385-6119236 GCA_001587735.2 Parhyale hawaiensis | reverse complement strand
CGAACCGTATTCGAAAAATTCACTGCGTAACGCCGTAAATGGGATTAAATCGAGGCATGTAAAGAACGTGGCCCGTTCGTGAGTCGCGATTTGAGCCAATGTAGCGTAATGAACTTACCGACACTGCAGAAAGGATGATTATTTTACCTAGGCCTATGTGTGCTAGTTAAGGCCCCCTCTTCCCTAGCCACTCCAAAATAATTCAAAAGACTAAGAGACATACCAGTGAAATGTGAAATTTATAAGAGAAGGTATTCCTTCACTAGAGTCTCCCGCGTGCTGCGACTCTCCCCAACCACTGTCTGCTACTAAATATGAGCGAAAGCTGCGCCTGCGAGTAAGAAGGAGGCCTTGGTGCTGTTGGTTGGAGAAGCGAAGGTCAGATACGAGCTGTGTCATTGAGGGGAGAGGGGGCAGCAGAGCGGTAATTGAGGGTTGCGGCGGTGATGACGGTCGCCAGGGCACAATAACACAACTTATTATTATTGTTCCCTGAGTATCAGTGTTGCGCGAGAGATGGGTGCTTTTAATGTTGTGTATAAATAATGTGGCAAGGGTGTAAAGTAAATTGGTTAATCAGAGCAAATATACCGCTTTGGTGAATTAGCATGACCCGCTTCTAGCAGATTAAAGAGTTGGGAACAAACGAACTGACAGACCTATTGTGGTATAGGGACCGCTCAGCCCCTCTGTCAGGCATTGCAGCTATATATAAACTTGAAGCAAAAAGCGAAATTAGATGTCTAAGGCAGAACCTTAATTTATTGTGCTGTGGATATTTTGTTCGAAGGTAGCATGAATTATACAAAGGCATGCTATGGTTTCAACCTAGTTAATCTAAAAAAAAAACAGCAGGTTCAGCTGCCGAGCTCAGTCTCCTGATGAGCGTTGTAAACCGAGCAATAAAAAATTCTTAAGATGGGAACCAGGAGCCAGATGCTCAAACGCCTTATAAGGTTACAAGCATCGTAAATGTACAGCTGCAGGCACGAATGCTTCCATGTAACTGCTGAAGTTTTGCATTTTTACTCTTCAATCTAACATCTGAGCCTGCCTATTATTTAGCCATGCATCAATTGGAGGTTCAAAGTACTTTGATCATAACTTTGTGAAAATCACTACAAGAAAGTAACAATATCTGAGCCGCGTTATCGGTACTTCTGCAAGAAACTGTATAGTTTACGTTACCGTAACTTTACAAGGCGTTTGTGCATCTGGCTTGTCGTAAAGATGCACGCTTATTCCTAGTTACCAAATTTACTCGTCGTTTATTTGTAAGCCCTTGCTCTTTCCTTCATTTGAAACGGATGTACTGTTCGCGAGTGGGTACGCGATTCACCGTTACCCGTGTCGCAAGCGTTACCGTTTTTAGAGTTGTGATCACAATACAATTTTGTGAGCAGTTGTCACCCGGGGTATAATAACACAAGTTACTGTTATCATAACCCTGTTGTCATCACAGCACGCCTCGAGTACAGATATCGATTATAATTTTCGAACCAAAGATGTGATGACGCTGAGCTCTTCCTCTTGGCGTATCAGCTTGCTATCAGGCACAAAATCGATCCGCACGGGTACATTAATGGCTGATCCACACTGCCTCTTTTCAACGTTTTCACTTATCCGAGAGTGTTACTGTACCGTAGAAACAACGCAAAAGTGCACCGTTTTCTGAGTTTTATTTCCTTCTAAATTTGAAGAGATATGGGAAACTCGCAAAATGGCATTCGCCGAAAAAAACAATTTGACTGTTAACATTTTAATAACTTTTTGCAGCGTTCACAAAGTTGTGTTGACAAGGACGCTTCAAAACACTCGGATGAGTGAACGCGTTGAAAGGACTAACGAGTAAAAGCCTTAAATAAGAAAATTTTAGGGGTCTTTTTCCGTGGCCACCAAGCGGATAATAATTCTGAGTGATTTTTAGTTTTTGTGGCCAGTCCCTGGATCCGACGCGATGGATCCGTGATCACGATAGCATCATGTTCTCTCCGGAAGAGCTCGAGCACGATTCAAGATTTTGGCAATGAAAAATTTAAAATTCGTTATAAAAGTTCGTGGCTTTTGTTGTCTAAAAATAAACAAATATTCTTTTATACATTTATTTTTTTGATCGTGTTGTTTTGTTCGGTATAGCCTGTTCAGAGTCCAAAAATGCGTCAAACGCTGCTAGTTCTCCTATACTTTACCTTCAAAATCAATTGCACAAAAATCCAATTCCGTGCTATCTTCTTTATAAATACAATAGACATCGACTTTTTGAAGCAAAATACGGCGTCTCTTGTTTCTTTACATTAGTGACCGTTCTTGTGATTTCAGTGATCGTGATGATTATAACCAGGAAGTAAAGAAAGCAAAGGGAGGACTCAATAGGACTGCAATAAAACATAGCCGTGACCACACATAGCAAATTTACATAACATCGACGAGTCGAAGAATTTGAGTGTGGGATATCAGGCCTTCGCATGTTGTTTTCTTAAACATATCACTGTATTTTTGTTCTATTTATTTCATTCAATCTCCCGCTCATGACTGGCCAGCTGCTTGAGCTGCAAAATACTGTAAAATGTTGTCGCCAAGTACAGAAAGTTCGAGCTATAAGCTCTTACATTGCTTTCTCTCGCGTACAGAATTGGCTATAATGGTGCTTATATTTGTTGGCAAGGAATAAATATGTTCTGTGAAGAGCAGTGTGAACTTAATATGAAGTGTAAATAAGGCTTCAGTTAAGAAAAAGACGTTAAATCAGGTCGCCAAAAGGGGCCAAATTCGGCGCTAGTGCTGTGAAAGTTTCCACCAGCATGCACTGCAATTTTCTATAGATAATTGCTAAATTAGTATACATTCTCTTAAGTTATATATGCTAAAGATGAATTTCGCAGTTTACGACGATTTTCTGGTTAAATTAGTTAAAATACTTATAGGCTTCTCTGCCATAGATTCGTCGGTGAGGTCACTTTTTGATGCTAATTTCTCGTGAGTTCTCCCGTTACGCTCTTTGCTTCCTGATTATAACTGTGCCTAGAGCCAACTCAACTAACCCGTTATACTGCCGCGGCACAGCTTCAGTTTGTGTCAAATTTAATTCAATGTTGAAAATGCCAGCCACTACTGTATTTATTACACCATAGTAAGTGCCAGTGGTGAAAACTCTGCACTGTAAAGATAAGCAGTTTAATCCACAAAAAAAAAATATATTTGAGGAATTTGAGCATGATGTTCATCAACTTGAGGCAGATGTCACGGGCCACGACTACGCAGTGGGATTATTTGAATTGGCTCTAGGTTGCTAGCGCCAATGAAAGTTGTTAAGTGGGCACTGGGGTTAGAAATTAAATAACGCTATCAATACACTTCTAGGAATAGGTATGCGTTGGACTCGCTGGACTACGGTTGATCGTATTCGCCTTCGTTGCCCTAGCCTTCCCCAGAGATTAAAAGAACTATCCTAGAAAGTTTGATTCAGAAAGTCCTGCGTCAAAGACCCTTCTTACTGTTATATTGAGTAGTTGAAGCCTCCGTTTCCACAACAAAGGCGATCTCACAGAAGAAGAAGAAAGAACATACAGTATGTTGATAGAAACGTGGAGCACAAGAGTGAGGGTGTTGCCACTGAAATCAACGGGCAATTGGCGCAAAAGAAGAGTCAGTCTGGGGAAAAATTGAAACCATAGTATGGGCGAACCTAACTAACTCAATATCCGCCCCCCTCCTCCCGAGGGGAGTTAGGGTGAAGCTATGCTGGCGCAATTCACAAAGCGACGCTAGATTAGTGATAAATTTGCTAGCGCAGCGACTAAAGGCGCACCGGATTTTGGCTCGGCATTTCAACCTGAAGGTCTCGAGTGACAGCGAACTCACATAAGCAAGTTTCGTGTCTCAAATTTTGTCAGACGCACCGCTTCTGACAGGAAATTAGGGGCGAGCATCTCACATCCCCCCCCCCCTCTCCTTACTACACGGTTCGGCCGAATGGAATGAATTCACTCAGCCATGCGGCACAGGACAAGAAATGAAAACAGAAGATAAAGAAACACCCGTGTGGTCGGTGCCTTCCGTGGCCCCCACACGGGAGCAGAGAGAAGTCCCATAGAATGGGGCGCTTACCACCATTCGGCAGCCCACTGCACGGAACAGAAGGGGAAACACAAAGAGGCAATATCTAATTTCACAAAACTAACCTCGTCAGAAGAAACTGCGACCACTGCAACATCTCCTGCGGAAAAGGCACTCGGGTTTACCCTTAGGTTCATGAGGCCTAGGTATATATATAGATTTATTCTGACAGGGAAAGGGACCGCCAGAATAGACTCCCCAGGCTTCACACAACGACGAAGCTGCGAAAAATACCCACACCATGCGGTAGTCCTATATCCCAAAAAACCAACGAAAACCAGTAAAAAAAACAACCAAAACCAACGTAAAGCAACAGCAAAAAAGCCATAAAACATAAAAGAAAACAGAAAAAACATAAAACGTACAGTGAAAAACGAGGCGGGGGAAAAAGTAACAAATGTAAACCAATACGCCAAAAAAATTGATCGGGAAACGCGATTCTGAGGAAAAATTTATGAATATGGGCGTTTTTATCCGTGCACCATCCATTTTAAAATTCCCCCCATGAATGTATCACTCCATTCTACAGGACTTTTTGGACATCTTTTTATAAAATCTGTAAAATTAATATATCACTCAGCTTTACCGGTCAACACTTGCAAGGAGACAAGATGAAGGCTTTTCTATCCAATTCAAACCTTGTTATATGCAATTTCAGTTGTATTTTCAGCAACACTATAGTATTCTGCGAGAAAACTATTCTGTCCACGAGCCTAAAACGTAGACGCGCTCTTTTTGGACGCCAAAAATTTCTCTTACGAAAAGTAAATGGCATCAATCGTTCAACATATAAAAACCACACGAGCTTTTTCTCTGAGGCACATATAAACTTCAACTCTAGAGCGACAGTAGCGCCATTCCGCCCTTACGGCCATTCTGTCAAACAAAACGACAAGAACAAAAACTTCCGTGGAGCTTCCCCTCTTGTTGCATTCCATACTCTTTGATTTGAGTACCTAGACGTATATTCATATGGCGCATTTTGAAATGGTGTGCCGATAAAAATGCTCATATTCATCAATTTTTGGTTAGAATCGCGTTTCCCGATTTATTAATTATTTTATGGTCTATTGTTTTTCACAACTTTTTATTCCTCCTGCATTGTTTTTCACTGTAATATGTTTTATCTGTTTTCTATTATGTTTTTATGGCTTTTTCTCTCTTGCTTTACGTTGGTTTTCGGAATTTAGGACAACCCATACCATGTGCCTTAACCCTAGAGAATCCGCGGATTTCACTCGAAATCACATTTACATTTACTTCTAGCAAGTAAACACAAAATCTAAAACTGCACGAAAGATTAATTTGAAGACAGAAACATTATAATAGCGACTGATCCCAGAGGAGAGAAATACAGCGAGGAAAATGCCATGTATTAAATCACAAAATCACAGATTCCGAAAAAGAAATTATGTAGCAAATAGCATGGCTCGTGGCAACACACAAGGGCATGTCAGGCACTGGTGGCACAACATTTTTATAAAAACTTTCACAAATTCATAGACAGCAAGGCCAATGGATCATGTATGGCACTCGTGTAAATACGCAAGGCACTACAAATATTTTTTCATATAAGTTCAGAGAGTAGGGGGCCGACATACAGATGGCATTGTATTTCTGGGGGTCCACTTCGATTAATGCTAGCAACTACACGAGTAAAAATTTCCCTCGAGTCCTCGCGGACCCCCACAGCCCGATAAACAGCACAACCTTAAGGACTCAAGCTTGGGGGATCCTGAAAACAGGGGTGGACACACAAGTGAAGTCAAACACTTTCGCCTATAGCTACAAGCTCATCGTATCGCGACCAAATTGCACCTCACAGTTAGCACTCGTATGTGCACTTTAAGCCTTTAGTGCCTCAACTAAACGTCACTTTTCGCAGAATAATACTACATGTAAAGTCAACATATGTGTACAGTAGGCACTAACGGGTTAAAAGCTCTAACACTGTGACGTCATTGCTCCACGACTCGGTCTACCATTGACGACCAATGCGAACCCAACCTTATGACCCACCATATGAACCCTGATGGGTCAAGGTCTGCGGCCATACAAACTGCCCTGCCCCTGGTAAAATCTCTGGTGACAGGCCATGAAAAATTCAGCTAAATCTAAGCATAAGTTTCATAGGAGTATCATCACTACAACCAAATCGTCACTTATATCATGAACTATAGGTACAATTTTTAGCCGGCATACGCACAAAATGAGAACTTCTAGTCTTCAGAAAGTACATTTCATTGAAAATAAGCTATAACGATTCACTATCGAGGCAAGCGGAAAAAGTCATAATGTTACAATACGACCGCTAACCAGCGAGTTCCGTCTGTCCTAGTCATATAAAAGAATAATGAATAATAATTACAAATAAATTTTAGAGAGTTTTTCCTCGTTTTCAGCTAATTTTGTTGAAAAACTTAAGAACACAAATATGGTTCTAAAAGAATAACACAGAGAACAGACAAAATGAGAAAACTAATGCAATACTAAAGAAAAGGAAGACCCTCCTGAATGGGGATTAGAAAGTAAGTTATCAGCAAAAGGAAATACCATTAGTAGAAGACCACTATATCATTGATATAATTTCAAACAAACTTATGACATAATAGGTGCGTGTTCTGAAAAAACCATCACAATCAAGTCCGTTCTGTATATGATAAAGAAAAAATAACATACACGTTACTTAATTTTCGTCCAATGCTGAAATTTCTCGCGGTCTATTTCATTAAAATAAAAACTTGAGTTCTCCACCAGGTAGCTACTCGATGTCATCATATATCCTATAGTGGGGAAATCGCAGTCTTTCTTTTACTTTGAAGAAGAAGAAGAAGAAGGGTGTCTTAAGAAATATTCAATTTTCAATGAATTAAAAAAATAGACCATTTTAAAATCATTGTTCAAAACTAGGCCTATGTTAAAAGCGAGTCATTACTATATTCCAAATTTAGCCCGTTATTCCTATTAAGAACTTCAACAATAGTGTGAGAAAAGTAAGCTTAATTAACCTTGGATGTTGATAGAATAAGCTTTTCTGCCACAGTGTGCGCTGTGATCCAAAGAAAGGCAGCAAGAAGGTAGCTGTATGGAGCATGGCACGAGGGCGATCCCCCGCACTGTATTCAGGCACATGCCCAATTGGGAAAGAGGAATAAAAAAGTCGTTAGTAGGACCATAGAAATAGAATGAGCAAAGTGGGCACGATAGACAGTAGTCACGATAGCCCCGTTAATTAAGGCTAACGAAACGCAAGTGAGATCCCCTCTCTGGCGGCGCACTTACCACAACAATCGACAAGGACACTAGCAAATATGTTAAGTCTTGAAAGTGCAAAAAACCAATACTAGTGAAAGGGCAAATTTAACAGTGTACTAAACAGAATTCAATCTCCCCTAAGTTGCTTGAAGTTAGGCAAGAAATATTTAAGAGAAACAAAAGACAGTATTCATTCAAAGTGATTAGTGCTGGAACTGAACTATGTAAAAATATGAAAAAGAAAATAAAAAAGTAAAAACATGTGCAGTAATAACGTGCATAAGCACAGAAGTATTCTACGTACAATGTTTAACAATGAACGATGTGACAACCATTTGGAGATAATCCACGTTGGTAGACACACAAAAACAAGATTGAAGTAATACACTTCATATAATTCATTGACATAAATCAAAGAAATCAAAATGGCAGTGCTATAGGGAATCTCCAGAAACTATAACACATATACCAAACACTGGAGTGAGTGAGCACCTCGCTTTAGCTTCTCTAGACAACCGCGAGGTATAAGTGAAGAGAGAGACCATTTGCTCTAATAAGAACTTACTCATACTAGATATCGCTCATATGCGAGAACGTCATAACTCAAAAGAGGCAAATTTACAGGACATAGGATTTTGATATTAACCAGCCACAATATCACCAATACTGACACATAACAAAATATGTTTTTCTTGACAACACACAGCACCTTCTCTTACGATGGCTGAACAGGAACTGAGAAATGCCTTTGTTAACACCAAGGGTTGGTAACATCAAGGCCGGGGCAATAGTGACATTTACTGCTCTCTAGTGGTGAGTTTTGCAGGTAGAAATGTGTCGTTTTTATCACAGTATAGCAGGAAACGGGCAAACTCATGGTTGTCATATATCAAAGTTCCCATTTTTTGAGTTATTGCGTTGTTCTCGTATAGGCAATGCGCGATATGTATTTCGTTCGTTCGTTTCTATAGGATCGTACATGGAAAATATTAGAGAAATCTCAAACTAGGAAGTACTATTACTATATTAAGGGTTTTCCGCCGTGGTCGATGGGTGCACGATACAACAGCGATCCATCTTCAGAAACAAGAACTTCTTACTGAGATAATGTTGAATTAGTTGACAATGTGTCGCTCTCTATTAGGATTCATAATAGGGGCTAGTATAGTGTCCTTCATATAGTGGTTAGGTATCGTTTTGGTGGTTCTATATTTGTTTTCGCTGGGATTTTTACATTCTTAGTATCTTGTCATATTTGATTTAATAAATTTATGTCAGTAACAAAGAGGTGTAATGTGCCTTGGAATGTTTTATTACCAGTAAGGATATTTTCCAATGTGGCAGGCACTGCGAAGCGCGCCTGCCTTTGAGCGTCAAAGTGAGGGCATATAGAGAGGATTTACTTAATGGATAGAGGAGTATTGCAATAATCGTATGTGGGTGGGTCGTCCCGCGTGAGCAAGTATCTGTGAGTGAGGGGGGAGTGTGCAGCACGTAGTCTAAGCATACTTCCCACAATCAGGGAAAGGTTTCGCCAGCGGTTTAATTTCATGCAGCTTGTTGTTCACCGCAGGTCCCCAGCTTGTCTGCCAGGAATCTCTTGTTAGCTTCTTGTAGTGCCATTTATAGTCAGGTCGGGGAAAGAGTACTGGATTTAAGGTCCCTGTGAGGGCCTCCCTCGCGGCTCGGTCCGCACGTTCGTTACCTGGAACCCCGCAATGGCTGGGGACCCAGCAAAAAAAGAAAGATTTACTGCTTTTTGTCATACGATTTTGGATTCGAATTATTAGAGGGAGCGAAGGGTTATATTGCGAAATTGCTTGTATTACACTTCTAGAATCAGTGACAATCGTCATAGTTAAATGTGGTAGGGTTCCAGCGTAATTCAGTGCATTACATATTGCATATAATTCTGCTGTGTACGAGGAAGCAATTTCTTGTATTCGTTTTTTGTAACAGTGTGCACCATGTACGTATGAGCATGAAACGCTGTTTTGGGCTTTCGAACCATCTGCAGATATACAAGCTAGGAATGGATGGGTTCTGAGATGGTCCAAACCAGGAAATAATAAACAAATTAGACAGACAACTCGGAGACAGTGGGGATAGACAAGGCAATTGAGTGGTAACACTGTTACAACGGGGCGTTATGTTTCGCTATTATCAGCCTGTCAACAGAACGAAGCAATGTGTCGTTTTTATCAACACACAGTACCTTCTCTTACGACGGCTGAACAGGAACTGAGATATGCCTTTGTTGACACCAAGGGTTGGTAACATCTAGGCCGGCGCAATAGTTCCTTAACCAAGCCTCCAGGAAGCTGGATTACAGCTTCTTTCTATCTTTTTATGGTCAAACTAGGACGAATGTTACGAGTAAAATTACGATCACCTTGGACTTTGTTTTAGTTCAGGGAAGTTGAGTTGGGAGGAAAGGCACTGAAGTTTTCTCGGTGTAAGAAGTCAAAATTACAACGTATTCAAAGATTCGATCGACTAGTGGATGCTATGAATGTTTTAAAATAGGAGGGGGCCGGCTACCAACGGCACTTTTTAAAAATTTCAGAGAGCTGAGTTAATGCTTGGAGAATTTGAAGCTCGTTTATCTCAGCAACTAATAAGACTTCTTTTTTTTCTGCTTAATACCGTATGACATCTAAGATACCTCGTTTTACTCAATATAATTCATTACTGAAAACAATAATAATGTCATGATGAGTAATAATGACTATGATTACAGCTAAGGGTAAGCCCAGAGGCCTCCATTACCATGTCTAGTCGTCATACTTGAAAAAATTAAAAGAGTATGATCTGCAGGCAGCTACCGTCATTTATAAACTGGTGTTATTTTCCTGGGCGTAGCAAATTGTCTCACATCAGTGAAATTCATAGAAATAGCTACTGAGTGACGTAAGAAGAGAGACATACGACAAGTAACAACAACGCAATGTAACTTCGGATACTCAACTCGCATTATATATTCAGTTGAGTGCACATACATGTACAGTATAAGTTTATCAATCTCAATTGATGGAGAAACTTGCATTACGAAGTATAGTCAGATGGGGTAAGACCCACGGCCATCGTAGGGTAAGAAACGACCGCACCCTTACAGGCATTCAAAAAGCGCTGGATAAAATATGAAGGCAGAATCAGTTAGAGCATTCATTTATTTCCAGTCATTTCTGTGCTTGTTTCAGCCCTGTAGGTACCGCACACAAGGAATTTTTTTGGGGGCGCGGTCGTTTCTTACCCATCTGACGACACAGTAGCTAGCTAATTGACAGAAGATATGTCCTCGTATTTCTTAAAAGCTATGAAAGCCACTTACACCGACAGCTGTTGAAGTAAAAAGAGACAGTGAGGCAAGACACTAAAGATGGACCGGATATCCGTATCAAGAAGTGGAGTCGGTGTCAACATCGGCAACTTTTGATGAGGATGACATCATTCTGAATATCTCAATGATGTGGATATCCAGAGCACTTCCACAGGAAACTGTTATACTTACTTAATCCTTATATTACATTACTATAGCAGACAGCAAGGCACTTTGCCGATATTTGGATACGATAGAGGCTGAAGTTATACAGCAAAGAGCCAGGGCTTAAAACCAGACTTCTTCGAAGTGTACGACGCTTAGGCTTCAGCCAAGAAGACGTCATTCAGTTCTCCTGACAATAGAAAATAAACGAACGAGGCCCCCAGGAGCCATTATAAATTACATAATTGTGCGAGAATCTAGTCAAAAGCTAATTGCTCAAGAGAACCAAGAAGAAAACCCGGACACGCCATACATCAAGCGAAAGCCCAATGCACGAATGGATCAGAATGAAATTACTGTAAAAAAGACCAGTTAGTGGGTGAGACTCTCGCTGAAATGTCAGTTACAGAATCAATCAGTGACGTTATTAGACTAGTTAACAGGAACAGCATAGGTTATTATTATATTGGTATTGTACCACTGTTTCCGAATCTAAGACAATCAATAGCGATCTAAGATGATTTACTCGGCTTACAACCGGAACCACAACGTTGTGCTCAGGCGGCAAGAGATGAAGGACGAAAAGAGAAGAAGACAAAAGCGTCCATGCAGACGGTCCCCTCCGCACGGGCGAAGATAAGAGCCCCGCAGAAAAAATCGGTCACCTCGATCGGCGGCCCACCTTGCGGGACAGAAACGGAAACTTTGAGAACCTACCTAAGTTCACAAAACCTAGCATCGGTGTAGTGACGTCACCAAGAGAGGCCAGCAGTGACCGTTTGCTCCAAGTTTCGTTTCGCAAAACAGCCTCACTGTCTGTGACCCCGAACAGTGACAATAGTATCTACTCAAAAAAATTTTTAAGAAGGAAACTACTTGCTCACGCATTTAATGCAGTCAAATGCCCACTGGCTGCAAAAATTTTCCGAGTAAATTTTCTTATCCTAGCAGGCAAAACCTCGAATAAATCATAAAAACATCCATGTTAATGGCTCCTCAAAAACTAGCTGAATGCTAAAGCACACATCAGTTACATTAAGGAGGCAGTAGGGCTTCGATGAATGTCGAGTTGTAAGGAGTCATGAACCCCTGATAATGAGAGATAAAGACCAATGACGGGGCCGCACCATGCAACCGCTAACTCAGCTAATGAGTGGATGTTTTCCTCGCACACTGCCCCGGTAGACACGGAAAATTATTAGCACAGATACCAATGATAAGTACTCAGTTTGAATAACGGGCGAGCTAAGCTAAACGTCGGCTCGTAAGCTGAACGTGCGACTGCAAAGTGTGGCCTCGGTACAGCGATGCAAGAGAACACAATCATCTTACGAAAATTACACCCACGAGAGTCAACAACCTTAATCACCGTGTTAACCTACTACTGAACTAAGAATAAATTAGAACACGAAAGCATCACTGACAGGCAACACTGCATGCATCCAAGCATTCCCTTCATTTCGCACAATAAATAGGCCTATACTGGAAAGAGATGACCTTCCTCATCAACCAAACACAATGGGTAGGTCATTCTTTTACTTCACATACACACATGCATGCCATACAAACCCTGTGAATCGAGACTTAATGGTACAACAGGCGCAGCACATGTAGCAGTATAGTAATACAAGAGTTCTACGATAAGTGATGTAATCCAAGTAGGTATAAATGAAGTACAATTGGGGTAGGTACCAAATGCATGTGATGTAGGTCCAAGATCTGGGAGACTGTGTCAGCTGCAAGAGAAGAAGGTAATGGAACACGCAGTACGCCAGAGCCAAATGAGAAAAATATGCACGAAGAATTACCCAGCATAGAAACAGGGGGCTAGAAATAAAAAGGGAGTACAGATAAAAGACCATCAGTAGGAAAAGGGAAGCTACCTGCATAATGCATCACTCACTAAACGCCCAACAATAAAAATAACAAGTATTTATCAGATAAAACATGAAGCTTCAAAGCATATAGCTAGCCTTAAAATATATCTAGCGTATGA
>LQNS02278125.1:6058353-6076745 GCA_001587735.2 Parhyale hawaiensis | reverse complement strand
GAACCGTATTCGAAAAATTCACTGCGTAACGCCGTAAATGGGATTAAATCGAGGCATGTAAAGAACGTGGCCCGTTCGTGAGTCGCGATTTGAGCCAATGTAGCGTAATGAACTTACCGACACTGCAGAAAGGATGATTATTTTAACTAGGCCTATGTGTGCTAGTTTGGGCCCCCTCTTCCCTAGCCACTCCAAAATAATTCAAAAGACTAAGAGACATACCAGTGAAATGTGAAACTTATAAGCGAGGGTATTCCTTCACTAGAGTCTCCCGCGTGCAGCGACTCTCCCCACCCAATGCACTATCTACTACTAAATATGAGCGAAAGCTGCGCCTGCGAGTAAGGAGGAGGCCTTGGTGCTGTTGGTTGGAGAAGCGAAGGTCAGATACGAGCTGTGTCATTGAGGGGAGAGGGGGTAGCAGTGCGGTAATTGAGGGTTGCGGAGATGATGACGGTCACCAGGGCACAATAACACAACTTATTATGATTGTTCCCTGAGTATCAGTGTTGCGCGAGAGATGGGTGCTTTTAATGTTGTGTTAAATAATGTGGCAAGGGTGTGAAGTAAATTGGTTAATCAGAGCAAATGTACCGCTTTCATGAATTAGCATGACCTGCTTCTAGCATATAAGATTAAAGAGCTGGGAACAAACGAACTGACAGACCTATTGTCGTATAGAGACCGGAACTCACGCTCAGCCCCTCTGTCAGGCATTGCAGCTATATATAAACTTATAGCAAAAAGCGAAATCAGATGTCCAAGGCAGAACCTTAATTTATTGTGTTGTGGATATTGTGTGGCAGTCCCCAAATTATGCAAAGGCATGCTATGGTTTCAACCTAATTAATCTAAAAAAAAAACAGCAGGTCAGTTGCCGAACTCAATCTCCTGATGAGCGTTGTAAACTGAACAATAAAAAATTCTTAAGATGGGAACCACATCTGCGAACTTTGCCATAGAGATGCACACTTATTCCTAGTTACAGAGTTTACTTGTCGTTTATTTTTAAGCCCTTGCTCTTTCCTTCATTTGAAACGGTTGTACTGTTCGCGAGTGGGTACGCGATTCACCGTTACCCGTGTCGCAAGCGTTACCGTTTTTCGAGTTGTGATCACAATACAATTTGTGAGCAGTTAGTTGTCACCCGGGGTATAATAGCACAAGTTACTGTTATCATAACCCTGTTGTCATCACAGCACGACTCGAGTACAGATAACTATCGATTATAATTTTCGAACCAAAGATGTGATGACGCTGAGCTCTTCCTCTTGGCGTATCAGCTTGCTATCAGACACAAAATCGATCCGCACGGGTACATTAATGGCTGATCCATACGGCCTCTTTTCAACGTTTTCACTTATCCACTCATCCGAGAGTGTTACTGTACCGTAAAAACAGCGCAAAAGTGCATTGTTTTCTGAGTTTTATATCCTTCCAAATTTGAAGAGATATGGGAAACTCGCAAAATGACATTCGCCGAAAAAACTAATTTGACTGTCAACATTTTAATAACTTTTTACAGCGTTCACAAAGTTGTGTTGACAAGGACGCTTCAAAACACTCGGATGAGTGAAAGCGTTAAAAGGACTAACGAGTGAAAGCCTTAAATAAGAAAATTTTAGGCGTCTTTTCTCGTAGTCACTAAGCGGAAAATAATTCAGAGTGATTTTTAGCTTTTGTGGCCAATTCCTGAATCCGACGCGATGGCTCTGTGATCACGATAGCAGCATGTTCTCTCCGGAAGAGCTCGAGCACGATTCAAGATTTTGGCAATGAAAAATTTAAAATTCGTTTTAAAAGTTCGCGGATTTTGTTGTCTAAAAATAAACAAATATTCTTTTATACATTGATTATTTAACGTGTTTTGTTCGGTATAGCCTGTTCGGAGTCCAAAAAGCGTCAAACGCTGCTAGTTCTCCTATGCTTTACCTTCAAAATCAATTGCACAAAAATCCAATTCCGTGCTATCTTCTTGATAAATACAATAGCCATCGACTTTTTGAAACCAAATACGGCGTCTCTTGTTTCTTTACATTAGTGACCGTTCTTGAGCTTTTCAGTAATCGTGATGATTATAACCAGGAAGCAAAGAATGCAAAGGGAGGACTCAATAGGACTGCAATAAAACATAGCAGTGACCGCACGTAGCAAATTTACATCACATCGATGAGTCGAAGTATCTGAGTGTGGGACCTCAGGCCTCCGCATGTTGTTTTCTTAAACATATCACTGTATTTTTTTTCTATTTATTTCATTGAATCTCCCGCTCATGACTGGCCAGCTACTTGAGCTGCAAAATACTGTAAAATGTTGTCGTCAATTACAGAAAGTTCGAGGAATAAGCTGTTACTGTGCTTTCTCTCGCGTACAGAACTGGCTATAATGGTGCTTATATTTGTTGGTAAGGAATAAATATGTTCTGTGAAGAGCAGTGTGAACTGAATATGAAGTGTAAATAAGGCTTCAGTTAAGAAGAAGACGTTAAATAAGGTCACCAAAAGGGGCCAAATCCGGCACTAGTGCTGTGAAAGTTTCCACCAGCATGCACTGCAATTTTCTATAGTTAATTGCTAAATTAGTATATATTCTCTTAATTTATATATGCTAAGATGAATTTTGCCGCGGCACAGCTTCAGTTTGTGTCAAATTTAATTCAATGTTGAAAATTCCAGCCACTACCGTATTTTTTACACCACAGCAAGTGCCAGTGGTGAACTCTGCACTGTAAAGATGAGCAGTTTAATCCATAAAAAAAAAAAAAGATTTATATTTGAGGAATTTGAGCACGATGTTCATCAACTTGAGGCAGAAGTCACGGCCACGACTAGGCAGTCGGATTATTTGAGTTGGCTCTAGGTTGCTAGCGCCAATGAAAGTTGTTAAATGGGCACTGGGGTTAGAAACTAATTAACGCTATCAATACACTTCTAGGAATAGGTATACCTTGGACTGGCTGGACTACGGTTGATCGTATTCGCCTTAGTTGCGCTAACCTTCCCCAGAGATTAAAAGAACTATCCTAGAAAGTTTGATTCAGAAAGTCCTGCGTCAAAGACCCTTGTTACTGTTATATTGAGTAGTTGTAAGCCTCCGTTTCCACAACAAAGGCGATCTCACAGAAGAAGAAGAAAGAACATACAGTATGTTGATAGAAACGTGGAGCACAAGAGTGAGGGTGTTGCCACTGAAATCATTGGGCAATTGGCGCAAAAGAAGAGTCAGTCGGGGGAAAAGTGAAAGCATAGGATGGGCGAACCTAACTCAATCTCCGCCCCCCCCCCCCCGAGGGGAGTAAGGGTGAAGCTATCGCTGGCGCAATTCACAGAGCGACGATAGATTAGTGATAAATTTGCTAGCGCAGTGACTAAAGGTGCATCGGGCCAAAGGCCAAACATTTTGTCTCGGCATTTCAACCTGAAGGTCTCGAGTGACAGCGAACTCATACATATAAGCGAGTTCCGTGTCTCAAATTTTGTCAAGCGCACTGCTTCTGACAGGAAATAAGGGGCGAGTATCTCACATCCCTCCCCCCCCCCTCTCCTTACTACACGGTTCGGCCGAATGGAATGAATTCACTCAGCCATGCGGCACAGGACAAGAAATGAAAACAGAAGATAAAGAAACACCCGTGTGGTCGGTCCCTTCCGTGGCCCCCACACGGGAGCAGAGAGAAGTCCCATAGGATGGGGCGCATACCACCATTCGGCACGGAACAGAAGGGGAAATACAGAGAGGCAATATCTAATTTCACAAAACTAACCTCGTCAGAAGAAACTGCGACCACTGTAACATCTCCTGCGGAAGAGGCACTCGGGTTTACCCTTAGGTTCATGAGGCCTAGGTGTATATATATATATATATATATTTCTTAAAATATACGTTGAAAACTACCTTAGCATAATATTCTGACAGGGAAAGGGCCCGCCAGAATATACTCCTCAGGGTTCACACAACGACGAAGCTGCGAAAAATACCCACACCATGCGGTAGTCCTATATATATCCCAAGAAACCAACGAAAACCAGTAAAAAAACAACCAAAACCAACGTAAAGCAACAGCGAAAAAGGCATAAAACATAAAAGAAAACAGAAAAAACATAAAACGTACAGAAAAAAACGATGCGGGGAAAAAAAGTAACAAATGTAAACCAATACGCCAAAAAATTAATCGGGAAACGCGATTCTGAGGAAAAAATTATGAATATGGGCGTTTTTATCCGTGCACCATCCATTTTAAAATTCACCATTTGAAGGTATCACTCCATTCTGCAGGACTTTTCGGGCATCTTTTTATAAAATCCGTAAATTTAATATATCACTCAGCTTTACCGGCCAACACTTATAAGGAGACAAGATGAAGGCTTTTCTATCCAATTCAAACCTTGTTATATGCAATTTGCTGTATTTTCAGCAATACTATAGCATTCTGCGAGAAAACTATTCTTTCCACAAGCCTAAAACGTAGACGCGCTCTTTATGGACGTCAAAAATTTCTCTTAAGAAAAGTAAATAGCATCAATCGTTCAATATATAAAAATCACACGAGCTTTTTCTCCGAGGCACATATAAACTTCAACTCTAAAGCGACAGTAGCGCCATTCCACCCTTACGGCCATTCTGTCAAACAAAGCGACAGGAACAAAAACTCCCGTGGAGTTTCCCCTCTTGCTGTATTCCATACCTTTTCATTTGAGTACCTAGACGCATATTTATTTGGCGCGAATCGCGTTTCCCGATTCATTAATTATTTTATAGCCTATTGTTTTTCACAACTTTTCATTCCTCCCGCATTGTTTTTCACTGTAATACGTTTTTTTCTGTTTTCTATTGTGTTTTTATGGCTTTTTCTCTGTTGCTTTACGTTGGTTTTCGGAATTTAGGACAACCCATACCATGTGCCTTGACCCGAGAGAATCCGCGGATTTCACTCGAAATCACATTTACTTCTAGCAAATAAACACAAATTCTAAAACTGCACAAAAGATTAATTTGACGACAGAAACATTATAATAGCGTCTGATTCCAGAGGAGAGAAATACTGCGAGGAAAATGCCATGTATTAAATCACAAAATCACAGATTCCGAAAAAGAAATTATGTAGCAAATAGCTTGGCTCGTGGAAACACACAAGGGCATGTCAGGCACTGGTGGCACAACATTTTTATAAAAACTTTTACACGTTCATAGACAGCAAGGCCAATGGATCATGTATGGCACTCGTGTAAATACGCAAGGCACTACAAATATGTTTTTCATATAAGTTCAGAGAGCAGGGGGCCGACATACAGATCGCGTTGCATTTGTGGGGATCGGCTTCGATTAATGCTAGCAACTACACGAGCAAAAATTTCCCTCGAGTCCTCGCGGACCCCCACAGCCCGATGAACAGCACAACCTCAAGGACTCAAGCTTGGGGGATCCTGAAAACAGGGGTGGACACACAGGTGAAGTCAAACACTGTCGCCTATACAAGCTCATCGTGTCGCGACCAAATTGCAGCTCCTAGTTAGTGCTCGTACGTGCACTTTAATCCTTCAGTGCCTGAACTAAACATCACTTTTCGCAGAATAATACTACACGTAATGTCAATAAATGTGCACAGTAGGCACTTACGAGTTAAAAGCTCTAACACTGTGACGTCATTGCTCCACGACTCGGTCCAACATTGACGACCAACGCGAACCCAACCCTATGATCCTTGATGGGTTAAGGTCAGCGGCCATACAAACTGCCCTGCCCCCGGTAAAATCTCTGATGACAGGTCATGAAAAATTCAGCTAAATCTAAGCATAAGTTTCATAGAAGTATAATCACTACAACCAAATCGTAATATTGTGATCACTGATATCATGAACTATAGGTACATTTTTTAGCCGGCATACGCACAAAATGAGAACTTCTAGTCTCCAGAAAGTACATTTCATTGAAAATAATCTGTAACGATTCACTATCAAGGCCAGCGGAAAAAGTCATAATGTTACAATACGATCGCTAACCAGCGAGTTCCGTCTGTCCTAGACATATAAAATAATAATAATTACAAATAAATTTTAGAGAGTTTTTCCTTGCTTTCAGCTAATTTTGTTGAAAAACAAAAGAACACAAATACGGTTCTAAACTAATAACACAGAGAACAGACAAAATGAGAAAACTAATGCAATACTGAAGAAAAGGAAGACCCTCCTGAATGGGGATTAGAAAGTAAGTTATGAGCAAAAGGAAATACCATTACTAGAAGACCACTATAGACTATTATTGATATAATTTCAAACAAACTTATGACATAATAGGTGCGTGTTCTGAAAAAACCATCACAATCAAGTTCGTTCTGTATATGATAAAGAAAAAAAAACATACACGTTACTTAATTTTCGTCCAATGCTGAAATTTCTCGCGGTCTATTTCATTAAAATAAAGACTTGAGTTCCCCACCAGGTAGCTACTCGATGTCATCATATGTCTGATAGTGGGAAATTGCAGTCATTCTTTTACTTTAAAGAAGAAGGGTGTCTTAAGAAATATTCAATTTTCAATGAATTAAAAAAAAAAAAATAGACCAATTTTAAAATCAATGTTCAAAACTACGGTAGGCCTATGTTAAAAGTGAGTCATTACTATATTCCAAATTTAGCCCGTTATTCCTATTAAGAACTTCAACAATAGTGTGAGAAAAGTAAGGTTAATTAATCTAGGATGTTGATAGAATAAGCTTTTCTGCCACAGTGTGCGCTGTGATCCAAAGGAAGGCAGCAAGAAGGTAGCTGTATGGAGCATGGCACGAGGACGTTCCCCCGCACTGTATTCAGGCGCATGCCCAATTGGGAAAGAGGCATAAAAAAGTCTTTAGTAGGAGCATGGAAATAGAATGAGCAAAGTGGGCACGATAGACATTAGTCACGATAGCCCAGTAATTAAGACTAACGAAACGCGAGTGGGATCCCCTCCCTGGAGGCGCACTTACCGCAACAATCGACACGGACACTATCAAATATGTTAAGTCTTGAATGTGCAAAAAACCAATACTAGTGAAAGGGTAAATTTAACAGTGTACTAAACAGAATTCAATCTTCCCTAAGTTGCCTGAAGTTAGGCAAGAAATTTTTAAGAGAAACAAAAGACAGTATTCATCCAAAGTGATTAGTGCTGGAACTGGACTATGTAAAAATATGAAAAAGAAAATAAAAAAGTAAAAACATGTGCAGTAATAACGTGCATAAGCACAAAAGTATTATAGCTACGTACAATGTTTAACGATGAACGATGTGACAACCATTTGGAGATGATCCACGTTGGTAGACACACAAAAACAAGATTGAAGTAATACACTTCATATAATTCATTGACATAAATCAAAGAAATCAAAATGGCAGTGCTATAGGGAATCTCTAGAAACTATAACACATATACCAAACACTGGAGTGAGTGAGCGCCTCGCTTTAGCTTCTCTAGACAACCGCCAGGTATAAGTGAAGATAGAGACCATTTGCTCTAATATGAACTTACTCATACTAGATATCGCTCATATGCGAGAACGTCATAACTCAAAAGAGGCAAGTTTACAGGACAGAGGATTTTGATATTAACCAGCCACAATATCACCAATACTGACCCATAACAAAATATGTTTTTCTTGGCAACACACAGCACCTTCTCTTACGACGGCTGAACAGGAACTGAGATATGCCTTTGTTGACACCAAGCGTTGGTAACATCTAGGCCGGTGCAATAGTGACATTTACTACTCTCTAGTGGTGAGTTTTGCAGGTAGAAATGTGTCGTTTTTATCACAATATAAAGCAGGAAACGGGCAATCTCAGGTTTGTCATAAATCAAATTTCACATTTTTTGAGTTATGGCGTTGTTCTCGTACAGGCAATGCGCGAGCGCGATATCATTTCGTTCGTTCGTTTCTATAGGATCGTACATGGAAAATATTAGAGAAATCTCAAACTAGGAAGTATTATTACTATATTAAGGGTTTTCCCGCCGTGGTCGATGGGTGCTGTGTACGAGGAAGCAATTTCTTGTATTCGTTTTTGTAACAGTGTGCACCATGTACGTATGAGAATGAAACGCTGTTTTCGGCTTTCGAACCATCTGTATATCTACAAGCTAGGAATTGATGGGTTCTGAGATGGTCCAAACCAGAAAATAATACACAAATTAGACAACTCGGAGGCAGTGGGGATAGACAAGGCAATTGAGGGGTAACACTGTTACAACGGGGCGTTAAGTTTCGCTATTATCAGCCTGTCAACAGAACGAAACAATGTGTCATTTTTATCAACACACAGCACCTTCTCTTACGACGGCTGAACAGGAACTGAGATATGTCTTTGTTGACACCAAGGGTTGGTAACATCTAGGCCGGCACAATAGTTCCTTAACCAAGCCTCCAGAATGCTGGATTACAGCTTCTTTTTATGGTCAAACTAGGACGAATGTTACGAGTAAAATTACGATCACCTTGGACTTTGTTTTTAGTTCAGGGAAGTTGAGTTGGGAAGAAAGGCACTGAAGTTTTCTCGGCGTATGAAGTCAAAATTAGAACATAGTCAAAGATTCGATCGACTAGTGGATGCTATGAATGTTTTGAAATAGGAGGGGGCCGGCTAACAACGGCACTTTTTTAAAATTTCAGAGAACTGAGTTATTTGAATTTGAAACTTGTTTATCTCAGCAACTAATAAGACTTCTTTTTTTCTGCTTAATACCGTATGACATCTAAGATACCTCGTTTTGCCCGGTATAATTCATTACTGAAAACAGTAATAATGTCATGATGATTAATAATGACTATGGTTACAGCTAAGGGTGAGCCCAGAGGCCTCCATTACCATGTCTAGTCGTCATACTTGAAAAAATTAGAAGAGTATGATCTGCAGGCAGCCACCGTCATTTATAAACTGGTGTTATTTTCCTGGACGTAGCAAATTGTCTCACATCAGTGAAATTTATATAAATAGCTACTAGAGTGACGTAAGAAGAGGGACATACGACAAGTAACAACAACGCAATGTAACTTCGGATACTCAACTCGCATTAAATATTCAGTTGAGTGCACATACATGTACAGTATAAGTTTATAAATCTCAATTGATGGAGAAACTTGCATTATGAAGTATAGTCAGATGGGATAAGACCCGCGGCCATCGTAGGATAAGAAACGACCGCACCCTTACAGGCATTCAAAAAACGCTGGATAAAATTTGAAGGCAGAAAACAGTTAGAGCAATCATTTATTTTCAGTCATTTCTGTGCTTGTTTCAGCCCTGTAGGTACCGCACATAATTAATTTTTTTGGGGCGCGGCCGTTTTTACCCATCTGACGACCCAGTAGCTCGCTAAATGACAGAAGATATGTCCTCGTATTTCTTAAAAGCTATGAAAGCCACAAACACTGACAGCTGTTGAAGTAAAAAGAGACAGTGAGGCAAGACACTAAGATGGACCGGATATCCGTATCAAGAAGTGGAGTCGGTGTCAACATCGGCAACTTTTGATGAGAATGGCATCATTCTGAATATCTCAATGATGTGGATATCCACAGCACTTCCACAGGAAACTGTTACACTTAGTTAATCCTTATTTTACATTACTATAGCAGACAGCAAGGCACTTTGCCGATATTTGGAAACGATAGAGGAAGAAGTTATACAGCAACGAGCCAGGGCTTAAAACCAGACTTCTTCGAAGTGTACGACGCTTAAACTTCAGCCAAGAAGACGTCATTCAGTTCTCCTGACAATAGAAAATAAACGCAACGAGGCCCCCAGTAGCCGTTATAAATTACGTAATTGTGCGAGAATCTAGTCAAAAGCTGCTCAAGAGAACCATGAAAAAAACCCGGACACGCCATACATCAAGCCAAAGCCCAACGCACGAATGGAACAGAATGAAACTACTGTACAAAAGAACCGTTAGTGGGTGAGACTCTTGCTGAAATGCCAGCTACAGAATCAATCAGTGACGTTATTAGACTAGTAAACAGGCCCAGCAACGGTTATTATTATATTTTTATTGTGCCACGATTTCCGAATCTAAGACAATCATAGCGAGCTAAGATGATTTACTCGGCTTACAGCCGGAACCACAACGTTGTGCTCAGGCGGCAAGAGATGAAGGACGAAAAGAGAAGAAGACAGAAGCGCCCATGCAGACGGTCCCCTCCGTGGCCCTCCGCACGGGCGAAGATAAGAGCCTCGCAGAAAAAATCGGTAACCTCGATCGGCGGCCCACCTTGCGGGATAGAAACGGAAACTTTGAGAACCTACCTAACTTCACAAAACCTAGCATCGGTGTAGTGACGTCACCAAGAGAGGCCAGCAGTGACCGTTTGCTCCAAGTTTCGTTTCGCAAAACAGCCTCACTGTCTATGACCCGAACTACTTGCTCACGCATTTAATGCAGTCAAATGCCCACTGGCTGCAAAAATTTTCCGAGTAAATTTTCTTATCCTAGCAGTCAAAACCTCGAATAAATCATGAAAACATTCATGCTAATGGCTCCTCAAAAACTAGCTGAATGCTAAAGCACACATCAGTTACATTAAGGCGGCAGTAGGGCTTCGATGAATGTCGAGTTGTAAGGAATCACGAACCCCTGTTAATGAAAGATAAAGACCAATGCCGGGGCCGCACCATGCAACCGCTAACTCAGCTAATGAGTGGATGTTTCCCTCGCACACTGCCCCGGTAGACACGGAAAATTATTAGCACAGATACCAATGATAAGTACTCGGTTTGAATAACGGGCGAGCTAAGCTTAACGTCGGCTTGTAAGCTGAACGTGCGACTGCAAAGTGTGGCCTCGGTACAGCGATGCAAGAGAACACAATCATCTTAAGAAAATTACACCCACGAGAGTAAACAACCTAAATCACCGTGCTAACCTACTACTGAACTAAGAATAAATTAGAACACGAAAGCGTCACTGACAGGCAACACTGCATGCATCCAAGCATTCCCTTCATTTCGCACAATAAATATACTGGAAAGAGATGACCTTCCTCATCAACCAAACACAAAGGACAGGTCATTCTTTTACTTCACATACACGCATGCATGCCATACAAACCCTGTGAATCGAGACTTAATGGTACAACAGGCGAAGCACATGTAGCAGTATAGTAGGTACATAAAAGAGTTCTACGATAAGTGATGTAAATCCAAGTAGGTATCAATGAAGTACAATTGGGGTAGGTAGGTACCAAATGAATAAGATGTAGGTCCAAGATCAGGGAGACTGTGTCAGCTGCAAGAGAAGAAGGTAATGGAACACGCAGTACGCCAGAGCCAAATGAGAAAAATATGCACGAAGAATTACCCAGCATAGAAAACGGGGCTAGAAATAAAAAGGGAGTACACATAAAAGACCATCAGTAGGAAAAGGGAAGCTACCTGCATAATGCATCACTCACTAAACGCCCAACAATAAAAATAACAAGTATTTATCAGATAAAACATGAAGCTTCAAAGCATATAGCTAGCCTTAAAATATATCTAGCGTATGAAATACAAATACTTTCTCGAGTACACCAAAGGAGGAACTTCAGTTAAGTTGCGACATTAGAAACCTTGGAGAATCTTTTTCGTAAAGAAAATGAAAGAGACAAAGCAAAGTAATGTAGGTAGCCAGTGCCAAAGAAAAGCTAAAGCAAAACTACTAGTGCTAATTGTTCATAAACAAATACTGATTGCATCATTTTACATGCAAAAATATTTTACCTATAAAATCGCTGCTCACAAAAAAAAAATACAAACTAGCGAAGCTTTTGGGCTGGCCACTGAATAGGATGTCTTAAGATAATAAGTTGGTATTGTTTATACAATATCCATAACATGCTACAGCGCGCGAGTATCCACAAGGATGGCTTGCTTTCAGTGAGTCTGTGTGCGGATCTGTCCTTCCAGACTTGTTCCCAGAAATTATCGCTATGTGCGTAACGTCTCAGCTTGCATCGCACATTGTGTGTGTGTGTGCGAAGTTGACATACTCGTATGTACTGTATCTTGTAGCTATACCACATCCAGTCCACCGAGGTAAGGCTTTGTGGATCGCGGGCTGAAAGGTCCAGACAGACGTTGGTTCTATCAGTAGCTATCCAAAAATAGTCGCTTGCGAAATGGTAAAACAATGATGATGAAGCAGGTGGGAGGGAGAAATTTTTGGGCGCAGCTTTATTCATTTTCACTCCATGCTTGGAAATACACACACTGTCAGTGAGGTGCCAGAATGAAAATTGAGTTTTCAAATCAAATATTAATGAAAAATCAACCCCATTTGAGTACAGTGCTTGCTCAAGTTGATTGTCAGGTCATTGAGTGGTATTTTCAAAAGAAAATAACAGAAACTGGTTAAAATGAAGCAATGCAAAATTTTGTCCTGGAAACGTAGACAGCTAAAAGTCTCCGAGACGATGCTTTAGTTTTTCTAGTTGTGAATCAATGCATGTAAAGCCACAAAATTCTCCTGCTAGTAAGAGCAGCAGAAATACCATGCCTCAAATCCTAATGGATCAATAGCCTAATAGGTGCAGCTTGCTAGTAGACTACGGTGCCTCATTTCTTGAAGAGCTACGTATTGACATCCAACAGAGCATAATAACAATAACTTCGATACACATAAACGATAAAGGGATACTGGATTTAAGATACATTCAGTGGACACTAATCTCAGTTCCTACCTTATCAGACAAAGACTGTTCAGGCAGTCCTCAACATAGACCCTATTAGTTTAGTGCAGTTTTACTACAAGATTCAAAATTCTTGCTACCAGGTAGCTACTCAATATAGGTTATGTACTGTTGCAATAAGAGTACATACCTATATCAATTACTTGGAAGTAAAATTTTCAACCTAAATAGTAAAACTTTATAACATAAGAAGGACCAAAATCGACAACTACTGGTAAACCCCAACACTGCACGCCCAAACTTATCCTCGCTAGTAATCTTGGCCGATAGTGTTTACCGCTTAGACTGGAACATTACCTTCTTCATTCTCAGAGATGATTCTTAACCTAACAATTACAAAGCAAAAGCTATCTACTGTTATCGTGGAAGATCTGTGAAATCACCAAATCAAAAATTTCTGTAGAAAAGCATTGCTAATTTGAGCTCAGAATGAGGTAGCCAACAAAGTGAAATCACATTACAAAACGCTTTCAATAAGAAGCCAAGCCAACAACACTGCTAGGACCTGCGTAACATTATTAAGGCACTCCAGTAGTATAGCATCTGAACGATAGAGTAAGCACACATTGGCAGTTCCTGGTTGTGAAAAATTTGTTTCTACAAAGACCAAAGTGACAACATTTTCAATGGAATATAGAAACAACATTCACGTCAGAATAACAAATTTTACATAGCTACATAAATAGTGTATTACAGCATAAGGACAACACTGGTAGTGGTGGTAGACTAGGCTGGTGCTACATGCTTAACACATCAAGCAAGCCTTTCTTCTCGGCATCGAGTAACAAATCCATGAAGCGCTCATTCATTATTGTGTTTTTGCCCTCTATTAATTCCTGTGCAATTGGAGTGATCATTTTTTTCACGGCCTGTTTGATGATAAACTGCGATGAAGGTTTTATTGCCATAGGAACAATAACCTTGGCAGCAACTGACTTCATCTTGGAGGTGATAGACCGGCCTGAGCGTTCCAAAGAACTGCTCGCATTGGGATTTATCCGTTCTCCGGCTTTGCTCAACGTGCCCTGGATGAGACACAAACCCATGAGGAAGCCAACAAGTGACATACGACCAAACTCGGCATGGAACTGCTCATAGTTCCAATTCGGCACAGACACTTGCAAATTTTCAGTTATACTCATGAATGTTGAGTGATAGTGGCGCAGAATATCATTGAGATGACTGTCACGTAATGCTGCAGTGGTGGAAGTGTTCAGCAGATAATGCAAATCAAAGACAGGATTGCTCCACTGCGAGATCTGCCAGTCAATCAGTTTGATATTATCGATGCGGCGCTCACCATCCTGGGTGTTGGCATCATAATGGTACAAGAGATTACTGTTCCAGAAGTCCCCATGTGTGAGGCACAGCAGCTGGTGCCTACTCTGATCTTCCCACATGACATGAAACTTTTGAGATATTGTGCGACGGCCTTTCTCCAGTTTAACAAGAATATCTTTGTGCTCAGGTAAAGTTCGAACAAATTTAATTGCATTATCTAGAGCAGTAAAAACGACAGGTTTGAACAAGGCGCTGACAACAGGATTAAAGGCAAAGAAGGGAAACTTTTGAACGAAGTTTGAATTCTTGTCGTACGCGTAAGAAAGAGCATGTAGCCGAGCTATATGGTCAACAGCCTGCATTGTGTGCTGCAGATCGAGACCTTTGTGTTTATCATTAGTTTCAAAGTGAGACACTTTGCAGTTTTCCATGAGTAATACATATTCAGTCGGAGTGCAAACACCATATATGAATTCAGGGACACAGAGCTTCTGATCAGCATCCTTATTGGTGGCATTTTTGGACCAAAAAGAATGGAGCTCATCGACAACTTCAGAATACATCAAGAACTCTCTGATGTGGTACCCAGCAGCCTTAACAAGTTCTCTGTTGAATGGATCTGTACTCAAAAACTTAGCAATAAAGCTGTAATTTTTTGGTGATGTTTCTTTATCATCACCATCTCCTTGCTGCAGCTCAGCACTTGCATCCACTCGCACAAGCTCTGCATTGAAGCTTTCACCAGGCTTGGTGGCTGTAAAAGAATATTCACAATGTACACAAATACCTCAATATTGTAAATTGAAAATACCTATCCAATATTATATTGAGTGATTTAAGCCTCCATTTTCACTACACAAGCAATCTCAGAGAGGAAGAAAGAAGGCACATAGCTACAGATTTCCACAGACGCATGGAGCACATCCATGACGGTGTTACAAATAGGAACAATGCACCACATGGGAATAGCAAGTCAGGAAAGAATAGGAAGAACGGAGGAAAGTTACATTTGCACGAGTATGAAAGTGGAAGGAAGCAATGATGTCCCAAATACAAAGCTAGGTAGCAGGGTTGCGGAGTCGGAGGATTTGAGGGAGAGTCGGAATCTCACTTGTTCTAGGAGTCGGAGTCGCGGAGTCAGAATTTTTAGCCCGACTCCGGAATCCCACTTATAAACAAATATTATTTAAGTCTGAATTTTCAGTCACAGGTTTGAAAAAAAAAAAAATTTGTAGCTAAATGTGGATATTTTTTTGTACATTTCTCTTCCATAGCTATAACTACCATGCATTTTCCTATTCCATACGATGAGGCCATTGACAAAATGTTGGGTAGAACTTTCGCACCTGGTACATTATGTGAGGGGGGCATGGGGGGCAAAATAATCAAATTTGGACAGATTGTTTTTAAATTTTCATAGTATAAGTATTTTTGAAAAAGAAACACATTTTGCTTCCACAATTTTTTTGATTTAGGCCTTAATTTCTGAGATAATGAGAAATATCTATAAATAGGCCTATAGCTATATGCATTTTTTCTAAGTTTCAACAGAAGAGAACTCAATGAGTTTTCATGCTAGAATAAAAGCAATGACAGTTTTGGAATCCTTGAAACATTCCTAACAAAACTATAGAGCAGGATTTTCCATTTTTGCCCTAATTTATTTTTTTTTTTCAACGCAGTATAAAACCGATTTATCCCCTATATTTTAGTTAGGTAGTGATCGGACAATAGAAAATGGAGAGGCCAGCTCGGTAATTTTGTTAAGAATGTTGCGAGGATTCCAAAACTGTCATTGTTTTTATTGTAGCATGAAAACTCATTGAGTTCTATTCCTTTGAAATTTAAAAAAAGCATAGGTATATACATATATGTATATACAGTATTTCCATTATCTCAAAAACTAAGGCCTAAATCAAAAAATTGTGGGAGCAAAATGTGTTTCTTTTTCAAAAATACATATCCTAGGCGAATTTCAGAACAATCGGTAGAAAATTTAGTATTTTGCCCCCCAACCCCCCCATGCTCCCCTTCACATAATGTACCAGGTGCTAAAGTTTTAGCTACCCAAATTAATTTAATGTCCTCAGTTTAATGTCCCAAATGATGCAAAATATCATTGTATATGTACAATACACCTAGCATCTTTAACTTGATATGTTTATACTAGCTGAAATTATTTGGACATGGTTAATGTTTACATCAAATATCAACTTGTTGGATCAAGGAGTCAGAGTCAGAAAATCTTGAGGGCCAAGAGTTGGAGTCTGAAATTCTGGAGGGCCAGGAGTCAGAGTCGGACCTTGAACCATCCGACTCCGCAACCCTGCTAGGTAGCAAAGGCTAACGTAGCCTACATGGTCCACCAGGGGTTAATTCTCCTAATTACATGACAAATTGACAAGGTGAGCAAACTTGACCCTAAACCCTATGGCAAACAAAATTTCATCTAGCTACTAACTGACAAGTAACTGGCTACATTGAAATCTAGCAAAACTACTGTAATTAAAAAATTGGCAATCAATATCAGAATTTGAGGAAACAATAATAATTGGAAGGTAGCTAATGACAAAATTTGGCTAGGGTAAGACGGGGTGATTTCGCCACGGGGTGAATTCGCCGCGGGTGTTTTTTTTCCTTATAGAGAATATATCTCAAAATGAAACTAATATACAGGAAATCTGGAAGTGTCCAGTGGTAGAGGAGTTACTAAGGATCAAATTAGGCTATGTAAGATGCATTTCATTGCTATAGGGAAGGGGAGGGACAGTAAATAATAATAGTAATGAAAAAGAAAAAAACCGCGGCGAATTCACCCAGGGGCAAAATCACCCCGTTTTACCTAACAAAAAATGGGGGTGGCAAAATCACCCAGATAGTGGGGTGTTTTCGCACACGTACCACGTTTTTTTAAGTCCTTATTACAGGTCAAAAAAATTTTTTTAGAAAAAAATCAATACTGCACACTTACAGCCAAAACCATGACTGTATATAAACTGCACTAACATTTGCCAATATCCTCACCGTATTTTTGTGACGTTAGAAAAAACTGCTTTTGAGGCGAAATCACCTCTTTCTACCCTATAGTATCTAGCTAATTAAAAAAAAAACTCACCCAAGTTAACAGAGAAAGTAGCAAGCTTTACCACAACACTTGGATTTGTTCTTGCTTCATACTGTTGAAGGGCAAACTGCACCCAGTCGTGTGATATTGCACTGGCACACGTTGGAGATTTCATTATAATTCTGGAAAGTAAATGATTAAATTTAGAGTTAAATTATAAAAAAGATGGAACCTTTTCGCAAAAAAGCAACACACTCTCCAAATCAGAGTTAGCAGTAAAAAAAAGCAGTAGGCATGGATTTTTCTAAGTTGTTCTAAACAAGCATTTTTTGAAGATTCCCACTAGAGTAACTGGGTTTATCTTGTTATAGACCCCATGCAACACTTGACCCTAGCCCACCCTATAAACTATTTTTCTGGATGATAAATAGCTATTAGCAAATGAATTATAAATAGGCCTACATGAAAATTTAACATCCCAAATTGAGCTAAGGATGCCAAATATTGCAAATGTTACAGAACGTCAAGCTTCAGCTTGAATTGTGTGAACTTATATGGTAGCTATTGGTAAAAATTGGACAGAATTAATAGTCACATTACAATAATTAGCTAAATGCTAACTGCATCAAGGAGAAAGAGTTGGAAGATTTTGAGGATAAGGAGTCAGAAAATCTGGAGGGCCAGGAGTTGGAGTTGGACTTGAAACAGTGACACTGCAACCCTGGGTCCTTCGGATGATTGTTAGGAGCCCAATTCAATTTCAAGTCTCATAGTATGGCAGGAAAACCTATGGCTTGTAGCTGGAAGCATCAACCGTGGTGATTCGGGACACTTTTTTTAACTTTGACATGGCGAAAATACCACGGTATGCATCACAGAAACACGCCATTTTGAGGCAATAAGGGTACTTCTCTAATATTGATGCCCAGAAAGTTTCATTGCCATACCTCAAGTACTTCTGGGACAAAAAAACGCATTTCAGATCATCCTGGTTAGATCAGGGTGATTCATGACAGGCTATGGGGTAATTTGGGACACTGCCAAAACAGTACCTAACAAAACTCATTCAAGAAATGGATTTTCCAAAAATCTGACAGCACCATTGTATAGCCCAACTCTTGAACCATAAGATGCAATAGTTTCATAAAAAAAAATACTCACTCTAGAAATGCATCAGCCACATTTGAAAAAACACTAGCTGAACTACCGTCAACCGGGGTAACTCGGGACACCCGGGGTAACTCGGGACAGCACTCTGTCACGCCATATTGTGGGCTGTAAAAACCAAACTATGCAGAGTTTCGCCAAACTAAAAATAGGGCAATAAACTTCAATATTTTTGCTATCGGT
>LQNS02278125.1:6014295-6025275 GCA_001587735.2 Parhyale hawaiensis | reverse complement strand
AAAAAAATTATGACATTAGTACTTGGTGGCGTGACCTTTATTGGCAATAACAGCATGGAGACGATTGTTATAGCTGGAAATTAACTTTTCACATTCACTTGATGGCATTTGTTTCCATTCTTCCATGCAGATAACCTTCAATTCAGCAAGGTTTTTGGGACACCGTTTGTGGACACCAGACTTAAAAAGACGCCACAAATTTTCTATTGGATTAAGGTCCGGTGATTGGCTAGGCCATGGAAGAAAATTTATTTTATTTTTTTGAAACCTTTCTTTCGTTAAATTCGCAGTATGCTTGGGGTCGTTGTCTTGTTGGAAGGTCCACCTGCGCCGTCCGTAAAATTTTTTGGCACTTGGAAGCATTTTCTTCTCTAATATCTCCCTGTACATGAAACTATTCATCTTGCCATCAATGATAGGAAGATCCCCAACATCATGGGCAGTAAAGCAACCCCACACCATGATGCTGCCCCCTCCATGCTTCACGGTGAGGATTGTGTTCTTGGGGTCATAGGCAGTATGACGTTTCCTCCATACATGCTGAGCTTCGTTTCGGCCAAAAAGTTTTCTTTTAGTTTCGTCAGACCGTATAACACTTTCCCAAAACTCATTTCTTTTGTCCAGGTGGTCTTTGGCAAATGTTAAGCGGCTCTTGACATGTTTTGCTGCAAGAAGAGGAGTTTTGCAAGGAGTGTAAGAATGAATACCAGGACGGTTCTATTTGCTAACAATAGTTTTATTGCTGACACGCAGTCCCTGAGACGCCAGTTCACTCTGAAGGTCAGCACGAGTTGTCATGGGGTCATTAGTCACCTTACGTAGCATGTAGTGCCGAGGACGACCAATGATCTTACGCAGAGCTCCAGCTCTTGGCAGGTTGAAGACCGCCCGGTCACTAGATGCTTGTGGACTATTGCTCCAACCGTTGAAAAAGGAACATTGACACGTTCTGCTTTTACTCTATAAGTTAATCCCTCACTACGAAGTTGAATTATCCGTTTACAAGTAGCTTCAGGGATTTCTTTAACTTTGGACATTGTTGTAAGAGTGTGCGCGACTTCAACGAGGTCTAGAGAGGTAATGATTGCGCCGGCTGTGGTTTGTTTACATTGCATTTGTTTCGAAACGTTTCGTGAACGTTCTAGAATAATTTCTAAACTAATTTATTCAAAATATACTATTAAATATCAAAGATTCAACATTATATTTAGTTTGGTCAAATACTTTTGTCCCTCTTTACTTTTACTTGTGTTAAATTTTCTCGCTATAAGTGCACATTTGACTGTTCTGTTAAACCCTTTCGCTACGGAAACTTGCTTTTTTTATGAGGTTCTAAAAGAAGCTCCTAAAAGACACAATCATTGTAGTCACTTTAGCTCTCCTACAGTTCAGTTGATTCATAAAGAAAATACCATCACTGACTTCAAACGGGTTGTTAAATATGTTGTCCAACTTTCCAGAGAAGGAAACAACACACCGGTTTTAATAATGAAAATTTTGATGCGGGACGTGCACGTACCGTCAGTATCGAAAGGGTTAAATATTCTATAATATATATAGTCTATGTTATATAAACTTCCAGTCTTAATTATCTTAAAGCAGTCCCTCAATTTTTTAAATATATAAAAAAAAGTTGGGCAAATACTTATGTCTAAGCACTGTATAAACCTAATAGATAAATTAGGAGTAGACAGACAACACTTAATACATAAAAATGGAGCCGGATGCTCCTCAATAAGATAGCAGTAAGAGAGCAAACGTCTAAACAGAAGACGGTAGGATCAACTTATAAAATAAAATTTTTCAACTGTAATACTACTGAAATGAAATGCTTAAACTTTCTTTTTCCACTATAATTGTGATCAAAAAGAGGACAAAATAAGAGGCGCATACAGTACCTAGTGCAATGAGAAACCATAGAACCCACGCACAAGGGTATTCTCACTTTGGATCAATGCGAATGGGAACAGTTAGTCAAGTCAGAAGATAAAAAAATAATGCACCAATAGTAGGAACAGAAAAAATGTAAGGAATTAACGTGGGCACGAAAGAAAGATGTCCTAAAGGCCTAGCTAGACAAGACCGAGGCACCTCGGGTTGCTCCTGAAGGCGAGACTGCAATTAAGATAAGACAGACACGCCTAACAATCTCAATCCAATGGCCTCTGACCAGTCATATGCCCCTGAAAACTCAACAGTCATACATATTTTACGATGAAAAAATCCAAAACCTTGGACAAGTACAGCGCATTCACATAACCTTATCAGGCTAAATGAAAGCGCGTACTGTGTGGTAGTAGACAGTGGACACCATATCTGTTTGCTGTTATATCGCGATGAAATCAATAAGACATGCTCTGTTGATTACTGAAAGCAAATCCACGACAGTAAAAACAAATTGGCATTTCGCGATAAAAAATTGGAGAGATTCAAAAGCGGAGAACCCAGGCATATATTTTTATGTTCCGGTAGCAGGTTACTTTTTGACAATGGGATCGAAACTTAACTGAGGGCCCTAAAACAATAGGGGCATAAACAACTTTTTAACAAATACAGGAGAGCCACACAAAGACAATGCACTGGTGTAATAAGGTAAAAAAAATCAACTTTACATACGATTCTCGACCATTTCTACTCGGAATTACGGCTTTCTGACTTCACAAAACGACAGGTCTCAACCTGTACAAGCTGATGGTGCACAAAACTACTTTTGAAAAACCT
Organism: Parhyale hawaiensis; assembly: GCA_001587735.2. Lineage (NCBI taxonomy): Eukaryota > Metazoa > Arthropoda > Malacostraca > Amphipoda > Hyalidae > Parhyale > Parhyale hawaiensis. Next base: position 6,022,554 of record LQNS02278125.1, on the reverse strand, counting down.
GTCGCTTACGCCCCTATTGTTCTACAGTAGGACCCTCAAATTGACCAGGGGGAAAAAGGGTACTCCTTTTGTTAACGAACAATTCACATAGTGAACATAACAACACCGTCCTCCGACGGGAGGTTCGAAGACCCGTTGCTGCTGACAGCAGACTCGGCGCTCAAGAAGCTGAGGGACGATGGATCAGCGAGTGAAGCAGCAGAGGTGGCGGGGATATCATTGCTGCTGCTGTTGCTGTTGGTGCCGTCAGCAGCACTGAAGTACTGCACTGGGGTGATGGTCTGCACACCGGACACACCCACCTGCTGGTCCATCTCTTCAGCCACCTGACGCAGCAAGAACAGGAGTGTAGGTAACCTCACTTAAGAGTCTTCATTATAATCATTAATCAACATTATTAATATTATTATATTGGTATTGTCCCGCTATTTCCGAATCGGAGACGATCAATAGCGATCCAAGATGGAGGATTTATCATTAATCAACAGGAAGCAGCAGTAGAAGTGGGAGGAGTTATGGGGGCCAAACACGAGCAAGCTTTTTTTTTTAAGCGTCACGGTTCAAGCAAACACTGATGCAAGCTGGAGCGCGTATGAAGTAGGTACTCTCACAGCAAGATTCAAGCTTACAGAAGCTTGAATCTTGAATTGAAGTCGTACGCGACGGTCTGAAAGCTTTGGTAGAATGACAAGAAACTGTGCGCGCGTGTGGGAGGGTTGAAGCTCACGTTTCGCGTTATACTGATAATACTGAAATAGAAGTGTGAACGCGTGTGCAGTTCATCGGCGTCACTGTTTCTACCAGTGTTTTGCTTGAACCATGAAGCTCGAAGAAAAGCTTGCACGTGTATGGCCGCGTTAAGGAACGCCGTGTACGTAACAAAATTATGTAGTGTTTCATATCATCACTTCATAAAGAACAGTAATGAGAAGCACGTAGCAACATTAGTAAATAGTCATCATGGTAACAATAAAACAATAGTAGTGGTAGGGCTAGTGAGTAGTTTCACTGTCACTCGGTAAAATAATCAGCAACGGACTACAGGATACAAATGAAAATACCGTAGTCTTCCATGCTTCTTGGCACGAGTTTCAGTTGAGAAAATGACATCGTATATTGAAGGATAGACAGTCCAAATTACAATTATAGTGAGAAGTTTAAGCCTCCGTTTCCACAACAAAGGTGATATCACACAGGAAGAAAGAAGGGACATAGGTATAAGTAAAGTTAGTATGTCGATCGACACGTGGAAGCGATGCACGAGGGTGTTTCCAACTTTCCATACACGATCACTGCGTATGGGCACAACAAGTGGGGAAAAAAGAGGCGGAACAGAACATCGTCAGCAGCTGCAGGAAAATGGAAGAAAGCAAAGTCGGCACGCCAGTAGACGTGCTAAAGGCTAAACTTATGGCTAAGATGACCAACACAATACCTTTGGGAGCGATGCACTCTAGAATGAATGAGCGAACCTAACCTAACCCCATGGCCTATGCCCCCTCAGGGGTAGAGAATCAAAAACCAACAGCCCAAAGAACAAGCGGCCTCACGGTGAAACAGCTTTGCAAACCTTGCAAACGGTACAGCTTCAAAACAAAGCAATACGGTACCGAATCACATCACTCAGGCATCGCTGAAAGTCGATTTTGAACGAAAGGAAAACTGGTATCTCGTCTCAAGGTAGGGTATGTACCGTTAGGCAAGTATACTGAGCTTAATGTACTATTTCTATCATCAGCGCTGTAAGTCTATGTGAGGGCATAAGCTACTTAAACTTTTGTAGATTCGTAGACACAACCATGGTCTTTCAAAAGAAGAAAAAAATAGAAGAACATGGCGAGCAACAGTATCTCGAAAAAACGTGAAAACCATGCAAGACGGTGTTCCACACAGGATCAACGTGCATGGGAACTCGAAATCGGGAGATGGTTCAAGAGGAAGAACAGAAAAAGCATCCCCAGTAGGGTTATGTAAATAGAAGGAAGCAAAGTAACCGAGAAAAAAAAGGACGGCCTCACGACTTAGGTAAGACTAAGGTCCTATGAAATCCACTGAGGGGCGACTACCCAAAACATAGGATAGGCGGCAATAATACATGAAACACACAAGTACGCCAGCCCGACTTATATAAACAATAGGTACTTCTAGTGATCCTAATAAATTACCGGTATCGTGAAACAACATATTCCACGATTTCCTAACCCGTAATAGTTTTTAAATGTACCTCGTCTAGCGCTACTCCAACCAAGCATACCTCACTTAACCCAAACCTTTCTAACCTATCTACCTCACCTAACAGTCACTGGAGTCTACCATATCTGACAGCCAATGTCACAAAAGCACAATTTTTGTAGGTTGGTTAGTACACAAGTAGCTACATAGTCACACTATCGTCACTCGAGACCATCTGTTACCTTGAACGCTGACTCTACGAAGCTCAGCTCCTCCTTATCGCGTGGTCGGGCAGAAGAAATACGTTTTTCATACGCCTGCAGCTCCACATCGTCAATCTCATCTTCATCTTCTTCCTCTTCCTCGTCATCTTCGTCATCATCGTCAGCCACCGCGTAGGGCCGACCAATGCGGGGTCTGCCGAAGCTGCGGCCACTTACGCTATTTTTGTCCATTGCCTCCAGTTCCTCGACACTGACCTGCAACAACATGAAAGGCGCTTACTGCATGCCGCAGCCCTTGAGACTTTCACCGTTACTTATACAAGGGGTGGAAAATTATTTATGTGTATCACGGCCCTTGGGGACCATTAATATTTCACTAAATTTTTGTTCATTAACTATATACTTAAAAGTCAAGGGTATGACAATAAAACAGGTCATTATCATCGTCTTTCTCAGTATTCTATCAAGTTTCTAGAATGATATACTTGTGCCTAGGGATAAATATGAAGTAGGTACAAGCGTCGTTTATTGTAGGAGCGCGTAGGTATCAAATATGGCGCAAGTCGCAGTGAAAATGTCAGAGGCTACGGCACACCACCGGCATCCAACACTCGTCCTTGGTAAATGATATGTCCTGCAAAACTGGGTAGATAATACTGCGGGAAACACACTAGTAACCGCACGCTCACCTCTTGAGCGGACCTTCAGCTCGCCGCAAGTCGTCCCGGAGATACAATGAAAGTCTGTAGCCCTGACACCCCCGGAAAGTAGCCTAGTAAGCAAACCTTGCGGGATTTACGGTTATTGTAATACATAGCTTCTTACTTTTTGGATGTAGAAAAGAATTCAAAGTGCCGTTTTAGCGGCGAGGTACTGAATCAACTCAAGTTGCAAAACGTGCAAAAATAAAGTCTGGTCATCAATTCAGCATGCGATTGCACTGGGCGGTCCCACCATAGGAACATCAGGTTAAGGGCCCCACACACGCTCAGGCCAAACTGAGCGTGTGTGGGGCGTTCAAGCGACCTGCGCAGGCCGCCTGAAATGGGCCTCAGCGAACCTGGCACTGTCAGATTTTTGCCATCAGGTCAGGTCGGTTTGAGCGTGTGTGGCCACATAAGGCGGCCTTCTGGCCACACGCACGTGTCAGAGAGGATCAGAGTTCAATTACAGAAAATAGTTTTATCAGATTTGAGTGTTAGCAACAAGCCCTTGATATGGTCAGGATTTTCACGTCACAATTGCATAATGCAATTGTTGCAGTGAGTAATTTTTGGTATTTCCACAATGGCGTGACGCAATTGTGACGTCACAATTCGGAACATTTCAAAGGGTTAGGAGCGAACACTCAAATCTGACATAACTTCAATAGTAAGTGAACTGTGGTGTGGATCTGGACAGCACAGCGTCAACATGTCTGTCATCAACAACACCAGCTGCACCAGCGACGAAGAGCGTCAAGTTCTGACTGACTTTATAGGGACACTCGGAGCCAGGCACTCGGAGGAGTGAACATTTCCAACTAGTGGTAGCAGTGATTTGATGGTAGCTACTTGGCGGAGCTATGAATGGCTTTGATGTGGCTGACGACAGGTACATTTTTAAACACGCTCTGAAAGCATCGACTTGGTTGACTGCCTAACTTCAACAAATTTTGGTTGTTGTGCCATAAAGGCGTAGGGTAGTCTGGCCGGGTAGTTGACGATTGAGCCCGAGTGAGTGAGGTTGTGCGCCTCTATTCTCTTACTTTTTGATGCAGTTTTTTATTGTAGATGCTTATTTGCTCCATAGATGAAATAGTTATATAAAAATTGGACGTAGCTGGCTACATTGCTTTTAACAATAGTCACAAACCTTTTTGTAGCGGAAGGATGGGTCCACAACCTTCACTTTGGGGGGTACTGCCTCGGGAATTTTACCCATCTTGCGCAGCTCAGCAACCTGTGACTTGTAGCTGGCGTGCGAGAGCCCATGCACTTTCTGGAGACACAATTGGTTCAGTATATATTGGTAATTACTTACTGGCGCCCGCCTCGCGCCGCATACACAATAACTTGAGGTATTTCAAATCAGCACACAGTTTCACATAACATTTAGATTTTTTTTCAAAATTTTTAAAAACTTGTTTTTGATCATTAGCGATTTTACTAAGAACGATTCTCGAATAGAAATAAAAAGCTAAATAAAAGGCAACGTTTCGGCCGTCGGCTGCGGCCATCTTCAGGCAAAACTAAAATCTGGAACATAAAGAATACATATACGCACGCTTATAAGTGAAAAGTACAATATTTATCAATATCACTACGTATGTACGCTTCAACAGTAATGAATGCAACCAATATGCGGTTCACTTTACATGAGCAAAAGGGTAACTGTAGTTAGGAACAATGCTATGGAAGAACTGGAGAAGTTACGGATGGGGCAAGATCTTATATTGGTCGACGGTGAGGGGCGTGGCTATCTCAGTGGAAGAGGTTGAGCTAATTGGTCAAGTCGTTGTACCTGACGTTTATGGCTGGCATGTCCCGTCTGATTGTTAAGGCTTCTGCTATTTTCAGTGATGCGGTGTCCGAGTACAAATAGAGAACAGAGAAACAGCTGGAAAAATTTGCAATCGGTGGCGGTTCCGTTTGATGTTCATCTCGGAAATGTTTGTATATGCTGCTAGAGGATCATCGGTGCTGCTTGCATCTTTTCTCGAGCGCGCAGGAGGTGTGTCCTACATACTGGGAGGCGTGACAGCCTTCCTCTGGGCAAGTGAATCGGTAGACCACACCGGCGCGCTGAAGATCCGATGGTTTAGGGCGACAGTTGAAGAGAGAGAAGAGTTTTTTTGGGTTTGGTGGTTTGAACCGGCACATTGGTGAAAAGAGACTCCACAGTTGCTCAATGGATTAACAAGACTATCCGCCCGTACGTCGACCAGTCGCTCATGCTCGTTTCAAGTGATCAACTACTCACGGAAATTGACTCCCTTGTTGTGCAACCTACTGATGAAATAGTGTCCCTTGATATGGAGTCTCTTTTCACCGATGTTCCAGTTCAAACCACCATTGGCATAATAATTTCTCGCTGCTATCACCACCCAACAATGCCGTCGCCACAGATCCCTTGGGATATCAAGAAAAAACTACTGACTATCTGCACTACAGAGACACCTTTCGAACACAACACACAAACCTTTCTTCAGCCTGACGGAGTAAGCATGGGAAGCCCGCTCGGACCCACCTTCGCAGACTTCTACTTGTCAGACCTTGAAAACAAACTGCTAGCCGAAAATAAAACATCAAATCCTAAGTACTACCAGCGCTACGTTGATGACATACTGGCCATATTCTCCAACTCCCAGCAACTGAAGTGGTTCGAACGCAGACTCTATAATCATCCTGTTTGACATTCCCAGCAACTGAAGTGGTTCGAACGCAGACTCTATAATCATTCTGTTTTGACATTCACCCATGAAGAAATGACCGGCAACACATATCATTTTCTCGACATCAAATTGCAGCTAACAGACAACCACTTCCCCACCGCAGTCTTCATCAAATCAAAAAATACTGGAATGTGCACGAATTTCGCTTCAAACAAAAAATTCATAGCAAAAACTCGGGGTGTGGTCTACCGATTCACTTGCCCAGAGGAAGGCTGTCACGCCTCCCAGTATGTAGGACACACCTCCTGCGCGCTCGAGAAAAGATGCAAGCAGCACAGATACTCCTCTAGCAGCATATACAAACATTTCCGAGATGAACATCAAACTGAACCACCACCGATTGCAACTTTTTCCAGCTGTTTCTCTGTTCTCTATTTGTACTCGGACACCGCATCACTGAAAATAGCAGAAGCCTTAACAATCAGACGGGACATGCCAGCCATAAACGTCAAGTACAACGACTTGACCAATTACCTCAACCTCTTCCACTGAGATAGCCACGCCCCTCACCGTCGACCAATATAAGATCTTGCCCCATACGTAACTTCTCCAGTTCTTCCATAGCATTGTTTCTAAGTACAGTTACCCTTTTGCTCATGTAAAGTGAACCGCATATTGGTCGCATCCATTACTGTTGAAGCGTACATACGTAGTGATATTGATAAATATTGTACTTTTCATTTATAAGCGTGCGTAAAATGTTTTCTTTGTTGTTTCAGATTTTAGTTTTGCCTGAAGATGGCCGCAGCCGACAGCCGAAACGTTGCCTTTTATTTAGCTCGTTTTTATTTCTATTCGAGAACCGTTCTTAATAAAATCGCTAATGATCAAAAACAAGATTTTTGAAATTTGGAGAGAAAATCTAAATGTTATATGATACACAATAACGAGACACGTTTATTGGTGGACTTTTAATATGGTATTCTGGAGTGCCGTGTATAGGATGTAGCCTACAGGACACTTGGGTAGGTATATGTGTATTATGTTAGAGTAGATAGCTACCTTTTCTACATGAAACGAAGTTAACGAACCTATGCCAACCTAACCTAAGATAATCCAGCCAAACCTACCTCATAGGTACTCGGAGCAAGTCACATCGTGCCACACCGAGACCGTAACTATTAAACCAATCTTGACAGAATGACATATTGTCACGTCAAAAATGAATCTGAAGGCAGGATAAAAGGACACGATTCGACATCACTCAAATTAGCTCTAATTTCCGAGTTCACACAATTTGAACCAAGCACTAGTAGGTACATAGAAGGGAGAGGGATGGAGCAAGAGGACACACGGCTTCAGCTCCCACCATTAGCTAATTTAAACAATAGTTACTGAAACGTGGACAGCGCCAAAACAAACGTCCTCAAAACTGAGTGAAAGTGCCGCTCATACATGGACTGTTAATAAGCTTGCGCATCATACACAAGAAGTCAATAAATACTGCAATAGAATTTCACTTACATCGATCAACAGGGTAAAGAGAGGACCTATTAGGCCCTGTTCACACGTCCCTCATTTCAACGTGTTCAGTCAAACTGATGGACGCCGCGCGTTGATTTGATGGAAGCAGCAGCAAATACGGGAGACGGAAGAATGAAGCACGTTGCATTTTTGAACGCGTGGCGTAATTCAAGTTCAGTAAACAGAACTTATCAATGCAAAATTAATCCTCTATAGCGCTTTTAAAATATGAAAAAGTTGACATAAATGCTTTTTTACCTTCGCTTTTATGATCAGAATCATTGTTTTCCCTTGTAACACCAGAAAACTAGTTGAGCATAAACTGTTGTACTTAGTATAGTGGCGCCGTCTGATTTCACTACGAAGCGATTGCTGCGCAATCATTTCACTTTTGTCGGTTTATCGGGATAATTTTTTTAACAGGTTGTTCCTATCAAATTCAGGCTATATTATGACAGTTCTATTACTATAATGAGGGTTTTCTCGCCATATTGAATACGAAGACAATATAACAGTGATCCAATTTTTTATATAATATAGTTTAGAAGTTGAGTCGAACTCAGATGAGCTCTTTTAGTACAATCTCGGCCAGGTGCACCATGTCTGGTAGGAAATAAGGCGCGAGCATTTCTAACCCTACACTGCTCGCCCGAACGTAATCGCTCAGCCATGCGGCGAAGGGAACGAAACGAAAAACGAAAAGAGAAGAAGACAGAAGAAAGCGAACACTCGTGTGGGGGGGTCCCTTGAGTGGACCCCGACACGGGAGCAGATAGAAGTCCCATGGGAGGGGTCGCTTTCCACCATTCGGCGGCCCACCTCGCGGAACAGAAGGGGAAATACAGAGGACCTACCTAACTCTATAAAACTAACCTTCACAGCAGGAACTGCGGCCAGATGCTACAGCCCCTGCGGAGAAGGCACTCGGGCTCCTTGGATGTGTGATGCCCAAACACATTGTGGCAG
>LQNS02278125.1:5995012-6005814 GCA_001587735.2 Parhyale hawaiensis | reverse complement strand
CGGAGAGCTCTCCAGAGACCTCCGACTCCTTAAAATTTTTCTCTATTTTTCTCCAGTTCCTGCTCGTTTTTAGAACGCTGCTCTGACCTTACACCGAGGTTATCCTAATAGAACGTTTCTCGGTCACTGTACAGCTACATAAAGTAATTTATGCTACGAAAAAAAAATTACTGCCCTCAAGAGAATTCTCTATGAATTAGCTAAATCATTATGACTGTCATCGCTTCTTCCATAAAAAAAACCTGTAATCAATTACATCATTGCTACCATCACAGCTACCTTTGTAAAGCAGTAAATTCTGTGGTGTGAGGAACTCACCCCTACGTGGTCCCTGAGGGCGACTCTATCAGCCACCATAGCATCACAGAGACGGCAGGGCGTGGTGGGTGCGTCGAGTGTGTGGTGCATGGTGCGCAAATGGGTTCGTAGGTGCACTTTCTGGACGAACGCCCGACTGCACAACTGACACCTGGAAAAAGAGCACAAAAGGATGTGTAATGAATACAGTATATAAGGAAAATACAGTGTAGTATATTGAATAAACTTGCATAGCTTGTTTTATAAAAATTCACAACTACAAGTCCTACAACATTATCATTATATTCAGAAGTTTAAGTCTTTGTTTCCACAACAAAGGCGATATCACAGAGGAAGAAAGAAGGGACATATAGTATAGCAGAAACGTGGGACCCACGCACGAGGGTGTTTCCACACAGGATCAACGTGCATGGGAACAGCAAGTCGGGAAAGCAGAGAAGGTGCAAATGGAAGAAAGATCAGTATGAGATGGGAAAGAAGCAAAAATAAGTGGGCACGACAGATGGACGTCCCGAAGGTCTAGCTAATGGCTAAGGCAACCTGCAGGGTCCCCGCAGGGGCGTTACTCCCCATAAAATAGGATGGGCGAACCTTGAACTAAGCAGCCCTATGGCCCATCGTATGCCCCCTGAGGAGAACCTACAACATTCGCATTGAGTTTCCCTAGTTGTGCTCTTTCCAATTAACTGCCGTACATTCAATAAAGACAAAACTTACTAGAATGTTTTTGAAATTTCAACATACTCTCAAGAAAGCAGATAGCTGTGATACTTTTAAACCGAATAGCTCAACTCTTCAGAAATAGAACAGATACCTTTACACAGCGAATTTCCTCAGCTATTGATCCAAAGGTTTTGCTGATCCCTTGTAAACACCTCTTCGAGTCATCGCGGAGCTCACCAAACAAGGTGCAAAAAAAAAGTAACCGTCAGGCCAGTTTGCTAAGAAAAATCCATTAGCTAAGTTTGGGACATCTGTGCAGAATTAGAGGGATTAGGTTTAACTTATAATTCTTTGTGCGTGCTATTTAAATAGATACATCCACGCATGCGGACGCGTAGATGATGAACCTCGTTCCATTGACTGGGAGATACCGGCACATATACTGTAGGTATATACCGCAGTCGCACGCCCAAATGGCTGCTAGAATGAGCAGCTTGCGCGCTGCACCGCTTCGATGCGTATTAAAATCGGTAGGTAGGTAGCATAATTGATACTCGCATTTTGCATCAAGTGGCCAGAAGCAAACGTCTTGGGTTGCCCCGACATAACAACGTGGCTGGACACAATATCTGAACTGAATGACTGGGATGACAGGTACCACTGGTAGCGATATTAAATCCACTTATATGACAAAACGAACATCGCAATACCTTGGACCAAACCGCAGCTGCAGCCATAGGTACCTACCTACCACTTCACTATCAATACACAAAGCTAATTTTTATGAAAATGTCGCACTAAATACGAAGTGGGAGCCCAAACTAGACAGACATGACAGAGAGAGTGAATGGTGCGGTTTACAATTAGTTCATCAAAAACTTCAGCACGAGCACATACCTGAAGGGCCTCTCGCCGGTGTGCACTCGGACGTGCGCTTCAAGCTGCCCCTGACTTGGGAAGTTCTTACCGCAGACGTTACAGTTGAGGCCTCCATCCGTCTCGTGCATACGCACCAAGTGCGAGCGCAGCGTGTCCTCTCGGGTGAATATCTGCGCAGAGATTAGATTAGGATTAGAGAGGTGAAAGAGGCTCATGCTCGGACAGGATTGAAAGCCCAGGCTTCCGTTTTCTCATAAGACGTTGCTCCAAGTAAAATACAACGAGCTCTTTTCATTTCAACACAAATGCTTGTGAGTACATATTATGATTTATGTTGTAATGCACTCGCTGGATTGTTAAAGAATATAAAAATGTGCAATAGAGATACCACTGTAGAAAAAAAATACATCAGCTTCAAATCTTTTACACCTTGAAAACGGTTTCAATGAAAACGATGCACAGAATCGGACTCGCCCTGAGGCTGTTTCAGCACTGCCGTCACGTCACCGTTCAACTGAAGACACTCTTTCCCACGTCGAGAAATGATTAGGTGCGACACCAGCAAAGTTCCTTAAAAACCAGCTTTACACGCAAGATACAAGCGAAAACGACAGGAAGGTAGTGAGAAGGCAATCGCACCAGAATACGGGGCCCTTGATCTACAGATACAAACATACAATGAAATCCCCAACAAAGCGGTGGGGATTTCATTCATTAAAACTCTGAGAGTATCTTCATCAGCTGCTCCTACTATTTTATCAACGTCATTTCCTTAGTATCCGATCACACCAATACCCTTTGAAGCATATGTCTTCTGCCGTCATTGCGTCTCCTACGATGCTTAGTACAGAGAACGAACATGCGTGATCATCACAACTTTCATGGTTTTAAAAGAATACCGTACCTACTTTAATGAATGACTGTAATCAGTCAGAAGAACTTTTATACCTATTTTTTAAAAGAATACCTGGAATTTAACTTGCTACTATCAGTATGAAAACGCAAAGATTTCAGAGGAGAAACTTACCTTGTTGCAATAATGACAAATGAGATTAAATGATGGATGTTCCTCCACGAGATGCTGCTGGAGAATGTGCCTCTGAGGGAATACCTGAGGAGGGAAGAACAGAAATGCTAGTATCTAAATATGGTAACATTGGCAAGCAATGAACTTCCTTCCCATAGCACACACTCCCGTTTTAGGTTGATACTTGGTAATAACAAGGAAACACATTCCGACACATACGATAAGTATGGTACCAATGCATTTTAGTAACTTATTGATTCGTTTTACATAAACATATGCTGTTAATTGAGATACTAAATTTCAATTTGATAATGAATTACATGACGTTTGACAGAGATATTGATGATCGCTTCCGAAATATTGGCCAAAAACTCAAACGTCAAGGTCGAAGAACTACTCCAAGTCAGCAGCTTATTCCCTACTCCAGTCAACATTTGGTATAGACTCCTTTCCTAAAATGCCCGGGCAGCAGGAGTCTGAACCCTGGACATTTTTCTGCGCAGATCGTGTGCGCGTGAGCGGCGTTCAGCAACCACGCGGCGCGACGGGCGACATAGCGACCAATTCAACCCAATCCATTACATAGGTAACGTTAGGTAACATTAGGTAACGTTAGATAACGTTAGGTAAGGTTAGGTAAAGTTAGAGAAGTTACATTGGGTTAGGTTAGGTTAGGTAAGGTTACGTTAGGTTAGGTAAGGTTAGGTTAGAAGGTTAGGTAAGGAGGTTAGGTAAGGAGGTTAGGTAAGGAGGTTAGGTTAGGTTAGGTAAGGGTAGGTTGGGTTTGGCTAGATTAGATTTGCCAAGGTAGTACTGACAAACACTGGGAGCAACACCCTCCATAGCTACGAGCTCCACCACCTAGCCACCACTTTTAATGGCCAAATATTTAGAGGCCCCTCTAATTAATTTTCTTTCATATCCCAATTAACTTAACATCGCCAAGCACCCGAAGATCTACCAGCACGAAGAGTTCAATGGCTGAGTTTTTTTTCTATACTTCTACTTCTTTCTTCCTCAGATCTTTAAATAATTTTGGCGTAATGTCGATAGCTCATAGAGGGCTGCAGCCTGAGTCCGGCTGCTCTCTGAGAATGGGCCTGTTGGCTCGTACACTTCCAGGTATCTGCTCTAATGTCACACGCGATAGAAAGGTTCATTTAAGGCGGTAAAGAGTTGACCTGTTGCAGCTACTGTACACAAACAAGAGCTATATCTACATTCCTATCACAGTTGACGTTCACTTCAGCCACGAAAGTTAATACAAATAGTGAAAACTACAAGCGAACCAAAGAGAAAGCGTTAATTGTGCACTTTGGACAGGAGATAAACGAAGCCGGCATTGTAAACTAAAATAAAGGTGAGTAGACAAAATAACATATAATTTATATACAGTATATATATGCGTATCGAGCTCCACATGAATTTCTAGAAATAGTTACGCTTGTCGCCTCGTAACGCTTTGTAACTAGATAAATTCCAAAGACAAGAGGAAAACAGCAGTGCAAGTACGGAGCAGGTAGGTAAAAGATTCCAATAAAAACTAGAACCCTCGTGGCGTAAGACCATCACCCACTGTGAAAGCAAATTTCATCGCCGTGATTTTTGACGGCCAGGTAATTCTAGTTGTTTTGGCATGGGTCACATCTAGGTGAATTCACCAGACTCCCTGCAGAAAACGTGGAACATTGCTCAACTCCTATCACTTTTTGGATGGACGAAATAGACGTGGACACCATGCACGAGGGTGTTCCCACAAAAGTCAACGCGCATGGGCACAGCAAGTCGGGAAAGAAGAGAAAGAACAGAAAAAAGTATCACCAGAAGTATGAAAAAAGGAAGGAAGCAAAGTGGGCACGGAAGACAGACGTCACGAAGGCTTAGCAAATGGCTAAGGTGCTACACAATCCCTCTGATGGGGGCTGCTTCCCCATAACATAGGATATGCGATATGAAATTTGAAAACCGCAGCAAATATCATAGGGTGTTTCAACAGCGCGTTCTTTTGTTATCTACCTTGGTACGCTCAACTGCCTCGGCGCGACACTGACGGAGAGAAGTTTAATCAGATACGGTACTACGAAAGCTGGCACCACAGCAAGGGCAAACCTAACTAAGTAAACCCTATGGCTCATCTTATGCTCCGGAGGGAAGTGGGGATCAAACACACCGAATACAAGTAGTATCTAAGCAAGAGTAAAGGCATTGACAACCAAATGATAATGACACAATGGAAAGAGTAAGCTGCAAGACCTCACAAATAGCTACACTGCTGCAGGCCGACCTGCTCATAGAGTAAAAGTAACATCTTGAAGTGAAGAACCCTTGGCAGAAATGTGCAAGGATGACGACAGGCACAACATGCAAAATACATTAGAAGAAATTGTTTTACAATACTAAAAACACGTGACTACAGTACACTGACCTGCTCACAGTGCGGGCACGGTAGAGCCCGGACTTCGCTGTGGGACTTAAGATGAACCTTCAGGGTTGAATTAGATCTGCAAATAATAACACACAGAGTAAAGGCACGGGAAGAGAAAGTCAAGAGGAAGAACATAACAAAAGATCATCAACAGCAATATAAAAATTAATTATTGCTATTATTGTTGAGTGGTTTAAGCCTCCAATCCACAACTATGGCGATTTCACAGAGGAAGAAAGAAGGGACATGAAATATGTCGATAGAAACCATGCACGAGGGTATTCCCTCACGGCAGCAACGCGCATGGGAACAGTAAGTTAGGAAAGAAGCGTAAGAACATACGAAAATAATGTCAGAAGGAGTATGAAATCGGAAGGAAGTAAAGTGGACACAAAAGACAGAAGTCTCGAAGGCCTAACTAACGGCTGAGGTAACCTACAGGGTCCCCCCGGGGGCACTGCTCCCGATAACATAGAATGGGTGAACCTAACTAACCTAACTCTATGGCACATCCTATGCCCCCTGAGAGCAACTATAGAGAGCTTCTTTAACTAATCACTCATATAAAGTTAATAAATAAGCAAATTCAGTCAACAGGCACACCAGGTGAATGCTCTACGAGCTGAGATGAGCCACAAGCGCATCGGTTGAACGCCTAATTAATCATCACATTTTCCCGAAACGATTGTCTGTAGTTCAAATATTCTCGAAGCCCATAAATATTCTCCCTGACCACACGCACACGGCGGGCGCTGCAATGATCTCGCGTGTGGAAGCGCCACAGCGACGGGGGCGCGCCGTAACAAAACTGTAGCGGTGCGCGTCGTCTGGATCCCGCTTAATTAACACTACTAGGCTGACCTACTCAAAGAGGCAGAGCGCCATAAGATGAAACTATTATCCACACAGAATACATCAGTACCTGAATGTCTTGCCACATTCAGGACACTCAAAGCCTCCCTCAGGATCGACAGACCGAGGTGTGGAGCGCCTGCCAGGTAACGAGCGCTTCGTCACTTTGGTTTGGAGCGTTTCGTTGTAGGAGTCGTCATCCATCTGTAGGGCAAGAGAAACGGCGTCAAGCACCAACATATATGGGGTACACAAAGGCTGGTAGTTATACCAGGGCTGCAGGCAACATTGAAGTATATTTAACATGAATTGCGACTTCGATAGTCTGGATAGTATTACAAATGTGCTTTGTGCCAGTATCTACCAGATGGGAAGTTCATCTCTTAGGAAAATTGATAAAAGAAAAAATTATTGATGAAACAAATAGCGCAAATACATGTTGTAGGTCCCCCTGCTAATTAAAACTTTACTAGAAGAATGACTTACACAGTTAGCCTACAAACATCGATCACCGTATGTGTACCAAATATTTAGATAAAAGAACAGCGCAGCATCACTTGCAATGATATCATCAATAAAAACGTGGCAAGAATTGATGGTGGTGCTCATAAATATAAGGATTCTAGCAACTAAAATGCATTAAAACACAACTTCAATAAATATTTTAACATACACAGAAGGAAAATACGGCTGGTCATATATCCGTTTCTCAAAACGACGCTCTAGATTCTACAAAAATGAATTATATCATTCACAATATCGGGACATCAGTTGCAGGGATAAGTCAAGGTCCATGTTCCAGCCATCACCGAGCTACTGCCGTAAGAAGAGCAGACCAAATGAATTATTATGTATTTCAAGTGAGCTGGCTGGATCAGGTAAAAAATTAATTAATCAGTGCTCAAGAGAAGCTACAGCCAAGATACGATAGTGCATTAAGTGAAGCAGAGAGTGCGAGAGAGGTTAAAGAATCGCAGAGTAGCTGCTAATGAAATTGTTGGTCTGTACAAAAGTCTCCCCGTTCGAAGCCACTTTTAAAATATTGTTACGGTGTCAAAAATCAGCAAAAGTGGATAAACCAAGCACAGCCTTAACCTTGACTCTTCAAAATAAAGGGTGAATAGTTTCAGTCGCATAAGGCAGGATCAGATACAGAGAAATACTGCCTGGGTGATAAATTAAGTGCTCCACAGCCGTCACAAAAAGAAATATGTGAGTAATACCAGGCCTGCTCAACACACGCTCAACTTAATGAACGGATGTGCAGCTCCCACGAGATTAATCACATAGCTAGTACGAGTGGGTAGCATAGGTACAGTGTAGCCTAAGCATGAACAACGTGCAAGTTGTATGTCCGCTCATCAGGTTGAGCATACGCTTGCATAGTGTGGTCCAAGCTTAAGAGACACGCGTGCGTTCAGTTCAGAAAAGAAATATAGCTTCAACAAACTAAAGGCTAACTCACCTTACGCGGGAGTGAATCCTTACTTTCCCGTCGTTCACTCTTTATATACCTTTGCGTAATCTTTTTCGTAAAGTAAATGTGGTACCTTAGTAAATGGTTGTCGTGTGATGGCTCTCGAACATTGTTTCATATATATCGATGTATTTGAAGTCGTCCAACTCTTCGGCTAATTTGCTAGTACAAATGTAGAAATACTTGCTTACCTCACACTACAATAGCTGCAATAGAATTCATATTTAAACATTATTATATAAGTTGTTTAAGCCTGCCTAGACACAACTATGGTGATTCAAGAGAGGAAAAGGAAGGAACATGTAGCTAGTAGGTATGTCGACAGAAATGTGGAACCCATGCACGAAGGTGGACCAACGCGCATAGGAACAGCAAGTTGGGAAAGAAGAGCAAGAACAGATAAAAGTAAGATCAGTAAGGGTATAACATCAGAAGGAAGCAAAGTGGGCACGAAAGGCCGAAGTCCTGAAGGCCTAGCTAACGGCTAAGGTAAATCAAACCTATTTCCTGGCTCTTTGAGTCTCGGCATGTTACTGAGCAGAGTCTGTTACAATAATGTCTCATCTCTGCCATTACAGTCTCCGACCCATCCAGGTCTCATCGATAAAGTCAGTCTACCTACATATGTTAGGGGAGTTTTCAGGAGGTGACACATGATTTTTTCTAAATTGCTCATTTCTACAACATGCATTATTATTATATTGGTATTGTCCCGTTCTTTCTTAAACTAAGACAATCAATAGCGATCCAAGATGATTTAGTCGGCTTACAGCCGGAACCACACCGTTGTGCTCAGGTGGCAAGAGATGAAGGACGAAGAGAGAAGAAGAAAGAAGCGCCCGTGCAGTTGGTCTATCTGTGGCCCTCCTCCCAGGGGAAGGTAAGAGCCCCGCACAAAAAGTCAGTCATCTCGATCGGCGGCCCACTTCGCGGGACAGAAAGGAAATATAGAGAACCTACCTACTCTACAAAACTAACCTTCTCAGCAGGAACTGCGGCCAGATGCTACATCCCCTGTGGAGAAGGCACTCGAGACCCTTGGGTGCGCGATGCCCAAACATATTGGGGCAGGGAAACAACACGCATCAGCAATTGCGCGTCATTGAGAAGTAACTGGCTGCTGGGTCCCCACTCGGCCAGCCTAAAAGCTACAACTTCAATGAATAGATACGTCAATGTAACCGTGACGCATGTTGGTACATGCATCTTATATATAGCTACATGGAACGCCTTGTAGCCCACTTCCGTAGCATCTGCCATTAAGAATGACCGTCGTGTGTTTATATGCTTCGTGTGATGCTCTTAACGAAAGATATTAAGAAATTAGCTCTGGCGTTGTTGTTTTCAGTGTATTTTGCTTTATTACTATCCATTTCCTCTCACTCTTTAATAACAAGACCGATAGGCAAAAACTAGCCCGGGTTGGAGGCTCAGATCATCCTGTCAAGCTTCATTGAAAACCAATTGGGAGTAGGAAGTAGATCAGGTTGCAGTTGATGGCAAATGTATCTTGATCAGCGACAGTTGAAATTCATTCAATGAAGATAACGAAAGCTTCTATTAATTGCCACAGCCATTGCGTCGATTTGTATGAGTATTACCACAGTTCATTTACAGAAGATAATCCTGTCAGATTTGAGTGTTTGCAACAAGCCCTTGAATCTTCTTCTATATATTAACTAGTGGACCCGTGCGTGAAAAAATTCACGCAATATTCGATGCGTTTGCCAAATGCCTCTAGGCCGGCGCGGAATATCCTCTTCTCTTGTTTGCTTCTTAATTTTCTGCATTGATCCTTTGTCGTGCTCTAATCCTCATGTCTTCTATATTGACAGGCATAAGTAACATCCTGAGTACAACAATTCAACAAACTTAAACAAGTGGCAGCTTAAGTACAACTAGCCGATATGTTTGCTCTCTTCTTTGACTTGCCGTTTCCACAATTTCCCCCTCACGCTTATTAGCAACTCTTATTTTCCTTCTTTAACCCTTCTGCGACAAGTCTTTCTTGTCACTGTGCCCCATAGGCGCTTCAACTCACCAGTGATAGCACGTCTTCGTTTAAGCCATTGCAATACACTTGAATGCCCCTCCAGTCAGCCCATATGTAATGTTAGAGCTCCGTATCCATAATACCGTCGTCCATACTAACTCTCTGCTTCGCTGAAGTGCTCAAATTTTGGCCACTGAAGAGAAATATGCACTCACAGAGAAAGCCAGTGAGCTAGAAGACATAGTTGTCTACTGCCCAGTGCCCGTGAAATACTTGAAGAGAAGTCTACATCGTCAAATCAGTACTATACAATAATTCACGTCGTGTTTTTATTTATATATATAGTGGCCCGAGTCGTCATTATAAATGACGTCAGAAAATTACCATTTCAGGTAAATCCCCACTGTTTCCTGTGCTTGTTACTGTTCGGAAGACTTCTTAAATGAAAATTCAGCATTCTGCCTAAAAAATTGGATATATATTATGAGGCATAGTGAAGTGACATCACTCGTAGCACCGTTTAACAATGAACATGTCCAGACACGGTCAGGCAGGCTCAGGTCCCTCAGCTGGAGCGCCCAAGTGCGACCTCCGTATCCAAGATACCATCTTCGGCACCTGAATATTCTCCTATCTTATTCCCATAGAGCGTGACAGGAAATATATAAATATAGTTATAAATGAGTAAATAAATAAATAAATAAAAACACGACGTGAATTATTATAGACTATAGTATTGATGTGTTCGCTCCGTAGCAATGATACCGTTGATAACGTCTTTTCCCCTCAAATATCTGTTTCATTTGAGGTGCTCAAATTTTGACCTAAGAAGAGAAAACTGTTTCGTCAAAGGAAAACAGTAAGCTAGAAGAAATAATTGTCTACTGTCCATGAAAAATCATATTTCATCGGTTTCGTTGACAATTGCATCAAAGTGGGAAGAATAGCTCATGCAACGAAATCATCTGTGGGAAGAAACTACGAATCAAGAAGCATGAGAGTGCCAATGGAAGCATCGTTATCGTCACTGCTACGATTTCAACTTCAGCAATGCAAGAAATGCATTCAGACATAAGGTCGCCCTATACTTTGCCGTAGATTCGATGCATGGAGAAGCTAATACTCGTACAAATCAGACTAAGCCTGCGATGTCTTCATTGTTGGAATT
>LQNS02278125.1:5911253-5943565 GCA_001587735.2 Parhyale hawaiensis | reverse complement strand
TTAAATGCCCGTTTCTTTACTTTTGGAGATAAAATTAAAGTATGAAAAGGTGCAGTTGTGAGTTAAATGCCCGTTTCTTTACTTTTGGAGATAAAATTAAAGTATGAAAAGGTGCAGTTGTGAGTTAAGTGCTCGTTTCCCCCTTTTTTTTTTTTGTTGAAAGTCATAGGATGAGAATATCCTTCGAATGCTCTATAACGTCAAACCTGTCTACACGACATGACATTTTTTTGTAAAGCTGGGTTCTCACTAGCGTCCTTTGTGTTCCCCATGTCCAGCATGCGCTTCTAATGCCGAAGACATTCTCTTCAATGACACGCTCAATTTGGTTAAAGAATGAGCAGCTCGCCCTTCGTCAAGATACGTATCCAAAGTCGGGATCAAAGTCGTAAAAGTTGCATTGCCACGCAAATCTGTATCTGATTGGACATTGCTATGCCACTAATAAGAATATTTAAGGAATGAGTCGTTCCTGGCAGTTTGTACTTTATAACAGCAGCAACGGCCTAGCTTTGGGAATATGTACCTCCTACTTATGAGTTAGTTTAAAGCTGCAATGACGCATAGTTTTTGAGTGACTTTCAAGCGGTATTAGTTGTAGTCACGGCAGCATGACGGCCAAAGCGAAAAGTTAAGTGGCTGAGAAATTATTACGATATGTGCCCACACTATTAGGGATGGACTTGCTACGAGTTGGAAGACCGAAGCGCTTCACATTCTTGGAACAGATGTTACTGTGCGCATGATAACGGTTGAATCTATTAGGACACATCGATTTTAAAATGTATGTACAGTTGTGAATTGAACCTCAATAGTAATTCAAAGACAGAGTCTAAAGTGAGCACTTGGCCCTCGCTGTAGTGGAATGGCTGCCCCGGCTCGGAGTTTAAGCAGTTTTTTGAAGATAATGATATTAGATGAGTCGAAGATGCATACAGAGCAGGGAAAGGGGAAGTATAGGGGGCAACGTTGCCATGTTTCGACTCTCGTGTGCAGCGCACTTGAGGTTTGACTTAGTTCATTAGGATTCAGGAACAGGCGCTGTTTATCGGTAGATTAGGTTGAGAAGCTGTATTAGGTTAGGCTAGGATTGGTTCGTTATAAAAAAATGAGGACATTAACTAACCGACCGTGGAATTTCCAAGGGTCCCGCTGGTCCTTATAAACATACGATTTACAGTAATCCTTCAATTATGACGTCATCGCTGCGGCTAATTTTCTCGTAAAAAAAATCTGAAGAAAACCTGTCTGGGTTCCTTTGTCTGCATTGATCCTGCAGAAGGAACGACGTACAAACTACACGTCCACCAAGCAAGTTGTGCATGCTATTGTATAGAGAGGCCTCGGCTTAAAGACGCAGGTTAATATTGGAACACCTTGTATTTTGTACGGGGAATAGAAGACTATGGTGTGAAGCCGCATCGACACACTTGGTTCTCACCCCTACTCGAGATGGAAAATTTCCCACTCTCTGGTTCTTCACTCTCCCCACTCCACTCTCTCTAGTTAATTGCTAGTGCTGCTCAACAACCGGTATGCTGGAAACATGCAATTGACATCACTTTGTTTGCATTTGGTATTCCCATACACTCCCTGCCATGAGATATACGTAGGAAAACTAAGCAGTAATTATTACAGGAGTATGATAATTTTTTTTTATTTTAGTAAATTAGTGCGAAAATGGCAGCAAAGATTTTCCTAGGCATCCGCTGATCCCTGTCGCTCGATTTCGTGGCCAATACGCGGCTGTAAAGAAGTTTCAAGAAATAATGAAGATTAATTTCCAGCAAAAATATCCCCCATTCTCTTTCACCCGCACTGTCGAAAGATACGTAGCAGTAAACACTTTCAGCCACACTAGAATTCAGCTGCGCGACAAAGCTTCGTTTACCTTTCATTCTGGCAAGCTGAGTTTTTAGAAAACTAGGAGGAGCCGTTTATTCTCCCCCGAGTTGCAATATTTTTGCTATACAGAAACTTGTGATGAATTGCATCATACATGATCCTAGGAGACCAATTTAGTTGCCTAGTTTGATGCGTTGTGACGATGCTGATAAATTTTAGATGGTAAATTTTTACAATGGCAGATCCTCAGCGACCCAGAGGCGAGTACTTTCGTTGACGGCACCGCTGTGCACTGGTACACTGACACCGTTGATCCTCCCAGCAGACTCACTGATACCCACAATCAGTTCCCGGATAAGTATCTGCTGTACACAGAATCAGCCTCCGGTTTAGAGTATGGATCAGACGGATCGATTGTTTACGGCAGTTGGAGGAAGGCTGAAGAGGTTGCCGGCAATATTATCGACGTAAGTAGCTTTTTTAATAAGGTATTTATGTTAACAATATAGGTTTTCAATATTTTTTTTATATTATTAATGTAAGCAGATGATTTTACTTAGGCGTGTTTGTCGATATTACTAACATGCAACTGGCTTTAATTATATCTACTGAGGTTATTGACGAGAGTAGCAGGATTAATTAGATTAGATTAACCAGCTGGCAGTAGACGGAGGAAGTGTTTTCCCTAAGAGGAGCGGAAACTCACGTTCCAGCTCCCTATGCACCATTACCACTATTTAAAAAATTAAGCATTTTTGCTTACATTATTGACTTCCGTACTTTCTGTTATTCCAGATTTTCACTATTTTTTCTGTTATTTCCACTGTATACTGGCTTGAGTATTACAAACAATGTCATGCGTTGCACGAAGTCCTCTTGGCAGCAAGTCCTTATTTTTACCCGTCTATTTGCCCTTAAAATTTAAGAGTATTGCGATAAATAGTGCCATTGTCTGGCACCAAGTTCCGTACAAGGTAATTAAGTGGCTATTTTCACCCAACTATTAGTCAAGAATACTCCCTAAGGCGTCTTTTTGTGACCCCCTTGCGGATGATCACGCCTGATTGCGCATGATCCGCGCATTTTTGTGACCGCATTTTTACGTGATTCTGATAGCAATCAACCGTGATCAGTGGTGAGAATTGATTGCAGCATAATTTCCTCCGCAGGCTAATCATGCGTGATCAAAGAGTGATTCCAGCTGTTGGACAAATAAAAATTCAAAATTTGAAAAGCAAGGTCGTGATGTTTTCTTATGTTTAGGGATAAATTGAATAATGTTATGATGATTGTTTGTAATATTGACTTACAGAATTGTAGTTTCCTTAGTTTTATGCCTGTGTATGTTCAAAATGCTTTGAATACTGCTAGTTCAGTTATGCATTGACTTCAAAATAAATAAAGGTTGTTAAGAAATCCATTCTCTACCATTTTCCGTAAAAATACGATAAAATCCATTTTTTTGCGAATACATGACGTCTCTGGTTTGTTTACAAAATCATTGACAGTTCTTGTGCTTCTCAGTGATCATGATGATCATGATCACGTTGTTCTGATCACGAGCGTGGCCACAAAAAGACGCCTTTAGTCTCGGTTGACTTCCGCAGGACATCACCCACTACTCGACCGGGTGGGTGGACTGGAACATGGCCCTGGACATGGAGGGAGGCCCCAGCTACGTCAATAATAACGTAGACGCTCCTATCATGATCAATGCGGTGAGTCATTGCATGCATGCAGGTCATCGTTTTCAGTAGGCTGACTGTATCATGACCGTAATTAGGAGGCGACCCTCTGCAGAATGGATGGCTGAAAAAATGTAATGGAAGTTTGAGGTAATGAAAAAAAAAAAAATCCACGGGTAGGCTTTACATGCACGAAATACTCTTCAGACAGGACAAACAGTTCAATAAAGAATTAAACTAATTAATCAGTGGCTCCTGAGTCTAGCTGTTAGGCCAGTTATATTTAAATTTTTCATCATTTTCTCCTGCTCAGGTCATTCAAATTTGAAGGCAATTTATCGTAGCTTTATGTTTTTCAGTAAAACGAAATTAACGTCACCAAACGATCACATACTTGTCCCGGTGTATGAAATGGGAGATTGTGAAGAGATGCTTGATTTACCCATTCTTTCTTCCAGTAGAATATTTCATACCATATTACTCATGTGATCGATCCAATATTTCGATACCCTCACAGAATTTTTGTCCGCCGTAAAATTTAAATCTGAAAACAACTTCTGGTGCGACTGAAGATTCTACCTTGGCAATACTGACGCTCTCTGGGACGGCTAAAAAGTTTCTTACTGTAATACCCAGAGTAACAGCAGCCTTGCGTGCTGAACTCAGGTGCCTTGTAGCACAAGTTCAAGGCCAGCCCAGGCATGTGGGCTCGATCTTTGCTGAGCTAGGCACACCGACTCAGCAGCGATAGGTATATATGCAAAGCTGCCTTAGGGCACTTACTTTTTTATAGAAATGGGGAGGGTAGTGGGGGGTAGTCGTTGAACCTTCCGTCGATGACGCCATAGTTTTTAACCACCCGTGGTCGGCTGCAGCCGCACTTGCTCTTATGGGGCCGGCCAGTTGGCCTCTATTCGAAGCAGAAGCCAGTGCGTGTGGGTTTCCCAGTTGAGGAGGCGGCCAACTTGACTTTACCTTTTTCCTTAACTTCTTATTTTTGGAACCTCCATATGTTATATGCATAGATATGCTTCTCGCTCTCACCAGAATGAAGACACTTTCTACAAGCAGCCCATGTTCTACGCGCTCGGTCACTTCAGTAAATTCATCCTGAAAGACGCCGTGGCTCTAGAAAGATCCATAGAAGGACTGCTTTGCTTGTAGTACCGCCGGTGGAAGGAGTTGGGACTGCCACACCCGCAGCGACAGTATGAGTTGTTCAATCATCGTAACCCATCGAATGCATTGCCCTTGCAAGGGCATCGAGTTCTGTTATCTCTACTAAGAATACGACTAGCTGAACCCTCCATCTCCTAGCGTGGTCTCAGTACTACATTTATAACAGTGCTATCTCGACGAGAGAAGAATATGAATTCATGAGAGGATAGGTTAACATTTTTACTACAATGCAAGAATGTTTGTTATAGTATTCCAATGACAATGAATGCGTACCATCTACAACACGCATTGCGGCAATAGTGTCAAGTCTGTCAAGAACATTAATTCTGAGCTCTGGAATCATCAAGCTCGCTGGAGTGCCGTGTGTTTACTGCAAAGTAACTGCACTTAAAACGGCTGATTGTTCTCTTCTGCCGTTCTATATACGATCGTTGTGCGATTGCCACTTGAAGCTCCATCCAAAGGGGTGGATCCAGCCCCTACAGGGATGAACTTTCGGACATACTAAGGCTAATCGAATTGGAATTTCTTGATCCAAGTAAACGAATCGCACATTGTCTAAGTTATCTCTTATAAGCATATGTACTTCTTACCGTACACCAGTTTAACCACATCTTGCTTAATTAGGCTGTTCGATCTTGTGTTGTGTTCGAGGACGGGACGCTATACCTCCGAACAAATTTATTGGAGCCACGCAGCCGAGTCCTGACCAGCGGCAACTCACAGGGGAGATAGCGCTGCTGAGCAGCCTATTACACCTGTTTTTTCACAATATTTCCAGATTCAGTACAATGAATATTTTGCTTCTATTGAAAAACTGGAAGCAACTGCAATTCATGCACTTAAAATTCCTGGTAATATTGAGTGAACCACGGGATGCTGCAGTTCTGCAGTGCCAAACTACCCTCCACCTCCTCCACGGGCTACCATTTGTACTAACAATAGAAGATAAAACTAAAGTTTTCCAGCTGCACCATTACTGTATTCTCTAGTTAGATTCGCAGACCGGTGGGCAGTTTCTTAACATCGTAGCTAGTTCACCTAGGGGTAGGTGTCAGCACAAAATTTTGCACTTACCCTCTATAAAATATGTACCTGTCCTCTCTGAGTCTGTAATCGCCAAGTTTTATGACATTACTCAAAGCTGACCCCTTGTATATAGCCCTCAAAGTTCTGTCACATGTAATATGCCATTTTTGTCAGAAATTTGATGACCTGCAATCATACAAGTGTAAACATAGTCAGAAAAATCGTACAACATGTACCATAAATGTTCAATGACTGAAATTAATGTCAAGATGTTCAAAAATATAAATTTATAATACTGATTTAGCTCATCAAGAGAATTACATTTATTTTACTGATCCAGAATGGTGGCCATTGCTCCTGTAAAATCGTCCAGAGTGGTGACCTGTGTAGTGTAAACAATGCTACTAAGGGTCATTAACAGACTGGGAGCGTACCGTAGGGTTCAACCGAGTATTTCTTATGGCCCTTAATCAGACGGGAAACGTCGCTGGTTTCCGGCAGTGAAACAGTTGTGTCCCGACCATGTCGAACCTCATTGCAGCGCTACGTCATAATCAATATCACCCTCAGCTAAGTGCTCATTCACAGTAGAAAGTGATGTGATTGAACTTTCAGGGCCCATTAATGCATCTAGAACTTTATTTCTGCCGCTGTCAGCTGCTAGGTATGTTTGCAATTTCTTTTATCCTGTAATCCTTGCTTCCTCAGTTCTTTTTGTTTTCTGTTCCAAGCCAAGATAATTTCTAGCAATCTCCCCCTTTGCCTGACTACACTAGAGTAGCTTCTGTAGGATCCTGGTTCTCTTCTGTGTATGAGTTCAGTTGAAGTGGCCTTCATCTGTGAAGCAGAAACACTGTTAAGTTGTTAGGCTCCTCTCCTTATCAGTTCATAATTTACAAAGCCAAAACGGCGTTCTGCTGCAACATATTATTGACCAAGTCAACTGACCTCATGGACTGGAGCCTGCTCCAACTTCTGCACTTCCATTTTTGCCAATGAAAATAGATAGGGATGTATCATCCAAACCCCTCAAATCAATATCTCATTTTTATTATTGAAATGATGAAGACAGCTTTAGAATAATCATCCTCAGAAGTTTTATGATTCGTGGTTTGAAAGAGTTCGCAACCTTCAACAATTACATGGCAAATATCTTGATCAAATCAAATCAAAATCATGTATTTCTCCCCGTAGGAAGGTATTCATACAATAGTTCTATTACAATACATGTTCAGTACACTAGTGTAAAACAATAAGCAAGGAGTCTTACTNAACGAACATCATGGCGGCCACCTTCCTCAACCCTGACGGTGTGGGCGTCGCTGTCATACTCAACAAGTTAGTAGCATTGGGTAGCTTACGTAACGGGAACGTTCCCGTAGCTCAAGACAATAGAGATGATTCAATACGAATAGCTGAACCCTCCATCTCCTAGCGTGGTCTCAGTACTACATTTGAAACAGTGCTATCTCGACGAAAGAAGAATATGAATTCATGAGAGGATAGGTTAACATTTTTACTACAATGCAAGAATGTTTGTTATAGTATTCCAATGACAATGCGTACCATCTACAACACGCATTGCGGCAATAGTGTCAAGTCTGTCAAGAACATTAATTCTGAGCTCTGGAATCATCAAGCTAGCTGTAGTGCCGTGTGTTTACTGCAAAGTAACCACACTTAAAACGGCTGATTGTTCTCTTCTGCCGTTCTATATACGATCGTTGTGCGATTGTCACCTGAAGCTCCATCCAAAGGGTTGGACCCAGACCTTACAGGAATGAACTTTCGGACATACTAAGGCTAATCGAATTGGAATTTCTCGATCCAAGTAAACCAATCTCATATTGTCTAAGTTACCTTTTATAAATATACTTCTTACCGTACACCGGCTTAACCACTTAGGCTCTTCGGTCTTGTGTTGTGTTCGAGGACGGGATATACCTCCGAACAAATTTATTGGAGCCACGCAGCCGAGTCCTGACCAGCGGCGACTCGTAGGGGAGGGAGCGCTGCTGATCTACCTACTACACCCGGTTTTTTTACAGTATTTCCAGATTCAATACAATGAATATTTTACTTCTATTGAAAAACTGGAAGCAACTGCAATTCATGCACTTAAAATTCGACCATGTCGAACCTCATTGCAGCTCTACATCATAATCAATATCACCCTCTGTTAATGCTCATTTACAGTAGAAAGTGATGTGATTGAACTTCCAGGACCCAATAATGCATCTAGAACTTGATTTCTGCCGCTGTCAACTGCTAGGTATGTTTGCAATTTCCTTTATCCTGTAATCCTTGCTTCTTCAATTCTTCTTGTTTTCTGTTCCAAGCCAAGATCATTTCTGTCGATCTCCCACTTTGCCTGACTACACTGGAGTAGCTTCTGTAGGATCCAGGTTCTCTTCTGTGTATGAGTTCAGTTGAAGTGGCCTTCCTCTGTGAAGCAGAAACACTGTTAAGTTGTTAGGCGCCTCTCCTTATCAGTTCATAATTTACAAAGCCAACACGGCGTTCTGCTGCAACATATTAGTGACCAAGTCAACTGACCTCATAGACTGGAGCCTGCCCCAACTACTGCACTTCCATTTTTGCCAATGAAAATAGGTAGGGATGTATCATCCAAACCCCTCAAATCAATGTCTCATTTTTATTATTGAAATGATGAAGACAGCTTAAGAATAATCATCCTCAGAAGTTTTGTGATTTGTGGGTTGAAAATGTTCGCAAGCTTCAACAATTGCATGGCAAATATCTTGATCATACCTTGTGCTTTTCAATCTCTCAAAAGATACAAACTTTGGAGTAGGCTGATCGATTTTGAGAAATGTAGCTGCAGGCACCACATATAAGGCGTCTTTTTGTGGCCATCTTGTGGATGATTCCGCCTGATTGCGCATGATCCACGCGTTTCTGTGACCGCTTTTTGACGTGATTCTGATATCAATCAACCGTGATCAGAAGTGAAAAGAAAATTGATCACGGCGTGATTTCCTCCGCAGGCTGATCATGCGTGATCAACGAGTGATTCCAGCCGTTGGACAAGTAAAAATTCAAAATTTAGAATGCAAGTTCGTGATGTTTTCTTATATTTAGGGAAAAATTGAATAATGTTATGATGGTTGTTTGTAATATTGAAGTCCTGAATTATAGTTTCGTTAATTTTATGCCTGTGTATGTTCAAAATGCTTTAAATACTGCTAGTTCACTTATGCAATGAGTTCAAAGTGAATAAAAGTTCCTAAGAAATCATTTTCCCGTCAAAATACGATATTTATTTTTCAAAAATTGACATGGCGTCTCTGGTTTGTTAACATCGTTGACCGTTTTTGTGCTTTTCAGTGATCACGATGATCATGATCACGGTGATTCTGATCACGAGCGTGGCCACAAAAAGACGCGTATAACTGCTGAAAAGCGGAAATAATCTTGACTTAAATGGGATCGGCTGATATTGTCAAAGGAAGAAGTGGCTCCACTAGATGCAGCCCAATCAAGGCTCGTGCACAGTACGTTACTTTGAGGATTTGCACTTCTAGGAAACATCTGTAGCTTCACTGTCTTCAAAAGAAGCCAAAGGTTGATTTGCCTTCTTCTCCTTTTAAGCATCCTCTCGTATTTAATCTAGAGTTGCCTAGTCTTTCTTTCGGCGCTCCATGGTTCTCATCCATTTACTAATTCTTCACTGCACATCTTTCTTTTATGTGTTTGTTCAATAAGAAAGGCTTACTCCATTTCATTCATCTTAACCCTATGCTTCAGTTCGAGCTACATACTTACGACAAACGGGATTCCGACAGAATATACATCAAACATCTCATTTACTTCCTGGTTCAATGCTTCAACTTGCATTTCGTCTACTTTTCTTGTCTGATTGAGGAATGTGAAGTCACCATAGAGTTTCAGGATTAGATTCTGTATGTGTTTGGTGTAGAGATTGCAGAAGAACGATTGCTATGCTCCTGGAGCAGTTCTGCAAGCAACTGAGGTGCAGCAACTCTGGACCGCTGGCTGAGCTTGGCCTATAGTAAACAGAATAATTAAGCCTCTTTCTCTTTAATGTGGCTTGGCCTGCTTGCCTGTGGTGCAAAAGATACAGCATATTTTCTATGACATCTCTGCCACAGTGCCATTAGGAAGCATCCCATTGGGAAACTCAGGCTTTTGGAGAAAATCTATGACAATTAAATAGACACCTTTTCAAGTGAGACCTCTTAAATTAGGTGCTAGCAGCCATTATTCGCCTGAAAACGAAAAATTGTCAGTATACGGCCCATTACAGGCCGTAAAATAGGCATATTTTGTCCAATTAAGTATGTTTTTACGCCCATATCTCTAGTGTGCTGCTTTTTCCAGCTGCCAATAGAACGCTAAAATGATTTTCAAGGTGACTGAACAAATCAGGCTTGATAACTATGGGTGAAAAACAAGGAGAACATATTTAAAAAGGCAAAAATGGCGATTTCCGATGTACAGAATTTTTTCCAACATTGAGAGGGTATGTACGGGGGGGGGGATTTTCCTGGACTGACTGACTAAACCTTGGTATTTTCTTGTTTAGACACGACTTCTCCATGTTTTTGGGAGGGTACAGCCATGCGAGCTTCACTTTTGCAAAGTATCCCCCCCCCCAGTTCACCGACTTGACTTAGCCCTGTCTCCCATAGTACTACAATAGGTGAAGAACTTCCTGCCTCGGATCAGCACAACCTGAATACGATAGAGTTGAAAGAATCCATAGATAATGTCAGTACTATCGATCGGGCCGGCGTAGTTTGCCTAGAAAGGAACGCCATGCGTCTGTACATGCTAAATTTATATTAGAACTGGGAGATGCCATCAGCAGCGAAAAGGCGTCATCGATTGACTTGTCAGTGTGGAGTTGAGCTAAGCTCACAAGGCTTGACTTGTTCGGAACTTCAGACAGAAGCGTTAGACCTCATTATTTTAAATCGCGTAGCAGATATTAGGAATCATTCGATTGCGTGCATAAATGAAAATTTTTTATATAGAGCAATTTTTTATCTCCAGCTAGCGCAAGCGTCATCACTAAAGCAATGTCGCATATGAAGTTCGTTTCAAGAGTTCGAAGCCAGGGCACCTATATGAACTTCTAGAGAGGTGAAGCCTGTTGGCTAGAGTTCTTTAGCCCATTGATGCCACCCGGAGAGTTGAAGTTATGACGGCAAGTGGTCGCCTGCTCGTAAATTAACACAATAGTAAATATTCGTTCATGAACGAGCATCGATATATATATATACGTACCGTAAACTTTATGATCGGCTTGTTATTAACATATATACTCATTACAATTAGTTGAAGAATATCAAGTAGAAGCTTCTATTAATTAAGCCGAGGTTACACTACACAGATGCAAGCTCCGTAGCTGCGCTCCCGAATTTCACTGGGCAGCGGAACGACTGGCGAGCTGAACGTCCGTTCATCAAGTGGAGCGTGCGATTGTGTAGTGTAGCACCGGCATTAAAGACAGCAAAGTTATAACGAGCTCATTGTGGTATTTCAGAGCTGACGATAGCAGGCAAGTGTCCGTGCAGCCCCGCACTGGAACTGAGCTCTACCTGAACATGCAACTTTCTGCAAAGTCATTGAGCACCATCCTCTTCATAATACCTTAATGGTAGTAGGCGATGGTTGTTAAAATACAGCTTATATGACCATTCTCTTGTTTTTCTCCTATCCCTATACTTAATTGTCACATGTGTCTCAACATGTGGTCTGTCTGGGTGTATGGGTCTATGTATGTATGTATGTATGTATACGGACACACCCAGAAAACTTAAAATATGGGGAAGTTTCTGAGTAGCAGTCGATAAAATAACTAGTCTTCACCGAAACCCAGAGGCCGTGCATATATTCCTCGCTAGGTGAGAACATTTACATAGTGCCCAACACCGTCGCCTACACATCCACGCTTTCGCTTCGCGTCGGCGATCTGTAAGTACAGAGTACAGGCCCAATGCACGCGTGCGTTCTTAACAGCCAGATTGATATAAATGACTAGTTTTTAAAGAATAGTTGTTAAATAAATGTCAGAGATGTTTTTGTTAGATTTTCGGAGTTCTGTCTCGAGTTAGTCTGTACTTCAAGTCATGTGAAATCCTGTGGCTTCCAAAGTGGATCGTACCGCCTTCCAGGAAACGATGGAAAGACCTAACGTGTAACGGTGAGACAAAAGAAGAAGCACCAGCTTAAAAAATAATAAGTAAACAGAACATACACATTTTACATGCCTATATGAAAATGAAGGGAGAGTCCTACGACCCCCAGTCCCTCATGGCTAGTCTGGAACCATAGGATATCAGCCTGGAAAGCTCCGGGGCGCTGTACTGCTGGATTGTAATTCTGCATTGTATAAATATGTAGCAAGAAGTGGGGGCAATAAAATTATCGGCACCTCCTTTGACAAATAAAAGGTAGCATATTATTGTACCGAAACAAAAATTAAAGATGGAATCCTAAAAATTCTGGACAGCTGCTGTACTGCTACCAGCGGTATTAAGTTGATAGGCAACAGTGATTATTTAACATGGCTATGAGAGTAAACTAGCCAAGATTTTGGACTTCCATCGCAATGAAATTGATTTGCAGTTTGCCGTTCCTGATGATGCAACGCTTAATAGATGATATATTCGGCAAGTAAATAATGCCTTCCAACTTAAATATTATTTTCGGGGGATTTTCTCCAGTACGCTTTTAAATTTGGAGTAATAAAACTATAACGCATGGTATTGAATGGAAGATAGTAATTTAAACCTTTGGATAAAATTATCGGGGTGCTTGAGAACAAGCCATGCATGGAATAAAATTTCATAATTACCCTACAGTAACTAGTTGGTTAAAATAACAAAGATGTGCGCATCATTTCTCTAAGATTTGTCAGCGACCTCATTACTTGCTGCTGAACGTAATTATTATTATTACAGAAAAATTCCTGTTTCCATCGCTAACTCAAAGTTCTGTTTTTTTTTGTTCTTAGTAATATATTTCCAAATTGCTTCGTTGAGCTCCTATTCAAGTTTCGTATCATGATGTCAGAAAAAAAAATTATTGCTCATGAAAAGGAAATACAATTTAGTAGTTTTGATACCTCTAGAAGTACTGCAGACGATTCGTTTCAAAGATATTAAAATTTTATAAGGCCAATGGCTCCCTTACTGTTCAGCAGATGAATTCCCTCCTTTAATCCTTCATATCAGGCGGGAGGGACCAACCAACTAACTGTATACTCTTGTGATATAGTGGGATAGAGGTAATGTTCGTTATTTAAGCTACTTAATTAGAATTGGATTTAGCTAATTGTGTTCCTTATTTAACTACTAGAATTCGTCATTCAACTGTGTTGAATATTTAATGAACTTGCTCTTTATTTGATGTATAATAAGAGATATCATCTTGGTTCTCAGGCACTCCTTGCGATAAGGCACATGTTATTATGTTGGCAGTTTTCAAAGTTACCACAATCATCCACAGCTGTGAACCCTGGCACATGAGCAGAAGATTTCCCAGTTGTGTCATTCCCATGCAGAAATCAGTATTGGTTTGCTGTACCGTATTATGTCCGGCATATCTGCACTTGAATTATGTAGCAATTATGTTTCTACTTTTTCCTACTCGTCTGCTTTCCTCAAGTAATTTATCAGGAAATAAGGTTTTTCTTCCATCTATAATACGGCGAATGTTTTGTTAGTAATTTGCAGCGCTTAAGCCTCTCTCTCCTTGGAGATGGTAGGCTAAATATAAATGGGAAGAAGCAAATAACACGTCATAGGGTGAGAAAAACGGAACACCCCACGCGTGGAGGGGTTGGGAAAGCAAAAAACGACGCTTGCCAATGAAGGAGGGGAAAGGAAGGAGAGAAGATGTGTGTGAGGAAAGAAATGTATCCCGATGGCCTAACTCAGGCTAAGATACACACTGGGTTTCTTCAGGTGGAGTGATTTCACATTACACACTACTACAGGTCACCTAGGATAAGTGGGCTCCACCTGGCTAGCCAACCACTAAAGTTTTATCACCTCCGGCGCATTAGATTCCCTTATGGGGTCTAAATGATGCCCAATTGGATAAAAATTCACCCTTCCCGTTATTATTTATGTCCAAAGGGTCGCTGAAAAGTTCCTTCTGGTTTGAGGGTACAGGGGGACTCCTAAACTGAAAATTGGCACTAGGTATGTCTCAGTTGCGGAAGGATCGAGTCCCTACCTCAACATGACAAGTTCTACAGCAAGCCTGTTTCCCCTTCTATCGTAGAACCTTTTCTATGGCTAACACTATGGGTTGTGGTGAAGACGTACAGCTGAATAAACGGTGAATTAAGTTTCACTGCACATTTTTGGGTTCACTCAATAGTCAATATAGAGTAGGTTTTTGTTAACCTCACGTCGACATAGTCTCCGTTGTCAGGTTTTTTTTTAATTTCTGAGGTTTCCCTTTCACTAGTTCAGTAGTTTTCCCTGTTTTGAGAGACCCAATTTAAGAAGTTTACCTGTATCATAAGAAATCAGAGCTAATACTGTAAAATTAAATACTCGGAAAATTGCGTTTCAATATACTATAGTCTTAATTGCTTAAAGAGTGAGCTCAAAGCCCTATAACAATTTCGAGGCTCTTTGAAACGAAATACGTGTCAGAGCAAAATTATGCTTAGCGTCGTGTTTACTAAATTTTTAACAAATCTTCATCTTCGTAATTTTCTATGCTTGAAATCTGATCTGTTTTTAAGTAATAAATCAATATCAGAAAAAGTTATGGTGAGGTCGTTATCAATGCAAAGTGTAAGGGCCCTTTAATAAGAGTCATTCTAATATTGTATTCAATAAAAAAATTAAAAATAGAACTCAGTGACAGGCAAGTTACCGTGAAAAATAAGAGCCCTGTATCTCAAAATCGAGTAATGAGAACGTATACGTTTCTGTCCCCGTGTACCGCGATTAAGAGTTCAAACAATTATGTTCTTTTAGTGCAACTGTCTGCAATTTTCCCCATGCCGTCTAATTAATGCTTCGATTTCTCGATTGATTTCCAGTGTTGTGATGGAGAGAAATGGATGTAACTCGGCAGTAAAGAGCTACTAATATCATTGCTTTACACTATTTCCCACTGCACAGATACAAACATGTCATCAGTGAGATAGTCTAAATGACGCTCGTGGGAATCCGCCACTGAGTGTGCAACACACACGTCAGTCCAGTAGATTGTACGTACTGGTTTCAACTCTTAACTGGCCAGGTAAGTTTCAAATTCCACGTTGAAGTTGCACTATTTCGGAAAAATTTATGATTAGCGTACGCGGTTCAAAGTTAAGCACCGAATTCTGTCACCCTATAGAGAGATATTTGCATTAACGATGTACCAATAGTATCTATTACTGTCGGTATCTGTATCTGCCAATTTCTGATATCGATATAGTTCTATATTCTGCGTAACCATTTATTTTTGCTTACACTGTGTCCTTTTACAGTATGTTCTTTTAGGCATAAAGAATTAACTTTGGAGCGCTGCAGCAACTGATGCTGAATTTTGTTTATCTCTACGAGATCACCGAGCAAATACCAAAAGGTAAGAAGTTACGAACCAGAATACGGCCCGAGATCATTTGCAGCAATGTTTCCCTGAGTTCTTCTGACTGAGCTCAGCGGACTGCTGGGCTGCAAGTCATAGGAACCGCGGGGGATTCGGCCGCAAGACCGCCAGTGATTGAACTGTAAATGAATTGTCTGCAGGGTGATATGGCCGCCGGGCCGCAAGTGACTTGGCTGCAGGGCTGCAAGTGACTAGGCTGCAGGGACGCAAGTGACTTGGCTGCAGGGCCGCAAGTGACTGGGCTGCAGGGCTGCAAGTGACTAGGCTGCAGGGCCGCAAGTGACTGGGCTGCAGGGCTGCAAGTGACTAGGCTGCAGGGCCGCAAGTGACTTGGCTGCAGGGCTGCAAGTGACTAGGCTGCAGGGACGCAAGTGACTTGGCTGCAGGGCCGCAAGTGACTGGGCTTCAGGGCTGCAAATGACTAGGCTGCAGGACCGCAAGTGACTTGGCTGCAGGGCCGCAAGTGACAGGGCTGCAGGGCCGCAACTGACTAGGCTGCAGGGACGCAAGTAACTTGGCTGCAGGGCGGCAAGTGACGAGGCTGCAGGGCCGCAAATGACTGGGCTGCAGGCCGCAAATGACTGGGCTGCAGGGCCGCCGAGGACTGGGCTGCAGGGCTACAAGTGACGGGGCTGCAGGTCCGCAAAGGACTGGGCTGCAGGGCCGCAAAGGACTGGGCTGCAGGGCTACAAGTTACTGCGCTGCAAGGATGGTTGCAGATCGATGCTCACCTTTGGAGACAACCAGTTGATTATCCGTGTGAGCTGACGCCGTGGGAATTCACTGGTGGGCAGTTTGTCAAGACAACGCACGCTGGTTCTGGCCTGCTCCTGTTGTTGCGGCACTCGCACTCACCGACACCATGGCGAGAAGAACAGGCCCCCCGGTGCTGCTGCAGCTGCTGGTGCTCTGCATCGTCGCCCTTGGCATACGTGAGTTGATGAGCAGCTGTCGCAAATGAACTTAGTTGAGTCGTATTGGTCTCAATTTAATAAACATATTGTATACAATTAGTAATGCATTCGGCACATATCCACAGTATCCAAGTTCTATATAATATTATTACAGCTGCTCTTGATGTAAGAAATAAAGATTGAAGTTAAATGTTATTGGGTTATTACTATCAAATCCAGTTCATTTTATAAGTAATTTCTCAGCGGAAGCGTGAAATGTCAAACAACTCCCAGCTTTGATGGTTTTCAGGGGTATGTCAAACTTTCAGAAAAAACGGAAAGTTTCAGAGTAAAAGCAAGCATAACAAAGACAATAATTACCTGGCTCATATATCAACAAATACAAAATACAATTTGTACCCACGTTGTAAACATATCGGGACCTCCCAGCCCGCGATCCACCAAGTTCTACTTCAGTGGACTGGATGTGACATGCTGCACAGAATGAAACCTTGTGTGCCCGCTGTCTTAAGCTCTTCAGATCGGTACCTGCAGCAACGACACACCACCACATAAAACCACGGCGGTCTCGTGCTTATTAAAGCATTGCATATCTCAATTCACGAGAAAACAATGACTTTTTGAGAAAACTGACGACCTTGGGAGAAACCCAACTTTTGGTATACGCATTATGTGTGGAAGGACAAACACGCTGAAAACAAGCCAGCCAAGCCGTACGAATATCCCGCAGGTTGTAACGATGGTAAACACAACGATTTCAGAAGACATGCATCGACATGGTTTTTCAAGGTGATGGTAACCAATATCATTTGAATTTTCCATGACAACATCTTGTTATTTTTTTGGTTCAAACTTAGCTATATAAAGGTAAAAAAACGCATTTATGGCGTTAGATCATTCGAAATAACTAAACATCGTTTTCGTAATGATGCAATTACCTTACAGTAAACACTTATCGTACGTACGCAGTCAAAATTTTGGAATGTCTACCCATTGCTAAATGCACCATTGCTAAATGGTAACATAAACAGATCGAGTTCTTAGGTTGCATTCCGGTACCTACTATGGCGGTAGGGCAGTAGCGAGTTATCTCCACATTGCACGAAATTGCTTACTGCTGGTTTATATATCACTTTTAGCAGATATATATGCTATTAGTGTGCTAGGTAGAATTATTTCATATGTCATTTGAAAACTTGAGGTCATATCTGTATACAAGTAGTCCTCGATGTAGCACATTTTTTTATTGTTATATGATTATCTATTTGCTTTCAAGTCCTCGACATATGTACTTTTACATGAAGAGTACATATGTCGAGTACGTGGAAATATGAATGTTAAATGTAAATTGGCCCAAAAAGCGATAATGCTTGGAATGGCCTTTTGTCACCTGTCTGTAAGTTTTTTCGATCGTGTCTTCTGTACATAACTGTAATCTGTGACAAATAAGTTAAGTGGAGTTTCAACACAAGTATTTTTCTGTACAGCAAGTTGTGTAAAATATGTATTTTATGGGACAACAAAGATAATAATTATCATAATTTTTCAGTAAACCTATCACTAAAATTGCATAAAATAGCTAGGGCTTATATACAGTAGTAACTATACAAATGTCTCCTGAATGTTGCAGTGACTGTGTAGATGCTGTGCAGTTAGCAGTGACTGCAGCTTATCGCAGGAAAATAATCTTTTATTTGCTGCAGCAATGCCATATCGAATAAAGCTATGTACCCATTCGTATGAAAAATAAAATCATCCCAGGCAAGTTATTGAAGTTTCAATTTTAGTATCCAAGTTTACTAGAAAATTAAATGTTTACCTTGAAATTTCTCTGGTTTGTGCTCTATTTCAGCCTCTCTTATTTATGAACTCATATTAATAGTATAAATTTCTTGATTTATCACTAATTTCTTCAACAGACTTTCAACGTTTCTTTCACAGCGTGCATTACTCAAAGGCCAGACTAGATGTGACATATGTTCGTTTCTTTTTCTAACTGGTTGAATTACATCAATTGCTATATTTTGCTTCAGACGGCCAGGAATGCGACCAGATGACGTTCGACTCGGACAGTTTCGTGTGCGTGTGCAGCGGCAGCAGCTGCGACTTCCCAGGAGACATCGCCCCGCCCACCGACACGTCCTCCTACACCGTGGTCACGTCTGACAGAGATGCTGGCAGGTTCTCCGTCTCCATGGGGGACACCGAAGGCGAGAGTTCACGTAAGTTCCCTTACAGTGCAAATAATTGCGCTATGGATGCCAAGAATACATATTCTTCGGCAATCCGTGCAGCAGTAGCAGCAGACTGAAGCTTCAGACAGTGACTCTCAAGGCCGCGGGTTCAAACCACGCTGCCAGCTGGGCAAGTTCTTCGTGGCGCTTGACGTGATCAGTCAGCATCCAGTCTGAGTACTGCTGTAGATTTATTGAGCTTTGCCAGCAATGGGGAGAGTCGGGGACGCAGATTGTCGCATGGAGCTTTCCGCCACTGGTGAAATAGCTCTAGACAATGTGTGATCGACTGCAGCCGTATATGTACTCCTCTGGCGCCTGTAGGCCTATATCTGCAGCACAAACCAGTGCGTCTGGGTTTCCCAGCTGGGAGTACTCAAGTTGACTTAACCTTTACTAAGCTTACAACCCAAATATGTACCATTTATTACTGCCAGAACTAAACTAAATCTCATTCAGAGCCAGAGTTGCGAATCCCAATGAGAGATGGAATTCAAGTAAGTTCCATCAAGGGTAAAGATGACCCATAACTTGTTGAGAGTCAGAATTTGCTGAAGTCTCATTGCATTCATGCATTTGCACAAGTCCTACTGGAGGCCAGAGTTTGAGGAACTCCTACTTGAGGTCAATATTTACAGTATTTACCAAGTATCACTTAAGGTGAACATTTACGAAGTCTCACTGAGGATCAGAGCTTACAAAGTCTCATTGAGGGTCAAAATTAACAAGTTCAGTTTTGAGGCTCAGAGTTAATGAAGTCTTGCTGGAAAAAAGAAATCATTGTGTCATCTGGATGCAGTGCCCAACATAATAGGGGGCGACACGCTGAGGTATTCAGTTTAAAGCGGCCCATACACGATCAATTATATTGCGCAAGTCTGGTTGCACAATATAATTGACCCTTCACTTGCCCAAATCAGGCTCAATTTTGTCTTGCAGTGTGCTGAGAAAGAATGTAGGATTTGGACCAGCAATCACCGTGGCCGTTGTTCTTGCTGTGGAAGAGGAAGCCGATGTTTCAAAAAGGACACGTGCAAAAGGGTAAAAAAAATGGTTTCTGCAACGTTCAAACTTGGACACACCAAATTACTACGTAAACTGAGCCATAATGAGCCAAGTGATCTTAAAAATTTTCTGCGCTAGTTGCAGAATCCAATAATGAGACATTGCAAATGGTCGAGCCACTGATTGAAAAACAAACTACAAATGCTATACGTAAGTATGCGTCAGACCATCTCTCCTACGGAGAGTTTATCAATTACACTGCGGTACCTGGCCACGGGAAGTACATTTGCAGGTCTGAAATTTGTCTGTGCTATTGAGCCACAAACCATCGGCAAAATTGTTATTGAAACCTGTGAAGCCATCATCATCTGCTTTCATGATTACATAATTGTGCAATCAAATAGACAAGAAAATATCAAGCAGAAACTGATTCACTCACTACAATTGTGCAAGTGATTAATATCGCCCATACACGGTCAATTTAATTGTCAATTCAAAGTATTGACAATGAAATTGCACAATATAATTGATCGCGTATGGGCCGCTTTAAGGCTAACATGGGGAGAAGATCGACAGTTGGTCTGTAGATTTACAGATAGTATAGAGTCAACCAGTGCTTAAAGACAAGATACAGTAACATGATCTTGCACCAAGACATGCGACGGCTTAACATTGAAACCAGATTTTTATTATTCTAGATACGTGAAAAAAAATAATTAGAATAGAATAATTAGAATTACGGTACAGTAGAAATACGGTGATAAATACTAGCTAAATTTAAGGTAAGTGCTCTTGATATTTAGGCAATAGATTTCAAGAAATTTCAATGTAGGAAAAGAGAGACCAGCTGAAATGTTCACCAAGAGTGAGAGACCGACTGTGTCGCATCTGCAAAGCAAATTTTGGTACAGCCTCATCTAGGTGAACTGATTGAATTCAGTCATATTATATATTGAAGTTAGAAAATGATTCCATATATGGGCTCCCGAGGTCAATAGTGCTTGTTTACCACTGTAAGTGGAGCACGCTTGGAGTTGATCTCGGCGAAGAGATCGTCCCCGAGCTTGTACACTGCACAACCTCGGTGTTTTCAAGAGCACCATCTCATGAACGGAAAACGTAGTTTGCTTCACCAAATATTAATTTCAAGTTAGTTTGAAATTATATGAGCTTTTTAGCAGTGGACTTAAATAATTATTGTGCTGTGTAAATTTTCTGTTCAGAACCATTTTTCGTCACAAAGTTCTGAGCTTTTTACATATCAGGTAAGACATTGGAAAGCTTTGTCCCAAGTTAAACTACAGTAGTTAAAATGAAAAAGAATCAGCGACTGAACAAGCAGTGGTCGATGTGATATTTGATCTAACAGACGTTTAATTCCGTGGAAAATATTAGCGTATCGTTCATGGTTCTGCATAAGTCCTGAATGTGGAAGTGAAATGATAAATATTTATGCATCCACACTCCTAGCGTTTTGACAACGCTTCCCTGAGGTGGGAAGTATCTATGTCTTAATGCTTTTACAGTTAAGTACATCAGATGAGAACACATAATGATATTTAGGAAAAGGCTCTAGGCAAACCTACATAAAAATACCACATATATAGCCAGAGAGTAGGCTGCTACATGATCCTTGAATGGTTCACAAATATGAAATACATGTTATTTACATACAAGTATCACTGAATGCTAAGAAGACAAAATGAGAATAAATTTTCAGTAGTTCTGGATAAATCTGTGAATCATAAGCTTATAACATATGTCCACTTGCATATTTTTATGTAGGAGATATTTCCCCTACAGGGTAAGCCACAATGAAATTCTTCAACATTGAGCTTGAGACCATTTTTGTCACACCAGTCTTTAGGCTCCTGTAGCAAGGATCATATCCTTGCTCCTTTAGCATAATTTTGGCTCTAGCTCGAGCAAGATCTGATTCATCGAGAGAGCATGGTATTGCAATTTGAAAATCATCAGCATACATTGAAAGAGTGTCGTCGTCTGGTAGAGACAGCATATCATACGAAGACGAGTTCGAGGCTGAGTACGGACCCTATAAGGAAAGGAGAATCATAATTTGGAATCATGACAGAATGGGTTCCGGTTTATAAGTAGATAAAAAACTAGAGAAATTCTTAGGATATGTATTTTGTTCAGCAGCATGCCATATTGAACGCTGCCGAAAGCTTTCGATAAATCCAGATTATGAAGATAGTGGTGCGTTCTTTACCTACCATTTGGATTCGCCTACCTACATACAAGGAAAGAAAATTAGAAGATTGCGCATAGATTTACAAATTTGGACACTACCTACTTGACATAGAAACGAATAATAAATAAAGTGTTTTGTCGAATTCGTTGCAGCTGACAGCACCCTCATCCGTGTGGATCCTGACTACCAATACCAGACGATGCTTGGGTTTGGTGGCGCCTTCACCGACGCCACTGGCATCAACGTCAAGATGCTAAGCCAGGAGTCGCAGGACACTCTCATGAGATCCTACTTTGCACCTGAGGGCATTCGGTACAGCCTGTGTCGTATACCCATCGCTGGTTCCGACTTCTCCACCCGACCTTATTCTTACGATGATGTCGAAGGTGATGTCGACCTCGAGTTCTTTGCTCTTGCGCAGGAGGACTACGATTACAAGGTTAGTTGCAGTATACATTTGAAAAAATGTACAACTAGTCAAGTAGCGTATTTCACGGCAGAATTTGCACTGTGCAGTGTTTAATACTATGTTTAACCCAGTGCAGCTTTTGAAATGAACTTGTCGGGCGAAAAAAGTATTATTTTGGTGAAAGGTGATTGCAAATGGGGAATGCGCAGATGAGGGTGTAAGCCGTTTCTGTGCTCATCTGATGAACGTTTTTGTATCTTTCCCAGCTGCCGCTGATTCAAAGCGCCTTCGCGTTCATCAACGGCACTAAAGAGCTGCTCTTATTCGGGTCCCCTTGGGCTCCCCCTGCGTGGATGAAGGAGAACGGCATGGCCAATGGCACGGGGGGACTGCTTCCTGAAATGTGGCAACCTTATTCTAATTACTTCGTCAAGTAAGCCCCTTGTTTATTTTGCAAGTCAGTGCTGAATTTAAATTAATTCCAATGGGTGAAATCAGGCGTGAAAATTTAAAATAGATCAATTCAAAAGTTAGACTAGAGAATTCAAACCATGGCGCTCAGTCTGTACTGTTGGGTCCCTTTTGAGTTCTACGAGTATTCTATGGTAGTCCTCGGTACGCTTCTTTAAGTTGCTAGCTCAATTGACGGCGCCATCGATTGGCTCTTTAAGGTGAGTTACCCTATGCCAACAAGGCTTGACTTATCT
The DNA here is from genome assembly GCA_001587735.2 of Parhyale hawaiensis. Lineage (NCBI taxonomy): Eukaryota > Metazoa > Arthropoda > Malacostraca > Amphipoda > Hyalidae > Parhyale > Parhyale hawaiensis. The sequence continues at coordinate 5,920,737 of LQNS02278125.1, read as the reverse complement.
GTAACTTCAATTAGGAGTGTTGGCTTCGCCACTAGGAATCTTGTTGTGTTAACATTCAGAGACCAGAGTGGAGTATCAGAGGCTATAAACTCCACATAACGGAGCAGGATTGAGTTCTCGGAAATCTCCAGTCAAGTCGACTCAGGTTGAACGCCTGAAACTCAATTCAACGGGTCGGAACCCAATCGGAAATTTATAGGCTTTTATCGGCTGCCTATGGATAATAGTGACCGGTGTCCAATTTCCAATTGGGAGCCAATGAACCTGTCTGAAGTGCCGGACCAGTCAAACCCAGAGGGCTAAATTTCTCCCGTCAATCGATGCCACACCAACGTTCCTCTCCTCCTCCGCAGATTCATCGATGCGTACGAGGCAGAAGGCGCGCCGATCTGGGGTTTGACTTCGCAAAATGAACCTATGACTGGATTCCAGGCAAGGAATGCATGTGTTTTTTATCGTTCATTTCAGCATTTGTTTAAGAACTAGGCCTATCCCATTATACTTATTTTCTAAATACTGATAAATGGTATTTAGAATGGAAGGCTGAGCTTTTTATTTTCCGCGCAGACAAGTAATAAGCACAGAGTACGGTACTCTAAGTAATTAGTACTGAAATTTTTGGAAGTATTTTAATGCACAGTTTTGAGCAAAGTCTGTCAAACGCACTGCACTGTAAAACCGAGCCGACAAGCGTTTTTCCTAAGATTAGCGTTGTCTGCAATATCAAGAATCAAGACAGCGTCGGATTTACTCATAGGCGCTGCAGGATGGCTGGTATAGATCGAACCTCTAGCAATACGCATGTCTCAGTGAGGGGCATTTCTGAAGGTGTTTTCGACTGGGCGAGTTCTATTAATACACGCTAGTCTCATTAACTTTAACTTGTCGATTGAGTCAGTTATGAGATTTGGTTGTTCTGCTCCGATAGAATTGACGCGTCAATCTTTAAACCAAATAATCTTCAAATGGCCACCAGCTCATTTCTTCTCAGTTTGCTCTGTAAACACTCAAGATTGAAGTTCAGAATAAGTTAAAAATCATAATGATGAAATTATTCCTATCGGTTATAGTTTACACCCGCTTCTAGAGAAGAAAATTTCACAATAAGCAATATACGGCTAGCTCAGGTCGTAGATGAATACATGCAGTACTATATAATATATATTGGTATAAATGTGCTAGCACTTACAAAATATAGTGTGATGAAAGTGCAACCGCTCCATAACTAAAGCAAGGCTGTGTAGTTTTTCAACACAAAGGCCATCGCAACAGACGCCCCATACAGAGAAACTTTAAAAAGTTTTCAAAACATTTGTAAAGCTCCAGTGGGTTTGCCATAGCATAGCTATAAGTGCATAGGTATCGACTAAATTTATAACTGGAGGGGTTATATGTCTTCTGCAGTAACGCCTTAGAATTATTCAGATGAGTTATATAGTATACGGACAATATTAGCACTCCAACTATATTACTTTATATAACCAATCCAACAGAGTTAAAACCGATAAAATAACAGCATTATAAGGCATTCTGTAGTACATAGTACAATATAAAACTATATCGTTCATACCTACAGGACTGGCCGTGGAACACGTGTGCCTGGAGTGCAGAGGACCAGCGGGACTGGATCAAAACGAACCTCGGGCCCACCCTCAGAGACGCTGGGTACGATGACGTCATACTCATGGTCCTTGATCACAACAGAGAGTTCCTGCCTGATTATCCTGCTACCGTGAGTATAAGTGCATGTGCTAAGATGAATCGATACAGAAATAAGTTCAGAATCTTTGCCCAATCTGCGAATACTTTTTCCCAAAGAGACGTTAAAGAATGAAAGGATTCCCAGCTCTATGATTTTGAGGACTTCGAAGCAAATTATGTCAATCTTCAACTGAAGAAAGAACAGGATAGATGTAAACATAGACAAATTTATTTGATGTAACGTATATTCTACCAATTTCATCTTATTTTTATCGAATAGTATTAAAAATAAAGTACAAGAATTACATAGACAAGATTTCCATCCAAGTTGGACGTAACTTATGGAAAATATGATTTTACGTGAAGCAGGTAGTGGAAATCACAGGTAGGGATTTTATGTAACTGTAGTAAATTCTAAAATAGTTAAAATTTTTACTCAACACAGATATTAGAAGACCCTGAAACGAACGGTTACGTTGATGGTGTCGCAGTTCACTGGTACTCGGATGAAAGAGACCCTCCCAGCAGGCTGAGCGAGACTCATGATCTGTTCCCTGACAAGTTCCTGCTGTACACCGAGGCCTGCGAGGGCTGGGACCCAGCAGATCCAATCAAAGTAGATCTCGGCAGTTGGGCCAGGGCCGAGAGCTACGCTTCTAATATCATTGACGTAAGTCCACCTTTCAAAAATTTCATAGGGTCAGCTGGGATACAGACGAGATCTTTGCTTCTCATATCACTGATGTAAGTCCACCTTTCAAAAATTTTATAGGGGCAGCTGGGATACGGAAGAGATCTCTGCTTCTCATATCATTGATGTAAGTCCACCTTTCAACAATTTTATAGGGGCAGCTGGGATACGGAAGAGATCTTTGCTTCTCATATCACTGATGTAAGTCCACCTTTCAACAATTTTATAGGGGCAGCTGGGATACGGAAGAGATCTTTGCTTCTCATATCATTGATGTAAGTCCATTTTAAAAAGATTCAATTATTTATGAGGGCAGCGAAGACAGAACAGAACTACACCTTTAATATCGTTTATGTAGGTTTGCGTACCTTAAAATTTGAAATAGAAAAAGCATCTGAGAATTCACAGCTACATATTTCGCAGGTGTCGAACAAAAAAAAATGGACTGCAGTTTTACGTGTTTTTTTTTTTTTTCTACGAGCCTCTCCTTGAAAACAGTGAAATCCAAATTCACAGAAAAGCAGTGTAGTGATTATAGCTATGTCATGACCTATATATAGTTATCTTGTTATCACTTTGACTGGACTTGCTTGTGTTTCAACTGAAATTGCAATGCACATCTTTGCCGTACACTCTGGTTAAAGAAAGTGCTAATTAACAAATTATTCTTAAAATGTTGAGTACTGTAAGCCAATGCAGTGCACAAGCAAAATGAATGTGTTGTCTGTGCTGCTACCTACTTATCTGCTACCACATTTTGTTGCCTCTAATACTAGAAATAAAATTTTTATTATTGACCTGTAGGATACTGCGCTTATGCCATCGTCATATTCGACGAAAGTCGGAAGCCGCGCATAATTGTTATCGTTCTATCACACAATACTGTTTTTTCGATACGAATAACGCAAGTTAAGTTTGATTGAAGTAAGACGATTAAGACGTTTCGATTGTGTCGCTCTTTTGTGCACAGCAGCCTTGTAAGTATATTATCATGCCTAAGGTTAATATTTATATCATTTATTTGTAAACGACAAGAATAGAATTATAGTACCGGAAGAAATCATCAGACGTTATCTAATAATATTGAACTATCTACATCAAATTCAATGCTCCTATATTAAATAGTATTGAAATGTCTAACCTATGTTCGATGGTGGTATTTAAGGCAAGTTACACTGAACAACACAATTGTGCTTGCTGGTGGTTGTGAATGTTGCATAAGAAATTACAGTATATTTAATTAATATTCATATGATGCCGTACGGTAATTTTTAACTTGGCGGTAATAGACAACTGTCTTCAACACTCAACAGGACATCACCCACTACTCAACTGGGTGGGTGGACTGGAACATGGCCCTGGACATGGAGGGAGGCCCCAACTGGGTCAGCAACTTTGTGGACTCTCCAATTATTGTCAACGCGGTGAGTTCAAGCTATGAAATTCAAAATAAGATGTATTCAACTAGCAGAGCGCAATAGAGATAGTCTCAACAGTTTATTTTTAACTTTTCCGAATCTTCAAAAGTCGGTGTTAGAGTCATCACCTCAAGCTTCTGCCATCACACCTATGTTTCCCAACCCTGAACTGAATTACTAAAGTGGGGTATATATGACCCATATTTTAGGGCATACAGGCAACAGTGAGCCGTGTGTATATGTCCTGCTGCTGATCAGGCGAGTGCAAACAAAGAAAAAGAAATCAAAGCATCTGTTATTGTCGGATATTTGTTCAATGGGGTAATTGACACTTGCAAAATTGTATGAAGGGGTAATCCCGTTTTAAAGGTTGGGGAACGCTGCCCGAAGCGCGAGCACCGGGCAACATAAAACGAAGGTAAAACATAAAAAGTCAATGTAACACCGCACTGACCGCACGCCTCTATTAGGATAACTACATGTACTGTTTGGTGCTGCAGATAAATCCCTTCTAAGGTTCCAGAAATGTGCACGGCTGTAGTCGATTACAAATTGCCTGAGCCATGACGCCTTTGACCGTAGGTTCTTAAATTAGCAACCATCCCCATGTCTGGATGGATCTAGTGCCACCCTTGATCCTCACTGGACTATGAATGACAGAAACGCTGCTGCTGCACTGCCTGACAACGAGCTAGGCAACATTTCTCACCAAATAACCACTAGCTGGTGCGGATTAGATCAGTAAAATGGAATAACTAGTTTTTTCATAACCTGAGAAATTTAGTTGAAGCGCAAATTTGTGTCCTTTTCAGTAAGTATTTAACGTAAGTGACGGGTAGCACAAGCACTATTTCACATGTTAAAAAGTTGACCCTTCGTGGCTCGGGGTCGAAGTCAATTCTTACACACTTAAAGACGATATGCTGCCTGTGATAACTAGAAATACGGCAAAAGCTATTCCATATCCACGTTCTTATATTTTCGGTACAAAATCTGAATATACCCGTAATAGGAATGCACTCTCTTCACTGCTTAGGATGAAGACAGTTTCTACAAACAGCCGATGTTCTACGCCATGGGGCACTTCAGTAAGTTCATCCTCCCTGGTGCCCAAGCGCTCTACAGATCCATTACGGGCGACGAAGAAAACATTATGGCGGCGGCCTTCCTAAACCCTGACGGTGTCGGTGTTGCCGTTCTGCTCAACAAGTGAGAAATTTAAAAAAAAAACTGCCAACAGCGGTGCATTAGAACTTCAATTTAGGCTGGGAGGAGTTAACCTTATCTTATTCAAGCTCTTCTTCTCTACATGAGCGAAGTATTCATTATCACCCGCGAAGAAAGTGAAAGAGGTGATACTGTTTTCGTTGAAGATTTAAGTATGTAGATTTGTACATATATTTATATGTCTGTCCCCCCCCCAATAAGTGGTTGAGGGCGTTGAGCAATGTTCATAATTTTTTGCAGGGAGTCCATGAAATTTGTTCTCCACCCAAAAACAGGTACAAGGAGTTGAGCTATGTACATGACTTTTTGCAGGGAGTCTGGTGAGCTGTCCTCAATATCACTCATGCAAAAGAAAAAATAGTATTAGCATGGCCATAAAAATGACGGCAATGAAATTTACTCTCCACCTAAAAACAGGTAAAAGGAGTTGAGCTATGTTCATGATTTTTTTTTGCAGGGAGTCTGGTGTGATGTTCTCGATGCGACCCATGTCAGAAAACTAGGATTAGCTGGCCACCAAAAATGACGGCGATGAAATTTGCTCCCATCGCTAGTGATGGTCTTACGCCGCGAGGCGTTCTAGTTCATTCTTTCTTTTACTGGTAAAAAGGCACTCATGTAGCAAAGAAAGCGAGGTGAATAAAGGTATATTGGAACATGTAGGGTTAAAGGAAAAATAAAATTGCGGTATCACGTAGGAAGAGCATTTTTTTTAAACATCATTGATGAAGCACGTTGGTCATTATCTGGCTAATCGGTTCGTAGAACCATGCTCGTAAGTAGGTTACTGTAGAGAGGGAATGCCCTACACATCTGTGTGCATCGCTCTTGGATTGCCTAACGGAAATGCACTAAGAAATGGATGCTTGCTCTGGCTGGTAGCCTGGTACACACGCTAGTCAAACGAACGTGTTTCGACACCTCCTCTTCCGAACGCGCTGATTAGTCTACTTTCGAAGTGTCCCCATCGAAACGCTTCTAGCGTCCACTTTCAAAGAATTTTGAGTTAAGAGTTCCCTCCTAGTTTAGAGAGATGTCCAAAAAGTAAGTAGACTAACTGCTAAGTGAACTGACGGTTGACATTTTTACACCATTTCTGGCAAACTCAAAACTGTGTTTACGAGGGCTGAATTTGCTGAGGAGACTCGTTCTTTTGACTAGCGTGTGTGCCACCCACTTCTCTACGTCCTGAATTTTGCATTTCAAAGCTTAGTCCAGGGAAAGTTTCTTTCTGTTAACAATTTTGTTTTTGCGAACAAAAATTCCCATTTTAAGTCTGTCAAGTTATTAAAAACTCTCTAAGAATATACGAACCATGTAATCTCTGTCAGTCTTTAGTTATGGGCAAAAGACTTGAAAAACAGTAAAATCTCCGACTATATAGCTTTGTCTGTATCCCGTGTTTTCACTATTTCCAGTTTCTGACTTCTGTTAACTAGTGAACTAACTTCAGTGATCATGTTCATTTCGACCATATTTTACGGTAACATCAAAGATCTTTCATTTCGATTATGGGCTTCGCAATGGGCGTATACCTACTCCTGCCAATCGCTTAAACATATATAAAATATCTAGGAGCATCCACAATGTAAAAATACATGTATAACAATTGCATCATTTTACATGAGTAAATATATTCACTGAAAATAAATTTAGAGTAACAAATACTAATTTATTGTAAACTATATTTTATTTTTACTGTGTTTCAGAGCTGACGCTGCGCAACAAGTTTCGGTGCAGCCTAGCACCGGCGCAGAACTTTACCTCAACTTAGAACTGCCGGCGAAGTCTCTTTCCACCGTCCTCTTCGCCTTCCCAGAATAATTTCTTCTTTTTCTACTGATTGACCCATGTTTAGAGACGCCACATAATGCAGATATTACTTTCTTGACGTATGAATATTTGTACTATGCACCACAGAGCACTTCATATGTATACATCTTACACATGTTCGGAATGGCTACAGCATCAGTCACACCATGCCAAAACTATCTTTTTATGCATTTCCAAATTACATGAAAATATTCACTCGGTTAGATGCTTGTCCCCTAGGGATATAAAAATGATCTACTAACTACTACTTGTATCATGGCATTAGAACTGCACTTGCTGAGAACTACTCTTCCCTTTTCAAATACATCTTGCTAGAAATACCTCTTTTGAGTCTTATATTATATATCCTTACCTTAGCTTGTAATATGGATTGATAAGCTGTCAACATTTTATTTTTACATTCGGAAATTATGCAGAACTGAGAATGATACGTTAATGTTTTTGCAGAAAAATGAATTATTTGTTAGACCTAAAATCACTCCTAATACGTTTATAAGTTGTTATTATTATTATTATTTTGCAGCTATTGTAGTTTAACTTGGAGAAGAACATCCAAATCTATCAGGTGATCAACAATTAGAAAACTTATGACAAAAGTTGCTCAAAGCCAGATCATACGAGTGCTTCGTTAAAAAAGCTTCAGTAACCACAAATTGCAAAGAAGTTACATTTGGATTAAGTCAATACCTTTTTCGTTCGATGCATGGACCCTAAAATGGGGGCCCTCGATAATAGTATAACTGTAGAGTTTACCCTCAACAACGTGGTAAGTGAGAGCTATCATGTATCGGCATGTCAGCCTCCAAGTTACCTCTGCCCCCAGTATCTCAGGTCAACAAGCACGTTTGAACTCAAGAACGCGTTTCTGGAATAATCTTCCAGTTTCAAGACGGAGTGCGACTGAATATAACATGTGCACCAAAATGATTCTATCACATTTTCAGAAGTCTGTCATTGTACAAAAAATTTGGCCGGCACTTGGAACACTACAAGAGGCCCACGACCCTCCACTGCCCTGAGCTTTCATTTCATCTGTTCATTTCTTATTTCTAAATTAAACTTGCACACACTGGAACTGATTATCTCGCAAACGGATCGCGCACTGCAGCGGTTCCCAACCTATTCTAAGCCTAGCACCCCTAACTCATCTAATAATAGAGAATGAAATTTTCGCATAATTTGTGAGCAAATTTAAATATTCAACCTTATTTATCCAAGATTTCACACCCACTATAAAATCATCTCGTACCCCTATTAGGAGTGTGAGTTACCTCCGGTTGGAAAGCCCTGTCAGATATATTGCTTGTAACGGCTGCTAATTGTACAATTATAGCTCGATTGCTTTCGTTTAAACGTCAGTTTCTTACTTTTTGCATAATCTCGGTGTATGCACGAGTTTCATTTGTCTATCTCATCTTAAATTTTCTTTAGAAGCGATTGCCCAGTGTTGCTCATTTCTGCATCGCCTTCGATACATATTTCTGGTAACGGCTGCCCTTTGCACAACTATGGCTCGATTCTTTATTTTAGGCGTCAATCTCTTCCTTTTTGCACAATCTCGGGACACAGGTTTCATACTTTCATTTGTATATCTGATCTAGAATATCCTTTAGAAACGTTTTCCACACACTTGCACAATACGTCCTCGCCCCTGTGTTGGCGGTTCGCCCGCCGGACACTGAGGTGCTAAAACATGAGACGGATAAATCTCAAGGTCACATCTGTTGGGCAGTTCTAATTTACATACTTTTTATTTCAGTGTGAATACACAATGAACAAAATCTCCAAGTCTTGGAATGCTTCGGCCACCAGTACTATTTCACGAAAGTTAGAACGGCTCAGCTGAAATATTTGGATGTTGGCCGGATAATGTCCGCTGTTCAGGCGGCAATTCGCGCAATGAGCAAACATCTGGCAGCAGCGAATATCTGTCTAGCAGCCGGCACAATGTGCCGCCTGTCGAGCAGTGCCTCGTGTTTAGCGGGCATTGTTCGCCCGTGTAATAGGCCCTTTAGTAGCAGTATAGCTACCAGCGCCCCTTGCAGCAAGACGCAGTCGGACTAACGCCCCGCTTGGTGCATGATCCCTACATGAGGGGTCCAGCACTACGGTGGCCCTGAAAGAAGCTCCCCGCGTCCTCGGGTCTCCGCCAAAGATCGCATGAGCCTGAGACTTCCGTTTCAAACGTCATTGCGGGTGGTCAACTGCTGAAAGTAACTCTTGTCGCAGTCGTTTATGTCTCTTTTGGATTGTCATTGTTACATAATCTGTGAAGAGCGAGGTCAGAAGTGCTGCCCTGATATCACAGAAAATTGTGATTGCTGCACGCTTTTGCTCCGACCATTTCCATAAAATAGAGAAAACAGTAATTCAGTTTACTCAGATGAGAAAACTACCTAGGGAATGTTAACAGGATTTGTAAAAATATGGAAGAAATGTGAATAAGAAATGAATTATAGTTTATGATTAGGGGCGGCGGAACAGGGGGGGCCTGGGGGCCCAGGCCCCCCCAATAATTTTATTGGGGGAGCCTGGCCCCCCCAATAATCCAAAGTAACCTGAAATTTCAATTTCTAAATACTGATATTTTCCTTGAAATTTCTAGTACTAGCTT
>LQNS02278125.1:5896055-5906712 GCA_001587735.2 Parhyale hawaiensis | reverse complement strand
GACGACGAATGCCTTTGTATAGAAATCATGTAAATTGTTCGTGTAGATTGCAGTTTAACTTAAAAGCAAGCACAAATTAGGTAATAATCAGGCATGGGATTTTAAATTGCGGTTTAGGTGCCTGTTGAATATAGGTACTGATGCGACGTAAACCACAATATAAACACACATCTGGAAGAGTTGGCAAGGAGGGGGGGGGGAGCTGCCCAACCGCGCTGAGCGGGTGGGCCCCCCCAATATTTTTGACGTTCCGCCGCCCCTGATGATACAAATTTTAATTTAAAATCTAACCTATAAAAATGTCTGCTGAAAGTTTCATTCAAGAAGACATGCATGGATTCAAAGAAAACCCACTCGTTTCACGTCATTACCTCAATGTTTACATGCGAGACCAATAATAGATATTAAACCTTGAGAAACGTCAGCTCAGTGAAACATTGAGAAAATAGTTGTTTGCTAAACAGTTTTTTTTTTTTTGCGCTGATTTAGAGATGAATTCACAAGTTACCTACAGACTACGGTGCTTTTAATATAGCCAAAGCGGGTTATTGTATAGTTTTTTATGAAACTACCCTATTGATGCACTGTATATCTACATTAAATCTATGAATAACATTAATAAAGCCGTTAAGAAATGTGAACAGTACGCATTTGAATATACCGCTTGGGGCGGTATATACCCTGTAGGCTTATCTTATTGTACAGCTCGAGTTCAGGTTATGTCATCTCGGCCAGAATATTTCCCTCAGACCAAAAAAACACTTTAGACAGACTATGCTATCTAGGCCGAAACATACCCCTGTTCCAAAGTATGCCTCCTGGGACTAGAAAGATCCTCATGGCCAGAATAAACATCGTCGGTCAGAATATATCCGTTGGACCGAAATACACTCTCAGGGGTTGAAAGCGCCAACTACGCCAGATTACATAAGCTGCGCCCTAAGAACTCCCTGGCCCAGTGTTCCAGAATGCATCCTCAGAGTCAGAATATACATCCTAAGCCAGAATATATCCTCTTGGTAGAAATATACGCTATGAGCCAAATAAACCCCTTGGATATGATTATTCTACATATTATTGTATATTTAGGCCAGAAATCCACTACTACCAAAATATACCTACCTCCAAATGCAAGAAATTGTCCCCCCAGCCAGATTACATATTATAATACTGAGTCACCATACCAATCAGGCCGCAAAATACCGACTGGGCCATAATATACCAGTGATGCAGAAAATATCAATGATAAGAATACACCACATGCGAAAGAATGTACGCCTTGGTCCAGAATTGTACGATTTGGTCCAGAATTGTAGGTCTTAGGCAGCTAGAATGTACGACTTGAGCTAAAATGTACGTCTTGAGCCAGAATGTACCATCGAGATGTGAATATAGGTCTTAGGTCAGAATATTTCATTTAACAAGGCAAAATCTCTCCGACCGGAATTTACTCCTTGAGCCAGAACGTATCTTCTGGGCAAGACTATACCCTCTGAGCCAAATAAATATATCCCCTAGTCAAAATATGTATATATATATACCTCCTGGGGGTAATATACTCAACCAATATATACAGTACCTTCTGGGACAGAATATACCTCGGGCCAGAATTTACCACCCAGGCTCAGAATATACATCTGGACAAGAACAAAACCTCATAGAAAGGATACCTCTTCAGCCAAGAGCGCGCCCCCTGCTACAAGATTTAACCCTCTGACAAGAATATGCATTTATCGGCCAGAATATACCCGCTTGCCCACAATATCGTACAAATCGTACAATGAGAAGCCAAGCAGAGGTAAATTTGAAATCAACAACAATACCAGGCTCGTAGATCAAACGAAATGCCCAAGTTTCCTCGACTATTTAGCATTTTGCTAAAGGTAAAGTCAATTTGACCGCACGGTCCGCCCCCTCCGCTGGGAAACCCACATACACTAGTGGGCCAATAAGCCCCAAAGGAGTAAGTACGGCTGTAGTCGACCACGCGTCGTCAAGAACAATGGCGTCATCGACGAAAGGTTCAACTACCTTTCCCTTACCCTCCCATTTCTGTGCAAGATAAGTGCACCCACGGTAGCTGTGCATACCAAGCAAATTTGCTGACTCAGCGTACCGAGCGCAGCAAAGATCGTCCGTCTGGCTCGCACTCGATCACGGCTCCTCTTGTACACCAGTTCAGCACACAAAGCTGCCCCTGCCGTGGGGAAAGCCTGTAGAAAATATTAGGAGACGGAGAATGCGACTCTTAAGTAAAAAAAAATACGTTAAAGACGTTGAAGACTCTTTGTCAGTTTCCAGAGATAAACAACAAATGTTGTTCCTAGAGTTTTGAGTGACGGAAATTGAAGGTGAAATACGTCAATTTCAACGACTTTGCGTACTTAGCACATGACTCACAAGTGCTAGGAATATCTCCAGCCCCTGAGAATGAGTATAGTCTTCAATGATAATTCCATGGGTAACGTAGCCTTCTTGCTACTCAAGTACGATGAGTTGCTGAGAAATTTCTTCAGGTTTCAGGGTATCGTGGCAAAGCCTAACTGTTTCTGTAAGGTATAGGAAAGAACATCGTTGTAACAGCATGTTAATCTCGCTCTCTAAAGAGTGAGCTGTAGGGACACGAATAACAAAAAAGATTCAAGCCGTTATAAAATGAAGTTGGCGCTTCAGGATATTATAATTTTGTATATTCTGCGATTTTGTGAAATCTTTTCACAAAATTTTCACGAAACTTTCGTTTTTGCAAGATGAAGTTTTATCCGTTCTCAGGTTTGCAATCAATGTAAGAAAAAAAATGGTGCGATCGTGAGCAATGCAAAGTTTTAGTGTAACTTATAAGTTATATTTCTACAATTTTATGTTGTCCTGTAGAAATTGCAGGCGATGTGAGCCTAGTTTCTGTAGAGAAGGGAGTTTGGAGCGCTGCATCTCACAGGAAAATTGTACAAAAAAAATCGAACACATCTTTCACCGTATGCTGCGTGCACTATTGCCGAGTACTCCATGCACTGTATATAAATATACACTGTCGCAGTGTACGGCCTGTAGCTACTGCATGTACTATAGTTGGGCGAGCGATTTAATGTGTGTGCTATCGGTGTGTACCCTATGTACTATCGCAATGTTCTGCTTGTATATATCTTTGGGAGTTCATATTTGTCATCTACTGCAGCTATGCAGAACTATCCCCTTAACGACTCACTGAAACTTCAATTATAAAACTGTGGTATCTATTTCATTATGCAGTCATAGCTATATCTTGTTGGTCAAGAAGACCCCAGTTTAACTTGCCCCGGGGCCCTCCTGCCGAAACTCAGGCACTGGTGACCACCAATAATAAATGGAAGTTGATGGGCAGAATACACAAGCAGTTATTGGTATTCGCTACCAAAATGTTTGCCCCCCCCCTCTCCCAGAGCGGCAGGACGGTATTATTTCGTTCTACTTTACGTTCTATATACTATTGCCATTCATTCTTCCCCAAAGTTTGTTCTATCTTATCTCTGTCTGGTACACACATAGATATTTAATAAGTGAAAGTAAGCTGAATGTTCCTGGTAGCAGAATCTACTAAAAATAAGTTGTGCGATACACGGTTACAAGCCAGGGCAGGAACATGTTCTTTCGCCTAGTGATTACTAATAGTGTTAATAACCATTGTGTTATCTCTCACTTTACTGATACAAACCTTATGTGCACAGTTATTGTATGACCATGACCTGCGTGGGAAGCCACCAAGAGGTACAGCAGGTGTCGTGATTTAAGACACGATCCAACTTTACTTTGTCTTATAATAAAGTGCCAGACAAACCAGCTGCAAGCGGTTACGTGCATTATAGTGATAACTAGCTGCTAGCTCTCCCGCTGGCTGGTCACGGAGTGTAATGTCGCCTCTGCACCTGGACCTCTTCCGAAGATTTCCCTGGTAGCACAGGCACATGCATCGGTAAAACTTTCAATTTATCCTCGTTTACGCGGTATCATTGTAAAGAATGCATTTTCATGTATGTATATTTAAGTTTGAAACGCTTTTCTACTCAGTGCTGCAACTTGTTAATCTGCACGATATTACGGAGCCAATATCATAAAATGAACTTGAAAATTATGAAGCAGAATACCGGAGGTGGGCCCTTCTGTCCTTACTTGGGGCTCGGGGTCAAGTTTCAAGCTTTTGTAACTAACCTTCAAGGGATATGGCCGCAGAGCCGCAATTAAGTGCCTCGGCCCTCATCTGACTGGGCCTCAGGGCCGCAGGTAGAGCCACAAGTGCCCACCAGGTAAACATCCGTGAGAACGGACGACTTGCCGTAGCCAACACCGCGGGACTGAACAGGTGGTAGAACCACCCCCTGCAAGCTCTGTTCTGCTCCTGCTGGTGCAGCTACAGCACTCACCGACACCATGGCGAGAGGAACAGGTCTCCCGTCGCTGCTGCGGCTGCTGGTGCTCTCCACCGTTGCCCTTATCATACGTAAGTCGATGTTTAGGACTTGAAAATGAACCTACTGTAAACTGCATTAGATTACAAATTTTCAATGTTCTCCTATGGTAAGCTCGTTTTATGAAACTGTAATTGTGTTATGAAAAAGATACCTCGCCTCATGGGAGGAAAACAAAATCAAACAGTGGAATCTAATACAGTGTTGTTATCTATGCGGTAACGGCACAGAATTCTTTACCTATTTGGGCCCACTGTCCAATTCGCTGCATACAATGAATACTGCTATTCCAATGAAATGTGAAGGGTTACGTTGTACGTTTGATTGCTAATGGAGTAATTCTATTACAAACAGTTTATGTTAGCAATATTTTCTCATTGGAAGCGTGAAACGTTGAAAGGTTCCCAAGCGCTAACATTTTTTAAGGATTAGGATTTGTATCAAACTGACTGATGAAACGCAAAAGTCAAGCGGACAGAACAAACAAAAACCATGTATTTTCTCATCTAGATGCAGTGTCCAACATACTAGGAAAGCAGCACCCTGAGGTATTCATTCTTACAACTAAGTTTTAGGGAGAAGCATCATAATCGTCCTCCTGAACTACACTAGAGGAGTCAGTGTTTACCATGCTATGAAAACATGAGTGCAATTAAAGTAATACAATTTTGCACAGACATGTTGGCTTTACGCTTTTTTATTCTATATAGGTTGAGAGCCAAATAAGCAATTTATCCTTTCATAGGCTTGTTCTTAATTCTGATATTATGTTTTTATGTGACACAGTAGTACTTACAACATTTTATAGTTAATGAATGTCTCGAGACTCGAGAACCATGAAGATCTTCTTGAAATTTACAGGACTTGTTATGAATGTTAAGAGGTATAAATTTTGGTGGTGATCAGTCCCTCTGTTTAACTGTATGTTCGTCTTTGCTTTTGACCAGAACAAAATCAAATTGCGGAAACTGTTATTAATGTCAAGAGGCACAATTAATGACCAAATTTCAGTGATAACAAGACGAAAATCCTGGTTTCAAGACCAATTTGAATTTTTCATTAACATTGCCCTGGTCGGCGGAGGTATGCGCTCTCGATCTGTTTATCTCGTTTTATGTGACACCTGATAACGTACAATAATAGTTTATTTTCCAGCCATGTATTCGATATAAGAAAAATTCATCGGAGCGTGCATATTTCAAGTACCCAAAGTAAAAAATTAATTCTGACTAATAAACTGCACAAACTAATGGGGCATATATCGATGACTACCAGCTGTTACTGAAATAATGACCACTGAACATTTAAGTCATTGCCTATAAGCTGTCGCTTATACAGGAGCAATGATACATCGAAAAAAAGCTAGGCACCCATTAACAGTGAAGAAACAAACATATTTATTGAATTACTCCCATTACTGAGGTATACGTAAAGATTAAGTTGCTGATTACCATGATATTTATCAGTAAAATACATAGTTAGGTTTAGCTGGAAATATTCTATGATTTAGCAACAGTGTTTGTGTTGCCTTCTGCGTATTAATTTTGCAACTTATTTTATCTCTTGCAGTTTATAATCCCACGGTAGTGTGAGATTTTCACTTACTGGCAAGTTTTTCCTCAAACGGCTTTTCAGTGTCTCAGATTGTCACACCTTCCTGAGCAAATAACTTATATTACTCCCCAATTAGAAAATTACCAATATTTATCTACCGTTACGAGTTTATTGTGAGCGGCATTGGAGAATGATGGGCAAATTTCCTAAAATTTTCTTTTGGTATACCTACTAGACAGCCGACGCAATTTTTGTTCGTGTATTCAAGTTTTGGTTTAACTCCAGCAGTTACCATACTTTGCTGCAGACGGCCAGGAATGCGACCAGATGACGTTCGACTCAGACAGTTTCGTGTGCGTGTGCAGCGGCAGCAGCTGCGACTTCCCAGGAGACATCGCCCCGCCCACCGACACGTCCTCCTACACCGTGG
Organism: Parhyale hawaiensis; assembly: GCA_001587735.2. Taxonomy (NCBI): domain Eukaryota; kingdom Metazoa; phylum Arthropoda; class Malacostraca; order Amphipoda; family Hyalidae; genus Parhyale; species Parhyale hawaiensis. Next base: position 5,900,286 of record LQNS02278125.1, on the reverse strand, counting down.
TCACGTCTGATAGAGATGCTGGCAGGTTCTCTGTCTCCATGGGGGCCACAGAGGGCGAGAGTTCACGTAAGTTCCACTAAAATTAAATAAGGTATAAGCTAGAACAGTTGCGCAAAATTTCACCGATAAAGCATGCTGCATTTTACCTCGGGTTCTCCTGTCAACAGCGAAGTACTTCCTCCTGTGCAAATTATTAGGGCTATGTCGGCTTCCTAAGTTATAAAATCTTTGATATAATCCAGAACAACATGGTTGCAGTCAGAAGAAATAAGGAAAAGAAAGATAACTAATTAATTATGTCTTTTCTGGGTGTTGTGCTCATCATGTGATCTCGTAATCGATAGCCTTACAAGGAACATGGAAAGAAAATTACCACTTGTCGTGTACGAATATACCACCTTTCATTTGGTAGTTGATGATTTTATCGAATTCGATGCAGCTGGCAGCACCCTCATCAGTGTGGACCCTGCGTTCCAATACCAGACGATGCTTGGGTTTGGGGGAGCCTTCACCGATTCTACGGGTATCAACGTCAAGATGCTAAGCCAGGAGTCGCAGGACACTCTCATGAGATCCTACTTTGCTCCTGAGGGCATTCGGTACAGCCTGTGTCGTATACCCATTGCTGGCTCCGACTTCTCCACCCGACCTTATTCTTATGATGATGTCGAAGGTGACGTCGATCTCGAGTTCTTCGCTCTTGCACAGGAGGACTACGACTACAAGGTGAGTTGCTACATCCAGTGCCGGTTTAATAATGAGACATTGGGGGCAATTACCCAGGGACCCCTTGTCAAAGGACCTCATCCTGGCGGAAAAAGTATGCATAAAAATTTTGTGGCTACATGTTACATTATGCAGCCATAGTTATATACCCTGATGATTATGGGGTCTAACAGAGACAGCTTAACTTGCCCTGGGCCCCCTTTGGCTGTCATAAATCGAGCCCTGGCAACATAATCTGAGAAAAATTCATAAATATCAAACGCGGTCGTTTCTTCATAGAATGTGAAGGACTTATAACAACACAATACACCACCTGTGTAACTCATGAAAAACGCATTTTGACGGAAGAGGAACGGTGAATGAAGGAAGGTGAAAATGTGGAACAGGCTTGCAAATAATCAAATCATTATTTTGCAAGACTTATATAGCTCAACTCAATGTTAACAACCCAGTTTTATGTCAGGGAAGCTGAGTTTCTTACTAAATAATGTGAAAGCGTTGTAATAGAGCTTATTTTAGTATGTATTGAATGATAGTCATGCTTTCGATTCTCGCATAAATCATCTTTAGGAAATTTTGGAAATTCCAAAGTTGTAAAATTTCCAGAAGATGATTTGCGCAACAATCGAAAGCTTGACTATTATCTAATACTAGCTACGTTCTATGATACTATTTGTCTTATTATTTTCGCGCGCGAACGAAGTGATAGAGGTGATAATGTTTTCGTTGAAGATTGAAGTAAATATATAAATATGTATATATATTTCTATGTCTGTCCACCCAAAAAGTGGTCGAAGGAGTTGAGCAATCTTCATAATTTTTTGTAGGGAGTTTGGTGGGTTGCCGTAGATGTGACCCATGTCAAAAAACTGGGCCTAGCTGGCCATGAAAAATGACGGCGTTGAATTTTCTCTACCGTGGCAAGTTTGCCTCCACCGCGGCAGATCATCTGGAGATCGGAGCGTTCTATTTTTTTCCTACGTTATTATTGAAGAGCTAATCCATGGAAAGAATGCAGCTGTGCCCTAGCCTCGTTCATCAAAAATGACTTCGTTGAATTTACCTCCTTTCGTGGGTGATGGTCTTACGCCGCCGAGGCGTTCTACTTCATCATAAACTCAACATTAGTAAAAATGATAGAATCCATTACAAAATGAATAACGATGAAGGCCTCATAGATCAAAGCTGTCTAAGGTGCGGACATCCCTAACGTAGTCAAAGGGGACTGCAGTGAACGAATGAAGTACCTAATATAGTGAAAGAAAGTAGCTCCTAGCAAGTAACAGTAATTTTTTTTTTATTTACGACCATGCATCAGTAAGTTTTTCCTGCCCCGTAAATAACTAAATGTGATATCTTAGAATCTTGGGTCAAATTCGTTTTGTACGCGCTGTTATTACAATATATACTTGATCTATATTATCAGTTTCGTGTTTAAACTTAAAAATAAATAACGTAAATGTTGGTGGTTTTATACTTCTTTATTGATCTTTTGGTATCTTCCCCAGCTGCCGCTGATTCAAAGCGCCTTGGCCTTTATTAACGGCACCAAGGAGCTGCTCCTGTTCGGGTCCCCCTGGGCTCCCCCGGCGTGGATGAAAGAAAATGGCATGACCAACGGATCGGGGGGACTGTTGCCTGAAATGTGGCAGCCTTATTCTAATTACTTCGTCAAGTAAGTTCATGTTAATTTGACTAATAACTGCTGAAGTGAACTTAATCGCAAATTGTAAAGTATAACTGAAAATTTAAATTAAATTTAGTTAGAAGTTGGACGATGGGGGGGGGGGGCATGAGGTTGAGTTTAGGAGCGGTTCTTAGTGAGGATGCATATGATCATATGAACGCAAGCCAGGGATTCATTCTGTGAAAAACTCTGACTGGTTCATGACATTTGATGATCCTATCGCGTTGACGCTGCGACTAAAAATAACTCATTTAAGGCCATAAGAAGAAAAGGTATGTTTTATTGGATTCTAATCTTTTTGTTCATGAAAAGGTTTATTTATTCACATAATTAGCCCTTACTGTCGAGGTTGCTGATCACTGGAAAGTTTTTTATAATGACGATGAGTGCAGCATAATATTATCACCATTCTGTGTAACCAGTCGTTCGAAGGTAAGTGAAATTAGATCGGGAGAATTAAGTACAGTGTCGTGGAAGGTTACTGATCAGTGGACCGCTTTGGCTTCCAAGGTATCTAAATTTGCAAATTGTGTTTCATATTAATTGTTATTATTTGTTTTGCGCTTTCAGTGGATACACCTAATGAAGTTTTCTCTTGCCTTATAGTTATAGAATTCAAAAGTCTGGTACTGTGAAGAGCCGGTGGAGTAGTAATTGGCGAGAGTCAATTTGAGAATCCCATAGCTGAACTTCCCCCCGCCTCATGGTGCAGGAGTGTTCCACGTAGAGTAAGAGCACGTTCGATTGAGGCGTCAAAGTCAATCTAAGTCAAGCCCACCTGATTTGACTTATCGGGAAATGCAGACAGGAACTATACCTTCCTCACTTCGAATCGTGTTGTCAGTGCTAGACGCAGCACGATCATGTAGAGCCGACTGAAATCTCCATTTTACGGAGCAAGACTAAGTTCAAGGAAGTCTTACCGGTAACTGATGAAGGGTCAACGCCTGAAATTTGAATCATCAAGTCGAAGTCAGGGCTCCTGTCTGAAGATTCGGACAAATCAAGGCCTTAGGCTTAATTTCGCTGTCTAATTGAACACGCCTAAATCCCTTGCCAGCGCTGTCAACATCCGAGACTCGAACCTGGCTCGTCAGGGTGCGATGCAGAGATGCTGTCATTGCGCCACCATGGAAGAGGTAGCGACAAAGTGAGCGCGATCTATTGGTTGGCGTAAATAGGAATTCAAAGCTCCACTTGTCAGTAACTTTAAAAAAGATCTCTTCTTAATGCATTACAAGCAACCGGATTACGAAAAGTCCATTTTACAGAATTATTTTGAGTTTCTATAAAAGTCTCAAGTGTAACCGAGTGAAAGTCAACAGCTGAAATGCCGACGGGCCGAAATCAGCGCGCCTGTCTGCATCAAGCCTCAGACAAGTCAAACCTGGTGGGTTAAATTTTGCCGCTCAAGTGGTGATACCTTCAAGCCAAAGCTTACCTTTACCTCCTTCCTCTCCTCCTCCTCCTCCTCCTCCTCCTTTTCAACAGATTTTTGGATGCATACGAGGCGGAAGGCGCTCCAATCTGGGGCTTGACAACGCAAAATGAACCTATGACGGGATTCGAGGCAAGTAGTATGCATACATTCTTAGCTGTCTTACCTAACGCCACTAGTTGAACTGCTTTCAGTTTCGATTTCCAATTGTCTGAATCCTAATTATTGGTTTTTAAAAAGAGCGGCTGCAAATTTTCGATCTCTCATGCAGACAAATAGTAGTAGTAGTAGTAGTAGTAGAAGTTTTACTAGCGCTTCAGTGGCACACTGCCTATATCGCGCCGAACTATTCCTGTGTTTAACCACAGGCTCGTGCGCCA
>LQNS02278125.1:5830870-5842222 GCA_001587735.2 Parhyale hawaiensis | reverse complement strand
TTTTTCTCCAGTTCCTGCTCGTTTTAGAACGCTGCTCTGACCTTACACCGAGGTTATCCTAATAGAACGTTTCTCGGTCACTGTCGCTACATAAATAGCTCTTTATCGCAAGAGGTCTTCTTTCCCGACTTCTTGATCCTGTGTGGGAACACCTTCTTGTATGGGTTTCCCGTTTTTCTATCGACATACTATATGTCCCTTCCTTTTCCTCTCTTAGAAAAGCTTAATACTTATTTAGGGAGGCTTAAATCTTGTTATAATACCTAATGTAACTGACGAACTCAGTGTTCTTTTTCTGTACAGCAAAAACGAGCAATATTTTTGAATTGATCAGGTGTTGTTTCGGCAAAGTCAATAGGAAGGAAGCTACTGCTGGCCTATTGTTTTGAATGAAAGCCGTCAAAGACTTGATTTTGTTTTTCCGGTACAGAAAGCCAGCGTTGTGGGGCTCATCCAGCGACACACGGGCCTGCGCACTGCTGCTGTGGGCGACGGAGGCAATGATGTCGCCATGATACAGGCCGCTGATGCCGGCATTGGTATTGAGGGCAAGGTAAGCCGTCCTGTAGCTCCATACCCCAAAGTTGTAACTTTATATAGAAGTTTATTGGAACGGAACAATCACGGCGACGAAAACAGCGTTTCCTGTACTCTCATCTCCGAATCAACTGCCTTTTCTTTCTCCATAGTGGCTATTCAGATCTATCGATTGTGTTACCTGTCGCTAGATATGTCATTGCGAGTTGTGTTGTAATGTGTATCTTGCTGTGGGTAATGAAGCTATCAAACTTAAGTACGTGCAGGGCAGTGCCTTATCCAGGCTGTAAAAGGTCGCTGTAAAGGTAAATGACCAAATTTTGTGATAATCTGTTTGGTTGTCCGTTTGTTTGTTTGCTATTCTGTTTGTTAGCGAACTAACTCAAAAAGTTAGAACGGATCTTTATGAAGTTTACTGGAATTGTTAGAAACGTTGAAAGCCATACATAGTCGAATTTTGGTGATCGGTTTGTGTGTTTGACTGATGATTGTTTAAATGTTTGTTAGCAACGTAGCCCAAAAAGATATGAATGGGTCTTCATGAAATTTGTAGAAATTGTTTAAAATGTTGAAAGACACTATTGTTCAAATTTTTGTGATGATCGGTTTGTCCATTTGCGTATTTTTGTCAGAAGATGACAAACAGTTACGGACGGATCTTCAAGACAATTGTAGTAACTTATTACAGTCAAAAAGCACATATGACCAGATATTGGTACAGATAAATAGGAAATTATAGATTCGGAACCAATTTGAAGTTTTCGTTAACGTTGCTTGCTTGGCCATGTATGTCTACGCTGTCACAGTACTCTAGTTGTTCTATTGTTTGTATTTTGTGGCTGCAATATTTGCACACACGTCGTCGTAGGTACTCTTCTCTGGTGCCAGAGCTCTCTAATTGGTATTATAGTACGGTAGGTATTGTGTCGCCTGTATTCGCTGCCGTCTTGTACGCAAGTGTAGTTCTATTGTTATCGTTGGTATCGCTAATGTATTGCTTATTACCTGGTGATTCAGAAAGTTATTTAGGCGTTCTGTTAGACCATTCACAGTGAAAGCCTTACAAATTTTCTTGGTTACCTACCATTATAATTAGTTACATAGTTAGCATTTTGAGAAACCAGCCCATCCCATCTAATGGGGGTGTTGCACTCCCAGGAATCCTTCAGGTTACGTTAGCCTTTCCTAGGCATCAGCAGCCGGATGAGAAAATAAATTATTTGTAGCTCTCTGTAAGGCTTTCATTCATGCCCACTTTACCTCCTTTTCCATACTCCTGCTGATGATTTACGGTATTGTTCTGTTCCTATCTTCCTTCCTGACTTCTTCTGCCCATAGCTACATGTGCTGATTTAGTGTGGATACACTACCATGCTAGGATTCCATGTTCCTCTCGACACAGTATGTGTAGCTAGCTGTGTGCTCTGCCGCATGATAAACGAATATATAAATCTAATTTCAGGCCCTTTGATAGATAACGCCATTTGTGCATTTAGCAGCTGATTTAACCACCTCGACAATATATGTATGGGTATTATTACCAACCCCTTTGGTCACCGCAAATGGTGCATTAGAAGGAAAAAGCCAGGGGCGGATGCACAAATGCCTTGTAAAGTTATGGTAACGTAAGCTGAGCAGTTTCTTAAGGAAGTATCGATATCGCCGCTCAGATTTTGTCACTTTCTTGTACTGATCTTCCCAAAGTTATGATCAAAGTGGTTTGAACTTCCAACCGATACCTACCTAAATAATTGACAGACTCAGACGCTAAATCGAAGAGTATAAGTGTAAAACTTCAGCAGTTACATGGTTGCATTCGTGCCTGCAGCTGTACAGTTACGATGCCCCCCCCCCCCTCCCCCGCGTAAGGGCGCTGCCACACAGGACATACGCTCCCAGGAATGATCCAAGAAAGAAGAGGCTATGACTATGATACTGTATTTGCAGGAAGGAAAGCAGGCCTCCCTGGCAGCAGACTTCAGCGTGCTGCAGTTCGAGCACATCTCCAGACTGTGTTTGGTTCACGGCCGCTACTCCTACAAGCGGTCGGCGGCGCTGGGGCAGTTCGTGATGCACCGCGGCATGATCATCTCTACCATACAGGCCATCTTCTCCGCTATCTTCTATTTCTCTAGTGTTGCTCTGTACCAAGGCTTCCTTATGGTCGGGTAAGAATTCTGTGCTTAGGCCCATTTTATAATATAGCTATCTTACCTACCTTGTTTAGGCACCTTCTGGACTTGAGGATAAAATTCAGATGATGTTTTTAGTCGGCACCCGACATGTGCTGAGTTTCTGTATGAGCTGTTGCCCATTGGATTGTAGTTATAAAATAAATTGTGTAGTTTGACAGAGTTGATCTTCACCCGATGCGTAGAGACTTGCTACGTTTGAATGTTTTCTTTTGTAATCAGGGAATTTTGTTGTGCTCCACATTCCCAGGGCAACTTCCTTGACCACTGAGAAGTCCAGTTTTTATGGTTTCAGATATGAATGGGAGCAAAAAACTGTCTTGTCTGTATGAATCTAAATGGTGTATGCACTTTTAGAAACATTATACTTTCATAAAATATGCCTAAATAGTGTGTGTTTCGGCGGTCGTTCTGACATTGGGTATTTAAAAAAGACCACACACCTAGCGTGGCCATGTTGTTTAATATCGGACAGGCCTTAAGTTTATGCTTCTTCTGGTAGGCATACCTGTGAACGTATTGCTCTGTCGTGCTGTTGTGTTCTTAATAAAGTTCTTGTTATGGTTGTTAGCAATTTATTATTATTCTTTTCTGTGGTGCAGGTATTCGACGATATACACAAATTTCCCGGTGTTTTCACTCGTCCTGGATCGCGACGTCTCTCCCAAGATGGCAATGTCGTACCCTGAGCTGTACAAAGACCTCACCAAGGGGCGATCTCTCTCGTACAAGACTTTCTTTGTGTGGGTCTTCATCAGTGTTTACCAGGGTATGTATTGCCCCGGGCAGCAGTTGCGCTTAGTAGAACCTCCCTTATTACTTTTCACTTCTTAAAGAAGAATGAAGTGAATTGGTGGGTGAACTTTTAACCCTATGGAGACCTTGACTTGATTGGTGCACTTTTAATCCTAGTCAAGGAAAGTTTCAGTTGATTGGTACACTTTCAACCCCAATCATGGAAACCTTCAGTTCGTAGGTGCACTGTCAATTATAATCATACAAACCTTCTGTAGATTGGTGCACTTTCAACCCTATTCATGGAAACTTTCAGTCGTTTGGTACACTTTCAATCCTAATCATGGAGACATTTAGTTGGTTGGTGTGCTTTCAACCTTACTCTTGGTAACCTTTATCACTATGGCTGAATGTAAGAATTCGTACACAGTTAGCTATATGTTGTTCTTCAAAAAAAAGTTCAAATAGTATTGCTTTTGCTTTTTTGTTGGTACTTTGCAGCTTACCAAGAAACGTCATGACATTACGTGTTTTTTTACCCTGTAGCTATTTTACTTAGTTGTGCACAGTAAATCAAAATGTTAATGCCATAACCAGTAATCGATTGTAAAAAATCTTTTGTAGAAACCCGTGGTCAGTATTGGAACCAATTTTTCGCCGGTAGACGATAACTCACAAGCCAAGGTAACCTGTTGCCTCTCGGTAGTATATTTCACGTGATTGTTGTGTAGGTACTTGACTGTTTTTATTTAGCTGTGTTATAGCGAGAGGTGAGGGAATAGGATCAGGATTTTCCTCCTGCTGTGAGAATTTACGTCAAAACAACCCAAACGACTCGATGTAATGTTGACTTGAGTTTGGCTTACTGTCTTGTAATTATGTAGTTGATTGTAATTGATGTTCATGGTGACCTAGTCAAACTCTATTTTATTAGCAGTACGTGAAAAATTCCGACCAAGAAAAGTAAGCTGCCTTGGCGGGAACTGCATTTTCACATAGAATTTAATTGAAGAGTTCACTGTTTTGCCGTTCACTTGCTTGTGTACGAAGCGGCTCAGACATAGGTAGCTCTTGCCGTAAACCTAATTCTACCCTAACTTTGTTACTTTCCTACTAGAGCTCTTTATTATATTGTACCCCTACTGGAAACTTGGCCTGTGGGGTGAAGTAGCACAGCTTGGTATTTTGATAGTGTTGATATCTAGAGATGACGTGCCCTCAGGGGCATATTGTGGCGGGCCCTTTCCCTGCTAAAATATGTTTGGGCATCACGCACCCAAGGGTCCCGAGTGCCTTCTCCGCAGGGGATGTTGCAACCTGCCGCAGTTCCTGCTGACGAGGTTAGTTTTGTAAAGTTAGGTAGGCTCTCAATACTTCCCCTTCTGTTTCGGGAGGTCTGGCTGCTGATCGAGGTGGCTGACCTATTCCCGCTAGACTTCTACCTTCTTGTATTTCGTTTCCTTCCCCTGTGCGGCGTAGCTGAGCGAAAGCGTTCAGCCGTGCCCGGGGGTTGGAGATGCTCAACTTACGTCTTTATCCTCTCAGTAGCGCACTGATCACTCTGAGACTTAGCGGCAGAAATGCCGAGACAAAAATCATTGACAATTTAAAACGCACCCTAGTTGGCGCACGAGCCTGTGGTTAAACACAGGAATAATTTGGCGCGATATAGGCAGTGTGCCACTGGAGCGCTAGTAAAACTTCTACTACTACTAGAGATGACGTGCGCATAGATGAGCAGAGGGAACTGCCTCGGTTGGAGTAGCTTTTGATTTGAATTGAACGCGAATCTGCCTTGAGCAGTAGATGTGCTGATGTACGGAGCTGATTCGGCTCAAATTTGCCTCTAGCTCTGCCCATGACCAGGGAATTATTGTACTGAGCAGGTGGTGTGCTGATGTACGGAGCCATGCTGCTGTTTGAGGATGAGCTACTGCATATCGTCAGCATATCATTCACTGCGCTCATACTCACTGAGCTGCTCATGGTGGGCCTCACGGTCCGGACATGGCACCCACTCATGGTACCTGCACACCTGCTCTCCTTGCTGTCTTACGGCGCCTCCATCGTCTGGATGCATTACTTTGGTAAGTGCCCGCATCTCTTGCCAGCACACGTGTCACTAGCTCGTCAACGGAATTGCTGTTCGCATGCGCACTGATCCTGTGTTCGATTATTTTAGTGCATGGGTTCCACGTTCTTATCAGCATAGTGTATGTCCCTTATTACCTCTGCCATAGGAGGTTATGTTTTTGTCGAGTTTCACTATTTGTCTCTTTGTCTGATTGTTTGTCTGTCACCAAGGTAACTCAAGAAGTAATGGACGGATTTTTACGAACTTTACAGGCATGTTAGGAGGAACAGATGATCAACTAATTTTAGGTGAAGATCCGTTCAACCGTTTGTTTGCCTCTCTTTTGTTCGTACCCTACCTCAAAAAGTTGAATATGGACGGATTTCCAGGGAATTCACACGAATTGTGAAGAGTATTTACGAATTTACGAAGAGTAAATGACTATAGTTTGTGATGATCTTTATGTTTGTGTCTGTGTTTGATTATATGTTAGTCACCATCATAACTCAAAAAGTAATTAACAGATATCTCTGAACCTTGCTGGATTTGTTATTTATTGATTCATTTTTTTTATGTTAAGAGACATAGCTACATGAGCCAATTTTGGTGATGATCAGTTCGTCCGTTTGTGTACTTTTCTTAGTGTTTGACAGAACATAACTCAAAAAGTTACGGACGGATCTTCAAGAAAATTGCTGTGAAGAGGCACAAATGACGGAATTCTGGTGATGATAAAAAAGGAAGTCCAAGAAACTTCCTAACTAACTAGGAAGTCCGAGCTTTAGGACCAATTTGGATTTTTCATGAAATTTGCCTTGCTTCGCTGAGGTAGGTATGCGCTCTCGGAGCGTTCTAGTTTCTTTCTCTGTTTGATCGCCTATGTAGCGGAGACGGAGACCTAAACTTTTCAAGGTAAGGACAACTTGAGAACTAAGTTTACTGTCCCTGCTTGTATCGAAATCTCTGTTGCTCTCCATACTGCCTTGAAAAGTCTATGTGGATATTTCCTCGAAAAATCTCCCTGGTGGACGCTTCCTTAAAAAGTTTCTAAGTGGACGACACTTCCCTGAAAAGTCTCAAAGCAGATGATGGAGCTAAGACTACCATGAGGTGCAGTGACGCCTGCCCAGAACTTTGCCCTTCTGTCCCTTCCAGAGCCTTACAGTTGAGGTTGTGGCTGACCCGGTAGTTCGTGACTTTGGAAATTCTGGCCAATTAGCGTTGATAGGGGAATCACTTCGTAGTACTTGATAGCGTTTAATGTGATCAGTCATCATCTGGTCTGCGTACTGCTGTGGGATTACTGACCTTCAGCAGTGGGGAGGGTTAGGGGGTCGCAGATTGTCGTATGGCGTCTTTCGCCACTGGCGCCATAGCTGTAAACAATCTGTGGTTGACTGCAGCCGTATACTCCTCTGGGGCCTGTTGGCCTATGTCTGCAGATCAAACCAGTGCATGCTGGTTTCCCAGTTGGGGGTACGGTCGAATTGACTTTACCTTTTACCTCTGCACACGTCATTAATGAATCTATATAACCGATGCGAATATCCACACTGTAGCCATTGAGTTTGGCGCCCTTGTGTTTATTAGATATCTTAAGTTTTCGGTGCGAGTTGGGTAGACGAACCCGAAGCGACACTTACCATTACATGTGCATGTATTACTGCTTCAACAATAAGCCTTAATATTGAAATTTTTATCTGAAAGTGTGGCTGTAAAATCATCAATAGGAACGCAACATGACCTGATGATAATATTGCGTAGGTATCATTTATTCGATAAAGAACGTACTCCACATGCAACTTTTTTCCCCAGAATTAGTTCTTGCTCAAGAAGTTATGGCTACACTGTATCTTAACTCAGTTTTTTTTTTTCTTTATAGGCCGGGCTTCCTCGGATAGTCCTTTACAGCTCGAAATTTTGTGCCCATTTTATTTTCATAAATCTGTCCCAGCAAGTGGGCGTTTTGATGTTCTCGTATCCTAACCGGTTTTTGTTCATTGTTCTTTCCTGCAGACTTGGCGTTCATCACATCGTCGGACTTCTGGTGGAAAGTGCTGGTAATTACGCTGGTGTCTTGCCTGCCGCTGTACATCCTGAAATTCCTCCAGCGTAAGATCACGCCCCCCACTTACTCCAAGCTCGAGGAGCTGAACACCTTTGGCTCGACGTACACCGTGGAGAGCAGACTGGGAACTGCCCCCCGCAACTACAACGCTACAAGTTCTACTACGCCCCCATAGCGGTGCGAGACCACCGACGCCACTTTGTTGTAGCGTTCGTGTTTCGTGCATTACAAGTTCTACTACGCCCCCATAGCGGTGCGAGACCACCGACGCCACTTTGTTGTAGCGTTCGTGTTTCGTGCATTACAAGTTCTACTACGCCCCCATAGCAGTGCGAGACCACCGACGCCACTTTGTTGTAGCGTTCGTGTTGCGTGCATTTCACGTATTCGCTCCAGTTTCACCTTTTGAGTCACTTCCTAATATTGTGTACCTACTAAACCTTGACATGCCACGCTAAGTTGTTTTGAGATGCTCATTGATTAATGAAAACCTACGTATGCAGTCCATCGTTCTGCAGCCTTGCTGCTCTCCTTTGCGCAGTCGTTGAGGGAATTTATCTGCAGCACGAACAAGTGCATGTGGGATTCGTAGCTGGTGTAAACGGCCAACGCGATTTCACCTTTGCGGACGTGTGTTTAGGTCCCAAAAGTGCACATTCTCGGAGCAATCCATTGGTCCAGTCACCATGAAATGGCATTATGGTTCTAACGAAACTTGATGTTACGCACTCCGTAAGAGAGAGGCTATATACTGTGACCGCTGCGCGGTGGGGGGTGGAAGAAACTGGTCGGTGTTTACCATTGTGTCTCAGCATTGCGGGCTTAAAACTGTTCCGTAATAATAAGGAATTTGGGCGCCACCCGAGGGTTTGCTCGACATGTGGCAAGTGACGCACACTTTGGTGACAAAATTCCTTAGCCAATACCGATTGAGGCACACGTGTATGTGTCTGCCGTAGAATTGTTGATGCTGTGGTGGTGCATCCTTCCATGCGAATCATGTGCGCATGATACGCCAATCAACCCATTCATGTGTCCTTGGCACATCTGTAGACGTAACACGTTGTGTCAATCGTAAGAGCACACATTGTGTCTTTCGAAAAGCACTAACGATTCTTGCTGATCGCCCCCACAAAAAGTTTATTATCGTAAGCGTTCATGTAGCCGTGGCTGGAGGTGCCGGCACGGGCCGACGAAATTTAAATTCCGTCGCTATCTATCAGTCGTTATTGAATCATTTTAGTGGAGCAGTCGAAACAGTAACGGCAGCGCGTGCTGTGTAGCAAAAGTGCAACGAGTATTAGATACAAACTCATAGGGAGCGGAAGAAGCGCATTGCCACCATCACGCTTCCGTGTTGATTTTTATCTAAAGTTGCCTTGAGTGCCTCCTTTGGGCTTTCGTATATGCCTTGTGTATGGCAGTAAAATCTCATCAATATTATCATTAATGCTTACTGTAATTTTAGTATGCTTTGTATCATATTTAGGCCTGTAGTGTATAGCGTCTTTCCGAGTCCGACAGTCAGCTGAAATATTCTGTTGTAAAGCTATCACTTGCGAAAATATCTGAAATATTTTTTAGCTTCTATCAGCTTCTCTTGTTTTTCATGTAATTAGAAGTAAAGACGTTACCAGTTTTCCTAGTTTTTATAATACTGCTACGTAGTGAGATATGGACTTGGATAATCGTTCATAGTTATCAACATGCTTTCTTTCAGTGGGACTTTCCTGAGCAAAATACGAGATGCTGGGGTGTGTCGAATCTGCCGATAAGGCGTTTCCACCAATAATATCAGTAATTTTTTGAGGTAATCAATACTAATCATCGGCATGCTAAAGCTTCATTTGGTCTCCTAAGCCACATATATGGGTGTGTTATTGAAAATATAGCTGTTGCAGTTCAAACGGACGAAATATGTTTGCATTTCTCTATTGCGGGCCCTACCGCTACTTATTATTTTTTTTTTTCTGGAAGGTACTTCCCGAAGCTACTTACGGGGCTTGTTCGATTGATCTTTCCCAGGAAAATCTTTTATCTTCGAGACTTCCGAAAACTTATCCCTGCTCCGTCAAATGGTTTTCTGAGGCACCTTCCAACAATCTGGTTACTTCCAACATCCTCGACACAATTCAAAGTTGCGAGTCCAAAGCTCCTGTCTGAAGTGCCGGACAAGCCAAGCCTCGAAGTCATACAATCACCGAGAAATCCAATGAGTTCTCTACCTCTTTCTTCCTCGTTATAACTTGAAACGACAATATTATAAAAAATCACGTATAATTTGGGTCGTAACGTTATTGTAGCCTATTACTAAACTTAAAAGTTATGGCATTTAATACAGGTTAATAGTTCTTACAGATCGTATCAATCGCATGTAAACTGAATATTCGTGCATTTTATGGTGGCGTCATTCATTTGAATGAAGGTCGCTTCCACGTGTGGACAGCGACAGAAAAAGTTGACGCACAGCTCGTGTTCATTTTCGTAGTTACCCTTGAATGCGATACAGCTATCACAGTGAAATGGAGCGCGGCGGAACCTTACTTAACGAGCCGAATCTTATTCCTGTGACCTAGACAGTTGTTCCGATCGCCAGTAGGATACTTCAGGCAAGAGACCCTAAGTTGTCTCCGAGTTACTCATTAAGCAACATTTTAAATTTTACTCACTTTACGAGTCCCTCCACTTCTCACGCGAAAAACTTTTTCCAATATATTTATTTGAAGAGCCGCTCAACTTTCACTCATATTACGAGGGGGTGGCGTCGCTCGTTAAGCGAGGTTCCACTACATGTAATCGTAAGTTTATGTGTGAAGTCCTAATCTCGTATCATCAATCACTTCTTCGTAGGTACCAACTGCTGCTGCGACGGCTTGTTAGTTGTTCGTTACTTTAGAGAATGCACTGACTAATCGTGCGTGTCCGCAGATGCACTATGTAGGTACCGTGCTGTTGAGCAAGTGGGGACAGCCTGGATGCTGTTTATATTGCATCGTAAATGCAAATATATTATTGTAATCACGAGCTTTACCTTGGCTTAAGCCAGTGGTTCTTTACCAGCAGTATGATAGTGGATCGTACCGTGACTAACAAATTAATTAGTTCCTAGGAGGCTTCGTGGATACTGTATAAGTTTATGTATGTATAATTGGTGGAGTTGATTGTAGTGCTGAATCCGGACACTGTCAGCCCCCCCCCCCCACACACACACAGAAATGAGTGCGAGAACTGGTTGGTGATTTGAAAAAGGTGAGAAGAAAGAAAACTGTTGAGAATCACTGACTTAAGTAAAGGTGAACTTCATGTTGTAGTTCATGTGATATTTTGCTAATATATTGGCTGGTAAACGCAATCACTGTGTGTAATATAACTCTTAAAACGCTATACTGTATTTACTAACGCGGTTTGTATGCAATCTGTATTTCTTTCTGAGAATTAATGTTTGAGTCTGGAGCTGTGTCATTGCAGCACACCAACTACGGCTTGAAATATAACTTGCGCTTCATAATATAGCTACCCATTTTACTGGACCTGGAGAGCCCTACGCCTTCGCCCGTTGTTCCACCCCCGCTGCTGGGCTGCTGTCGTCCTCCAGCGAGCTAAATGGCTCGTAACCCCTCAACTCTGCTACTTCGCTTGTTGGTGGCATAAGGTCACTCCGACTGTACTGTTGGTGGCATAAGGTCACTCAGACTGTACTGTTGGTGGCATAAGGTCACTCCGACTGTACTGTTGGTGGCATAAGG
>LQNS02278125.1:5812405-5823553 GCA_001587735.2 Parhyale hawaiensis | reverse complement strand
AAAGACCCAATAGACTGAATAGAGTAAACCCTACGAGAATCAATCGAAGTGAACCGTAGGTGATGAAATGATTTTGCGGCCGAAGTAAAGCACATACAAGGCATTCACAGTTCTCTTACATTCAATCAATACATTGTACGCATCGCGAGTAGAGTATTCTTATATTAACGATCAACCATCACGAAACCTAGCCCCCACTTTATAAACAAGAGCGCGTTATAGCTCAGTTCTACAAGGCGAGTCCAAATCAAACTCTCCCCCTCTCTTAAGGCGTCGACCGACAGTCTAATAAATGTGTTCCCTCAACTCGACGTCTAAAGGTTTCATTGCGTTCATGTCAACACAACTGTGTGTCAGTACTAAAAGGGTAAATGAAATGTTAGCTGTCCAGTCATGATTATTATTATTATAGCGGTCCAGTCAATTGGCTCAGCAAGTTTAAATAGCAAAGTTTTGGATATCTATTCCGCTTTGAAGTGAATTAGAGATTAGAAAACAGTGAAGTTTTCAGCTTTCTAAACTGACACAGCAAGCATTAGAACGGTGCGCTGAAGGAACACTTCCACGTAAACACGCCTTTAGAGGCGCCAACTGCACAAGAAGTACGGTAATTTGTCACAGGGAAACATCCGCCCATGTTAAAGTAGCACAAGTCCAACAACACAATAATGAAAATTCACGATGAATCGTCAGTATCAGCAGGCTCGCATAGAACTCCTGGGTACAGCAGATAACATAAATTCCTAGAATAAAAATTGTTGGAAACGACCCATTTTCTCCCATTTATGGTAGCTATTTGAAATCAAGCGTAGCACGTTGCGCAATGTTTGGAAGGTTTTTTTTTGTGAAAGTAATTACAAGGAGAAGTCGCCAGCAGAAATTATTTTAAAACTGCCCATCGCTTTTTCTTAAAATGACGGTCTGCATCAGCAATAAGGTGCAATTATTATAAAAAAGATTTTGCAAGCTTCACGGCGATGACGACAAAGTAGGAAATCGTGCTCTACTAGTTTTCCCTGATGAAGCCTCGATAATATTTTGCCCATCAATTAGTTGATTTTTTTTCTCGGAAGCATTACCTGACTCGGCAGTTAAAGAATGAGCACAGCAGTACTAGGAACTATGTAGAACTAAGCCGATGGAGTATACACGAGGGTTACACGCACGTACCAAGCTAGCGGTGGCTGGGCCATTAGGCTCGGCATAGCTGCAAATGCTCCCATAACACTGAACACAGCATCGCCGGTGGCCTACAGATATACAATACTTTCGCATACGCCTACCGGCACTAGCAATTGCAGCCCATATTTTTCTACACAACGTCTGCGATTTTTCAACATCCTTGAACATATAAAGCTAGAGGTGCTCGGCAGATCAGAAGCTGCTCGACTTCCCGACAGTAACAGCAGTANCCTACAGATATACAATAGTTTCGCATACGCCTACCGGCACTAGCAATTGCAGCCCATATTTTTCTACACAACGTCTGCGATTTTTCAACATCCTTGAACATATAAAGCTAGAGGTGCTCGGCAGATCAGAAGCTGCTCGACTTTTCGACAGTAACAGCAGTACACAGCCGGAAAAAATATGCTTTCTGTTAACACGAACGAAACGCAGTTAGAAGAAATGGCAACATGGTAGTAAATGCAATGTGAAGTAGTAGTAGTAGTAGCAGTAGAAGAATTACCAGCGCAGCAATACTAAGGCGCATCACGCCGAATTCTTCTTAACTTGTTATCCCTCAGCTTTTCTGCCGGAAGGTCTCAAGTTTATTAACGCGAACTCATACGAGTTCTTTGGTCTTCAGTGGCCAATGCGCTACTACTGGCGGGATGTAAGGCGCAGAGCGAGGAAGTATAGAGAACCTACCTAACTCTACAAATTTACCTCGTCAGCAGGAACTGCGGCCAGCTGCCATGTCTGCTGAAAAGGCACTCGGGACAGCCCTCGGGGAAGTGAGGCCCATATAAAATCGGACAAGGAAAGGGCCCGTCAGAATATACTCCTGAGAGGGTGTAATTGTGAAAAGCAATTGAAACCAGGAAATAAAAGTTCTCGCGGAAAGCAGCAGCATAGCATATCTTCCAGTGACACGAGTCTGACAGACACTGATCCCCAAACAGACATTGCCTGGGAGGTGCGGACACACGGCAAGAGGAACACACAAACTGTTGCCTACACATTATTATATTGAGTAATTTAAGCCTCCGTTCCCACAATGGCGATCTAACGGAGCAAGGAGCAAGGGACTTATAGCATGACGATAGAAATGAGGAACCCACGCACGAAGGTGTTCCCACAAAGGATCAACGCGCGTGGGAACAGCAAGTCAGGAAAGAAGAGGAAGATCAGAATAAAGCATGAGCAAGTAGGAGTATGAAAATGNGAGCAAGGGACTTATAGCATGACGATAGAAATGAGGAACCCACGCACGAAGGTGTTCCCACAAAGGATCAACGCGCGTGGGAACAGCAAGTCAGGAAAGAAGAGGAAGATCAGAATAAAGCATGAGCAAGTAGGAGTATGAAAATGGAAGGAAGGAAAGTGGGCACGAAAGATAGACGTCCCGAAGGCCTAATTAATGGCTACGGTAACCTACACGAGACCCCTGGGTCGCCGCGCCCCATGACAAGAGGATAAACGAACCTAACTAACCTAACCCTATGCCCCCTGAGGAGGCTGCCTACACATCCTCTCTTTGACTTCGCCAGAGCAGACTGTAAGCACAACGAATGTCCGACATACGGAGATAACAATAACGCAGGGGGAAATAAGATTGGCTAGTGCTACCTATGGATAGACGACATGAAATTCAATATCTTATCAGTTACACGACCAACTTACATCCATGGCCGAAAAGCAAGAGGAAATTATAAAACAACAGTATGACAATATAAAACCACTGGAAAATTAGACGCGATGTCATGCAGTATACATAAGGTATAATATGTAGTACATGATACATACTACACGCAGTATAATAGAGCCATAGCTTGAACATATCATACATTTGATCCGTGACGTTGTGTTTCCCTTTCTGAAAAAAAAACCGACAAGTGCGTAGTAATCTATCATAAAAATAAGCATATGCATGCAGTAAATATAGAACATGAAAACATTCGTGTTTCAAACAATAGGTACGTACCATCAGACGGGGAAGTGCCTGCCCCATGTGCTGACCCGTTAGGTGCACCGTACTTACACCAACACACTGTAAATCAGTGACTATAAGAGTATAATACAAAGCAATCTTAGTAGAAAATAATTAAAAAAATAATGAGGCGTTTTCGCCATTTGGCTAACGAAAACACACCAGTCCAAGTAATGAGTACTGGAATATCATCAGTTCACTTTTTTACCACACGCTTTGAACTATAAGGAAATATAGTATTTGCAGCACTTGACTACGGCGGGCTGCAAAATTCATAGGGTGATTAACATTTCTGAAGATCTCTGGCTATCAGGAAAAGGCTCCTGCACGAGGACAATATGACGAGGTAGTACCAGTAATGGCATTCTTTTTGTTCAAACCACCCTAACCACAGAGGTCGCAGTAATCCCGAGACAGGAAGGAAGGAAGCAAGAAGGAACAAGTAGCATGTTAAATAAAGCGAAGAACAAAAACATTACAGAGCAGGAAAATATTCATCACCAGGAGTACGAAGAATGAAATTAGAAAAGTAGGTGAGAAAAGTAATACGTGCCGTAGAACTGACAGAAGCTAAGGTACGGCCACCTTGACATGGTATCCCTCAGCAGCATCAGACGAGGAGTAAGCCACACCATCCCCACCATTGACATGGACCGCCAGCGAATTTGTGCTTCTTAGATTTTACCGTTTGATGTTTGCGCTGCTATTATTACATATAATTTGGCACCACAGCAGAGCCCTGGAAATAAGTTTTGCCGTGAACACGATATACCTAGTTCAAAAGACACTATAAAGCATTAGGCTTTACCTAGCCACTCATTTTCTTGTTAACAAGTATCATCCATACAGTTACCTTTTGAACGGCTTTCTATACTATCCTGTTCTCAACTTGGAACATGACTCAAAATTAAGGTTTAATAGTTACAAATTCCGGGAGCAGTTTTGTTCTTATGGCAAGGCATGCCTGTAGTTACAGTTACTGTTGCAATGAAAACTGCATTAAAAAAATTTTGATCTCAGATATGCCAGAACCGTGGCACCTTACAGATCACAAGGCATGTGTAAGTACGCGGTTATTACGAATTGAATGCGATTTTTTTTTCATCTTGCTAAGTCTCACTCACTAGCAGTTTATTAACTAATTGGTTGGAAACTAAATTCTTGCCGGTTTTAACATTCCAAAATAATGAAAAAAAAAAAACGCAAGAACTTAGTTTCCAACCTAATAGCTACATCAAAAGTTTTCACTTCTCTTAACCAAGAGAGCATATGATACTTACAATGAGAGATGGAACAGATGAAGAGAAAAATCAAAACAGTTAAAGAAAGTTGAAGTATGAAAGCAAAACGAGGTAAGAATTGAAGAAAGTCCTGAAGACCGAATAGAGGCTAATGAAATCTGAAAGACCTCCTTTAAGGTTTGACTCCCCGTAATTTATTTATATTATCATTTATCTCTCCACGGGCGGGAGGTGTTCTTGAAATGACACAACATTGGGTGAATCAAATGAACCCCAACGGTCTCTTCTGATGCCCACCCATCCTTAAACTTTACCTAACGGCTAAAACACACTCATCCTACATACTCTCCGAGGTGTTGTAAAGCTTTTTCTGATTGATACCAACTAGGATGTTGCAGCCCTATGAACTTTCCAGCCCACCCTCACTCTACACCTCCCACCAAAAAGCGGGCGTGCGAACACAGCATGACAAGACTGAGGTAGACGTGACCACAGGCAGGCACAAGCAGAGTAGTAATCTGTCATTATAATTGAGCACCACTATAGCCAGTTAATAAGAGAATATCAAAATTACAGACAAACGTAAACCTAACATAACTGTGACGANAACAGATTGAAGAAAGATCAGTATGAGTAACTGGTGAGAAGGAAGCAAAATGGGCACGAAAGACAGACAAGACAATCGTGATGACGACCCAACGGGTCACGGGTCGTCTAGTATTATACTTAAAGTATGTGAACCGGTCTTGCTTGCTTGTTTATTTGTGTCTTGCTTGTGATCTTGTTTGACACAGTTTCTTCACTTTT
Source organism: Parhyale hawaiensis (assembly GCA_001587735.2). Classification (NCBI taxonomy): domain Eukaryota; kingdom Metazoa; phylum Arthropoda; class Malacostraca; order Amphipoda; family Hyalidae; genus Parhyale; species Parhyale hawaiensis. Next base: position 5,818,351 of record LQNS02278125.1, on the reverse strand, counting down.
AGATAGGGAAGAAATTCGATGGAGTTATGGGGGTATATGGCCTATGGCCTATCCATCCTATGGGGCATGGATTAGCTCTTAAATTCGATTGTATCTGTGATACGCACGTGGAACCTGCCCCTTGGTTGGAAGAACGGGCACGATAATTTAAAAGTTGCTCTGGAAAATACAACTGGAATACGTAACATATAAACCGAATTTGCTTTCAGACTGCGGGTTGAATATTCGTTAGACAAGCATAGCATCTGTTGACAGTGAGCCGTATGGGCAGCTCCTTGACGGGCAGAAAAGGACGGCCGAATAGCGTGTGGTCACTGGTCAATGACCAGCTAAATAACGCCTCCTTTATTGCGAAAGCAAAGACGATCGTGATTATTATTATTATATTCAGAAGTTTAAGTCTCCGTTTCCACAACAAAGGCGATGTCACAGAGGAAGAATGAAGAGACACATCGTGTGACGATAGACACGTGGAACCCATGCACGAGGGTGTTCCAACACAGGATCAACGCGCATGGGAACGGCAAGTCGGTCGAGAGAGAGGAGGAAGAACAGATGGATGAAAGATCAGTAGGAATAAAAGGTGGGAAGGAAGCAAAGTGGGCACGAAAGACAGACAAGACGATCGTGATGACGACCCAACGGGTCACGGGTCGTCTAGTAAATTCTAAATATATGTATTGTCTTGTTGATCCTATCAGTCAGTGTATTCGATGGAAGTGCTTAACTATTTCGTCAAATGGTTACCCATGCAAAATGTTTGAATTCCAGGTAAGAAGATCTTTAAAACAGTGTGAATGATAATAGTGATGAATTCCCCCAGGGGCGTACAAAGTTTCATATGGTTTTACTTATGTTGGAAAATAGTCTGAGAAACTTAAAAGTGATCTTCGATTTATACTTCGCAAACACCACGCTGAAATAGATTTTGGAATCATTCTCAGCGATGACTTGACAATAACCTATTTGTCCAATTATAACCTTGTTCTTTTCAAGCCTTTAATCCATACAGTTGTAGAGTTGTCGAGCTCGCTGGAAAGAGCAGTCTCACTAATTTCCTCTTAGCTCATTCACCTCAGTCTGCTGTTTGCCTGCACGCTAAATCTTGCAATGTCCCTGTAAAGCTGAATGGTATGAAAGTGTTGGGGGAGCGCATCTGACCAAGTTACACTGCGTATTTTAGAGTCATTATGCATTCTTAAATAGAAACTTCAGTTGAACGAGAGTAAGGCAGCTTTCCCGTCGAATATCGTAAAATGAATGTATGTTCGTTTAACAGTACACTTCCCTTATATCGTAACATGTTTTGTTTTTCGGTCATTATTTTTCTATCGTGATTTTCTTGTAACTCGTATATAGGTTTTGATTATTAAATGTTTATATAGATATTACACACACATATATATTGACCAGCTTAGGTTTGAGAATTAAGTTTTATTAGTAAACTGCAGCAGTGGTTCTTAACCTCTTTCGAGGTACTGAACCCATCAAGTTCCATACATGCAGGCATCGAACCCTTCGTAATCGGAAAAATAAAATTAGTTTTGTTTTCCTCAGATTCAAAGCATATGTGCAGAATAATGTACTGTATTAGTGCGCAAACTGTACCATTTTTCATTTTTGCACACAAAATCACTGCGTTCAAACAATATTCTGCGTCCTCAAATTTCTAGTCACTAAAATCCCAGCGTCGAACTGATGGGTTCAATAAATCGGACCTCAAGTTTACGTTTACTGTAAATCCAACGTCAAGTTTGTGGGTTCCTCAAATCCAAGCTCACGATTAAGGTTGCTGTATTTTCAACAAGTTTGGGCAGACCCGCTTGTAGAAAAAAAAAACTTACACAGCAAGCGAGGCTCCTACTGTCGATGCAATCAATAAAAACAATAACTCTCAGGCGCTGTCTTTGATAAGCAGTGTCGCAATGAAAAATAGGCAGTGAAGTCTTTTAAAAATTCGGGGTTCAGTAACGACACGCAGTAGGTTTCAATCAATATTGCGTATTTTACGGCAGTTCAGCTCACACCGGTAGCATACTCGTACAAAGTTCGACTCGCAGCAATACGAACTGCGGCACGCGTTCCACAGATAATCCAGGTACAGCTCACGTAAATGAAGAGGTCTGCAGTTGCACTAGCTGGGTCGTTCCACTTCATCCAAATGAAGAGCTCTGTAGCATCCGTCAACTGCGCAATCAGCCGCACAACACAAACACTAGGGCGCTCTAGCATTTAAAACCAAATAAAAACAGGGTATAGGATACATACGAACACATACCTCTAGTAATATAGAAACGCATCTTGCAGTATCAAATGCCCTTCACTGCAGAGCACATTAAGCATACATTTATAAAATTACCTTATAGGAATATTTGGTGATAATAAATTCGCACCTACACTTAAGGAATTCACTTTAGCTCAATCACTAATAATAATTTTAGGACAAAAGACACCCAAAACATAACGGTGGGTAATACATCGATAAAATCATGGGTACAGTAATTCCAGTACATAAAGAACAAACAATTTAGTCTGTGTGCAGATATGCATCGTTCAGTATGCCAGTTGCAATTTTCACAACTAAAGACAAAGTTTCGTCACCACACGGTAGCTACGGCCTAGTGTGCTGAACACGAGGCACTTCGGTGCCGAGAACGAGTGTAGGCGATCTGTGAGGCGCGCGGAGTGCAGAGTCGACAAGTTCACTGGTAACTACAACTTCCGTGAGGGCACTTACTTTGCCCAGAACTGGGAGGGCAGGGGCGTAGGTTGTTGAATCTTCCGTCAAGTTCTTGCGACGGGTTCTTAACGCCCCCTGTTCCACTAAAGCCGTACTTACTTTTCTGGGGCCAGTTGGTCTATATCCGCTCACGAACCAGTGCCTTTTGATTTCCCAGTGGATCGAGCGGTAAAGATCACATCACATTTACACTAACTTTTACCGTTAGAAACACCAAGGAGACTTGAGTACGAAGGGGACAAGATTAAGTAAGAGAGGCACTGTATGGAAAAGGGGGTTGAAATTCCTTTTTACCTCTATGCATTGTCAGTGAGTTGCCATTGCAAAGCAATACCTTTAGTATGTATATTTACTACTATAATTCTGTAAACTTTTTATATTGTAACCTGCGATCAACTTCCTCATATTTTTGTTTTCTAGAGCATAATGTTAGCAGATGCGATATTTATTTAACTACTTTGGGTTTGGTTACCATATTTTATCGCTGATAAATGAGAAAAGGCATAGAATTTAGAACAATTTCCTCCTCATTCGACGAAGAAAAAAATTACTTCAAGGATGTCAATTAATTCTTGTCTGCAGCTTCTATGAAAATGTTATCAATGCAATGCTAATTTACTTTCCGTACTAGGTATGGTCCAAGTTGCACCGGTAGTCATGAGGTACATGAGAACGAGGTGGCTCTCTGATGAGAGAGATCTGATGAGCGGAGTCTTGTACATGAGAACTATCTCAGCTCCTGTATATTGATAAACGGAATTTTGAAAATGAAATAACATGCCACAAAAGATACAGGTAGGCTGACAGAGACCCCGAGTAAAAAGCGCATTCTGTGAGACCCAACCTTGGGTAATTACTTAGCGTCAATTCAAATAGTATATTTCGATCGCTAGCAGAACCAGTTCGGCCCCTAACCTAACCTTATGAGAAAAACCCATTGGACGTGAGCAGTGTATTTATGTGAGTTTTTATGGTTTTTATTGGTTTTAAATGTTTAGTGCAGAATTTTTATTTTATGTTTTAAGTGTTTTTTTTTTTACTTAGCGTCAATCTTTGATTGGCCTTACTTAGCGTCAATCTTTGGCCTTACTTAGCGTCAATTTTAAATAGTTTATTACGGTTTTTTAGGATAAATAACTGCGTTTTTTCAGCTTTTTGGACGTTAGCAGACTCAGACCTGGCCCAACCTAACCTTACACGTACGTATTCATTGGAGCTAAAATTTTACCAAAATAATTGAAATCGGTGCAGTAGTTTTCAAGAAAAAAAAGAGGGACAAAAAAGTCGCAAGGAAATGAAAAAAATCGCAAAGAAAAAGTCACAAGATGAAGTGCTGGTCTTCCATGCTATTGACTTACAGAAGACTGCCATCATTGTTGAAGACAATTTAAATTCTGCTTTTGGGAAAATACACTGCCATTTCCAGTAGCAGGGTGATGTGCAATCAGGGGCGCCGGAACGAAGTGAAGACGACAGGGGCAGGATTGGGTCAGAGGGGCACTTAAGGGGTATGAAATTCCTTGCTACTTTTTCAATGCTGTACCAAAATTGTGCAATGCATTTATTATTTGAATTTATGCTTTCATTGCATTTGAAAATTAACATTTGTAGGTTCAAGTTTTAATAGCTTATGTTTATAGAACATATGTTTTGTTACCTAACTAGTTGTTGATGTAATGTCATACATTCTCTATTGGATTCAAGTCTGGTGAGAGGACAGGCCAATCCAAACATGCAGCGTGCTGGCTTTCGAGGAATCTCGTGAAAGTGGCCGCAGTGTTGACTAGAGCATTGTTCTGTAATAAGCTGGAATTCACCGGCAAATTAGCAACATAATGGAGAACAAAATATTTATTCGACATGACCGTAGAAGCTTAATCGCCCGTTTGTTCGAACCAGAGACCCACGATCATAAGCACTCACTGTTCCCCATGCCATGTTTAATTGAAACAGTTAAACTGGATTAAAAATTTTTCACATATCCATCATCGAAAATTATCTGTCAGTCATCGCTGCCTAGCCTATTGTACATACTTTCATCGTTAAATGCCACTCTTCGCCAATAAGACGCCTCACGAATCCCGTGCCCTTTGACGAACTTCAAACGACACTTAGGATTCTTCTTCATCGCCGGTTTGCATCTTGCAATGCATTTGAAACGCAGCGGAATTAACTTGATTTAGTGTTTAACTAGTGGACCCGTGCGTGAAAAAAATTCATGCATTAATTGATAAGTTTGCTCTATTTTTTATTTTGCCGTTTCCACATAGCAACTCTTATTCCCTTGTGCAAACCCTCCTGCTTCAAGTCTTTCTTGCCATTGTGCCGCATAGGCGCTTCATCTCTCCATTGCTGGCACATCTTCGTTTTTGAGACTGTAGTAGTCTCGGTCTTCTTTTATGTTCCCTATCGTTTTTCTTAAATAAATGCGCGTCTTCCAAAGTAAAACCTTAAGTAAAGCACAGCAATAAACTGGAATACCCCTCCAATCACCTTAAATGCAATGTAGGTGCGTCGTATTCATAATAATGTCTTCCATACTTAGCTATCTGCTTCACTGAAGGCTCAAATTTCGGCCTAGAAGAAACAATTGTCTACTACTGTACTCGTAAAAATCATCAACTCGTGAGTGCCCCTGTTGATTATCTGCCGAATTTATACGTCGTGACCTGAGAGAAAAAAATTATAAATCGGACTCCTAAAGTTGCATACATACTATTGTCCCGATTTCAAGAAGTGTTTCAAGCAAGAAAAGCATCCCGATGAAGAGACAAGGACCCAATTTTCATCATCTTCTGCAAATTGGTCAATGACCAGGTTATCGATCTCTACGAAAACGTAACTGAATAACAAAATCTGCAACCTGGCTTATTCTTCACCTATTTCCTTCAAAGCGGACCCGAAATAAATAAATTTATAAATAAATACAACGAGCATTTTAGTATATTAGGATTCCCAAGTGTGAAGTATTTTGTTGCCTTCTACGTTTTATTGTATCGTGTGAATCCAGTCTTGCTGTGGGCTCAGTCTATCCGGGTATTCTATTAGCGGGGGAATGAGACAAACTGTAGAGGCAGAATTATATTGTGGAACCGAGTCACGACAGGTAAGCACACTGGATAGTTGATCACCGAGCTGCTACCTGTAAATGAGCTGCCGTCGACACTGGCAGGTCGCTCTTATAGGTTCAGGGCCTGCACTGGTGC
>LQNS02278125.1:5738736-5751670 GCA_001587735.2 Parhyale hawaiensis | reverse complement strand
AATGGTGCATGCGTTTTAGCATCTTGTAGTGTATACCATCAGGGCCGGGACTTGTATTTTTGCATTGTGTGAGGGCGTTACAGAGTTCTAATGCAGTGATTGGGTCGTTGTATGGCACCTCGTCGTCTTCGCGACGGGTAGCAACGGAGTCGACGGAGTATGGTTTGATGAAAATTCCCTCACCGAGGCACAGCCCCTTGGGTTGCGACGCAGCCGGAAGCAGCAGGCGCAGCAGAAGCAGAAACAGCTCCAGCAGGGCCGGAGTCAGCATGCGCGGCAGAGGCAGCCCCAACAGAAGCACAGGCAGCCGGAGCAGAAACAGCCCCAGCAGAGCCAGAAGCAACAGACACATCAGAGCCAGAGGCAGCCGCAGCAAAGCCAGAAGCCGCAGGCGCAGCAGAGGCAGAAATAGCCCCAGCAGAGACAGGGGCCACAGGCGCAGCAAAGGCAGACACAGCCCCGGCAGAGCCAGGGGCCACAGGTTGAGGGGCAGCCTCAGCAGAGTCAGCGCGGGCCGCGCCAGCACCAACGGTGGAAGCATCGGCCCCAGCACCGAAGGGCACCGCAGGGCTAAAGACCCCGCCGAGAAGAGAAGTAGGTGCCGCAAGGAAGATGGAGGTCTCCCTGTCCGCGGCACACTTACTCATGATATAGTCCGCCTCAGTCAAAGCCTCCCCGATAGAGGAGTCGACAGGGGACGAAGCTGTAGGCGCAGCAATGGCATCAGAGGGTACAGCGGGCGCAACCGCAGCTGTAGCCTTAGTCGAGGCGGGAGAAACGGCAGAATCATAAACAGGAGCCGAGGGAGAAACCGGGAGCCCAGGGTGGGCGTCAGTGGAGTACGTGATCACGGGCAGAGAGGGACGACCGGCAGCACTCGTCGCACGGACTGCCGGCGTAGCTATCGCGCAACCTGGTCCAGGAACAGAGAGAACCTCAGTCCCCGGAATGGCAACACAAGCCCCACCAGTCCCCTGCGCAGGAGCAGCACCAGGTTCTTCCAGGTTTGGTCCCTCAGTCTGTGTTGCCCCGTCAGCCAGAGACGCGCGGAGCGGCGGCCTTCGTCGTACCGGTGGCTCAGGGCACCGCTCGCACTCTCGCTAGTCACGTAGAACACGGGCGTAAGACGTGCCCGGTCAGGCCTGGCGGCTCTCCACCAGCTTCCTGGCCTTGCCATAGCTAACGTGCTCCTTGCCTGGGTAGCCAGGACCTCTTGTTCATGCTTAAAAACACTGCAAGTTGGTGAATTTGCTGCGTGTGGTTTACTGCAGTTGGCACACCTGGTTGGTGCGAAACATTTTTTTGGTGTAGGGTTCTTGAACAATTTTGCCATATTGGGGTTGTTTTACGACACATTTTTGCTCCGAGTCTGCATTGTTGGCACTTGAAGCAGCGGCGAGGGCGGGAAATATAGAGCCGCACTGGGCACTTCACCCAGCCAATTTCCACTGCTGGTGGAAGGGTATGAGCGTCGACGGTAATAATATAATGTCTCTACCATTTTCCTTCTTCTTCACCCTATAAACGCTCTTCACTCCGGACTCTGACAGGGCCTGGAGGAGATCCCCATCGGTGTATTGTGGCTTATTAAGGAACCAGATCGTGCCTTTAATTCGGTTGAGGCGATCATTGGGGGCGGCGGAGACCTCAACTCCCCCTATCGTCCTCACACTTGTCATCGCTATTGACAACTGTTCGCTCTTCACACTTTGATCAGGAGTGTGCCGGCCCTCGTTTCCGTGACCTTGGCAGGCTTACCTCCCAGCGTTCGCTGCATGTCGCTGTAAGCTCTTATATCTACGCCACTGATGTCGTCTTCCTTTTTAGTACAGATATCAAAGAAGCGTTTAAAGTTTCTCCGTGCTCCATAATTAAATGGGAAAATAAAATCTTGTTCCTGCCTCAGCTGCCTACACTCTCGCCGCCGGGACCGGCATCGGCGCCTACCGTCAACTCTGCCGCCAGTGGGTCCGAGGGGCTGGTACGGCAACATCTCATATCGTGGTCGGAGCTCGGCGCAGTGCCCGCAATCACACTTGCGGCTTGCCGCGACGAGGCCGGCTCTGGCGGCTAAGAGGTTTCGTGATTCATGTCCGATTCCATTAGGGGGGTCCGGTCCGTCATTCAGAAGAAGAAAAGAGGAGGGACCGTGAATGGTTCACCCCTCCACGTGGACGGGAACCACTTCTTTATCAATAGGTCAGAAAGACAAAATAAACAAAAGGAAAACCACGGTCTTGTAAGACCGGGCGCTGACTGCGTTGGTTCTACCTCCACTTCAGATTGTGATGGAAAAAGAAAATAAACATCGCTGAAGTAATAAAGAAGAGAGAGGGTGTGAAGTAGGTAAACTAACAGTACCATCACGAGGTACAGTTCAGCTTGAATACAATTATATCAACTAGCTGGACCCGTGAAACTTTCACGGCTTTGCAAGGCCTTTCAGACAGACCCGTGAAACATTCATATTTTAGTATGGTAACACCACACTTATTCTTCAACACAGGGACTCGGTGTGTGATATATTAAGTCCATCCTCTTGGTTGATAATAATATCCACAATTCCTTGCAGTGGAGTAGCCAGGGGAGGATCGTGTGGACACACACCCTCCCCAAAAAGTTACACGCACCCTTCACTGGAAATGAGGCCTTGAAAAATTGTACTGCTTACGACCTAGCTTTTGTGTGTCGCTGCCCCCCCTCCACCCTTAAATTCTAATAGCACTCCTAGTGCCCAACCACAAATGGAAATTTTCCAGGTCCCAACCTGTTCATTCAGAAGAGCCCAAGGGCATAAAAATTATTAAAAAGACCTTGCCCAGCTGCACAGAACTGCAGACCTCAGCGTATCACTGGACCCGTGGAATATTTATAGGCCTATAAGCTAGCAGCATCCGTGAAACGTTCATGGTCTGGCTTAAGGCGCTTCAGATAGATCAGTGAAACCATCGCATTGTACCATTATTATTATTATTATTACAGTATATTGGTATTGTCCCGCTATTTCTGAAACTTAGACAATCAATAGCGATCTAAGATGATTTACTCAACTTACAGCCGGAACCACAACGTTGTGCTCAGGTGGCAAGAGATGAAGGACGAAAAGAGAAGAGGACAGAAGAAAGAAGCGCCCGTGCGGACGGTCCCTTCTGTGGCCCTCCGTACGGGCGAGGTAAGAGCCCCGCAGAAAAAGTCAGTCACCTCGATCGGCGGCCCACCTCGCGGGACAGAAAGGAAATAGAGAGAATCTACCTAAATCTACAAAGCTAACATTCTCAGCAGGAACTGCGGCTAGATGCTACATCCCCTGCGGAGAAGGCACTCGGGACCCTTGGGTGCGTGATGCCCAAACATATTGTGGCAGGGAAAGGGTCCGCCACAATATGCCCCTGAGGGCTCGCATTGTACCATGGCAATTCCCCGTCAACATCACAAACAACACCGAGATTCGATTAATGATATCTTATACGACCGGCCGTTTGCTGATAATAATTACTGAAGCTGCCCCTATCTGAGTGGACCCGTGGATTATATCTATAAGTCACTCTGTCTAACTGGACCCGAGGCATTCCTTTGGCAGTAAACCACGATACAGGTTCCCCAAGATTTATTCTTAGAAAATTCGGGCGTATAAGCAATTAATAACACCTGGCCTGTGCCGAGAGATAAGTCACCAGCCGTATCATAGATACGCCAGCTTCCCGAACTCAATAAAGCACAAAACAATGAAGAATGAACGACAAAAATCGTCAATGTATTTGCCTCTTACGTTAGCTGTAGCACAGATACCGGATTCCGCTTGTAAGCCCATTTGCGAGTTGAACATTGAATTCAGGCGTAACACAAGAAGGAACAACGCTTATTAATGTTATAGAAGATCGTATCCCAGAGATCGAATCCTTGTCACTAGTAGCAAAACGTTCCTTCACCAAATTAAACAAAACACTTCGTACGTACAAGTAGACGAGTGGTAACGGGAGTATTTAAAATCCCGCAGCAAGCCGGATCTATCCACCACCGAATAGGCCCATGTCGCTCGTCTGCACACGGCTTTAAAAAATCTAACTCTACAAACTGATCTCGTTGGCAGCAACATTTCCAGATGGCATCAGATAAGCCCTTTGATAAGCGAAACTCATACTTATTCTGACAGAGAAAGGATAGCTTGGAATAAGAAAACAGGGCATCATCAGGATTACGGATATGGAAGGAAGCAAAGTGGGCACGAACGGCAACACGTGCCGAAGGCCTGGCTACGGTTAAAGTAAGCAGCGCTTTCCTCTGAGGGTGCTAGACTACAAAACATAACAAGCCTGACTATGTCCTAGGGCCATGCTATTCCCTTTGACGGGAACATCAAGTAAGGACAAAAATAGAAAACAATTCTCCTAAGTTGATGTATTTCCTCTAGTGGCAAATAAGCACACAGAAAACAGCCATATTTTTACATGAGCCACTCACATGCGTCATATCACAATTCATAAAAACTCTGTAGTTTCAATTTTGTAATAGGTCATACTAAACTGTGTTTATATTCCGGTATATACAGAGCCAAAGCAAAACAAAAAAATACATACAAACTAGCAGAAAAAGGGTATTCAATAATATATATAAGTCAGTGTTGCGCTGAATGAACTGCCACAGCATCATTCAAGGAAATTCTTGTTATAGCAGGTTGGGTTACTAGCGCCGCAGGTTTTTACATTCTGTCTCTGGCCCACCATATTGTTGAGAACATATACTTCCTCAGCAATCATAAATCTAAGGTAACCTATAGGGCCTCCCTGTGGTCGCTCCTCTCCTTAACATGGGATTGGCCAACCTATCTAACCTAACATCTTGGGCAGGAAAAAGATACGATGCAGAGCACGCATAAAAAATATGCACTCTGCTGGATACCGAAGAAGTCACAGTGGTCTTCACTTGAAAATAATTAGAGAAAGCTCGAATCACGAAAACTTTTAGAGTAATGAACGAACCATTTAGGAGGCCTTATTGACGGATTGACGGAATAACTGCATCAGTGACTACTGAGTCTCCTCAGACATAATAGTTGCACTCGAAAGAAGAAAACGAAGGGACATAGACTAGTTCAAAAGGAATGAAAAACCCATGCACGAGCGCGTTTCCACACAGGATGGATCAACGCTCATGGAGACAGCAACTCGGAAAAGAAGAGGAATAGGTTAAAAAACATCATCGGTAGAAGTAGGAAAATAAATAGATGTAAAGTGGGTACGATGAAAAAAATGAGGTGAAGGGTTAGCTAAGGTAACCTAAGGGATCTCCAGTGGGTGCGACTCCTAATAGCCCTGGCGGTGAGCCGACGCTCAAACGAATAGAGAGAATCTGGTCCTTGGGTGTTCGGGCAGAAATGCGCTCCAGTGCCAATTTGCTTACTTCTCTGGGCTTCAAGTAAAAGGTCATGCGAGTAACAGGATGATCACTGTTAATTAGCAGGGCAGAAGCGTCGGAGTCAGAGACTTTTAGTGCAAAGAATTAGAGCCGATAACCTGTTGATCCAGAAGTCGAAGTTGGAAGTAAATTATAAGTTTATTGTAGGTGACAATATATATTTAGGAGTCGGAATCGAACACCTGCTCTTCCCATGAGTCGGAGTCAGACCTACTACCGTCGAGTCATGCAACCAGGGGGCAAAATATTTAGGCGCTAAGAAGGCTGGAATGCATCACTAATATGTCTGTAACAAATTAAACTTTTTGCAATACCTCCAGTAAATATCGGTTACTTCTTATATGTACAGCACACTTAGCGAATATAAAAGTACATGACCCTCAATATAATAAAGTACATGAGCATCACGCAAACCTAACAAGAGCGTATTACTAAAGCTAAATAAAAGTGCCTACCTAAACACAGTGCCAACAATATCAACCATGGAATAAACTTTCCTGTACAGGGGTTTTGCTTTCATAATATTTCTCTTAATAGTTGTACAGATCTTTATTGAAGACCACGCAAAACAAACTTGCTACAAATCACTCAACGTGAGTAGAAAATCTATTATCATACTTCTAAACATTGCACTCTCGTAGCTCACGACAAATTTCAAATACCTACAGCAGTGGAGTAAAACAGAAGATATTAACAAAGCAGAATAATATTAACACACACAATAGTGTCTATAGGAATACACTGCCATGCTCTTATCAGGAAGACGAAAACAAAAATAAGAATTCTTAAGATTATTTATCACCGAACGCCGCCAGCCATTTCAGCTGCTCTTTAGCAAGCAGCTTCTTACTGCGAACGCATCGTCAGAATCTCACGAGACAAAACCTCTCCGCGACATTGGTGTCATTACACTCACATCTTGTTTTTCAAATGATATAAATATATTTGACAAAGGGAGCCCCTTTCTCAGCCATATATATCAGATAACAACCGGGTAGTTACGGCATCCCGAGGAAAAAAGGGTTTACGGCATGCCGAGGAAAAGGGGGTTTACGGCATGCTGAGGAATAACGGGTGTTTGACTGGCTTCCAAAAGAAGTATACACACAGCGTGTGGCGCTCATTAAAATAAGACAATAGTACAAATACTGTATAATTAAAAGACGGACTAGTACGGAATGCAGTGGAAGACACAACACCAGCCGCTTGTTAAGTTGTTGATCACTCTTATGTCAGAGGCAGATGGTCAAGGAAAGTTGCACAGAGGGCAAACTAACTTTACGATTGTGTCGACGGAGTAGGGATTTTAATTATATCAATAAAAGATGCATCGTTGCGAGGTTAAAATTAGTCAAAATTCGAAGAGACATTTGAAATTTACCCGTGCCACCTGCATGTGCAATATAAAGTCGGCTGCCCACAGAAGACTTTCGTCAGAGCCATGAACACAGAGCTAACTCAATAAATCTGATCACGGTTCCGTGACTTTCACTACTTCAACTATTTGACCAAAGCTCTAAAATAAAAGTCTATGCAAATTTAAACTTACACTACGGAGGGACTGTCGGAACTTCGCTACTGGCACCTGCTGTAAACAAAAACTGCGGTGGCAGCTACGATATTTAAACATTTACTTCTAACAGTTAATGCAAGCAGACGCCGTGTCCGCAGCAGCACAACCGAATTAGTTGAGTTGGCGCTCTGCTAATAGCGCCGACAAAAGTCGTACGTGAGCAGCCGGTTTAAGAACCTTTGCAATGGGTGACATTGCGATAACTTTCTTTTTTTTAATATTTAAATAGGTATTAGCTACCCGAAGTCAACTCCAGGCAGCATTTTCGGAAGGATAGTTTACCTGCTCTGCAGCTTTTGTCATCTGTAAAAATAGGTACTGCGTTAAACACAGCACGAACCACGAGGTAAGTGAGGAGGAGGAGGAGGAGGAGGAGTATTCATTCCTTCAAGTGCTGGAGCATACAAAAGAAGGGAGACCCCGGCACGGCTACATCAGCAAAGACCTCTCTAAATTTGATCTTATGATGCTGAGAGGGCAGCGCGGAGTGGAACTGCGCCGCGGCTAAGCAAAACACCTCCAGCTGGTCCGGGTCCAAAGAGATGCAGTTCGCGTCGGCTGGGAGTGACAAAGGAGAGTCGGAGGAAGAGGAGGAGGTGGCTGGTCGGTAGTAGCTTAACATCAATTGCTGGGCGGGCCACGCCAGCACGTTGGGAAATAAGGACCTAAGATGAGAGTCGCGTGAGGCGGCTACAAGGAAACACGTTATGAACCACACGGCAGTGGCGACCGGCTCACGACGGGTGAAGTTTCCTAGGGACATCAGCACCCATTCTTGGACAAGCGCTTCGCCGCTCTCCTGCATGCACGCCTCGAATACCTGCAGGATGAATTGGGTGAAATGAGAAACAAGTTCATGTGGGTGAATTTCCAAATAAAACTTTATGGCACGGCATTGTTACGTATGCGCAAGACAGCGCACATTAGCAGAGCACGGTTACACTTAATAAACAAACAGTGACAGAGCATAGAAAAATGTCGTAGTACCGGCAGATTAACTAATTGCTATCTCAGGGATAAAAAATTGGGAACTTACCTCAAAGAGAATTCTGGCGAGCATGTGGGGATGAGGCTGCTGAGGAGAAATGAAGTCCATAATGACTTTATTGAGAACTTGGTTGGCAGGAAGAAGATCTAAAAGACATAAGGGCAGCAAGGACGACAGCATACGTGACTCGAACAGGTACCCGGTCTTGATGCGCTCAAACATTCCGTTCAGTTTTTCCATAAGCAAAAGAAGGCGCTCAGGTTCTTCATTCTCACTCGCCGATACACTTTTGCTGCAGTGAAATGTACCACATTAAGGAAAACAATAGCTGTACCTTACTTAGAGTAGGAGCTATTGAAAACACAGTCATACATTGTACAAAAAAATATATTGTGTCACTATTTCGCAGCTCGTTACCACGATATAGTAGGACGTACGGTACCTTACAAAATGGACGAACGTCCTTCGAAAAATGAAAAAAGCGATAGCTACTGGTGAGAACCACATATAGAGAAGAAAATATCAACACTTCACAACACGATTTTGTCGAGAAAAAATAAGGTTACAGACATTTTGTACATAGATCACACTAGCCTATCCAATCAATGAGAACATTTCGTACACTTATGATAATTAAATAGAGGAAAGCTGCCGCAAAGACTAAGAAATACTGCTCCGAGAAAGACGTACCGTATGTCCCACTATGTACGGTAAAACCACAATTTAGTTTGTGGCACAAGCTAATTTCCATGGAAACTATGAATTTTAAATACATTCAATAAAGAAAGGGAACCGAGAAGAGAACTTACCCGTTACTATAGAGAAGAGAGAGCAGCAAAGGCAGCGCTGTCTGAGATACAGCCGGGGGGCCGTGCTGCACCAGATCTATGACCAGCTTCAGTACAACTTCGTTGGTGCTGCCTGATGCAAGACTAGACAGTGAACATCGGAGTATTCGTCCGACGGCATCCAAGACCTGAGTAAAAGAGAAAAAAACATACGCGTTGGCAGTAACGTAATCAGAACTGCGAGGTATATTACAGTTGCTGCATTCGTAATGGTTCAACGGACATACCAAATTAATCGCAGATTTTCAAGAAAAAATAGTGAAAGAGCCTCACTACCGATTAATTGAGCCTTTTTAGTAAAGAAGGAATAATTACCACGTGCAAAACACGAGGCGTAGTGGAGTGAGCAGCTGCAGTGGAGAGGGCGAGGTGCAGGGCAGTCGTTGGCAGGTTGCCATCCAGCTGTTCGCTGTACAGCTCCACAAGATACAAGCACAGCTGCCACACTGCCTCGCAGTGCGCCTCCCCTTCATTGGCCCGAGAATCAAGCGCTTTCAAAATGAAACTGGAAGAGGAATGAATAACTGAGCTGAGGAACGGATCCTGAGCCGCCAGGCCATCGGCCTTCACTTCCTGCCCGAGGACAATGGAGCCTTTGAATTGCGACGTGAGGGCGCTGATGGCGGACCGAGGGAGCTGAGAGCTCTGCAGGAGTTTCATGGTACTACTCTCGTTCTTGGGGATATCGCTGGGGTCAAGGGCAGGCGGTAGGGCAGGGGTGGAGAGCGCAGGTATGCGGTGTGGAGATCGCTGTAGGACGCACGTGATGGCCTGAGCGCAGCACGCTCGAACTCCCGCACTGGCGGAGGCAAGGCCGGCCTCCAGCATACGTAGGACACTTTCGCTCTCACCTCCGTCCACCTACATCAGAAAAATTGTATTAATTTGAATGAGGGTCAACAACTGCATGTTACATGACTGCAATTACATTCCTTGACATATTTTGCTAATACAGTATAAAACAGGGAACTAAGAGATGGCCAGACCTTACTACACAGATGCCCATCAAAGCATTGGAAATTTCACAAGCCTGCTGGAAAATAATATTTGAAGTGACATACCATGGTTACCGTAAAAATTTCTAAGCTTTTCATGTCAGTACAAATGCTTAGCCTACTGCAACACACTTCGTGTAGCAAAGGTACACCGCCGGTTAACGCAACACCCACCACATTGGCGGCCCGACACACGGCTATGGCTCGAGCAGCAGCCACTGTGAGGTAGTTATGAGTGGTGTGGTCCTCATGAGGGTGTGCGGCATGTAGGGCAGCACACACACCGACCACCCACAGCAAGTGGTCTGCCGATGACAGCAGCGGCACAAGCACAACCAAACAGCGAGACATCTCGCACAGGACTGACGAGCACAGCGATCTCTGCAATAGAGACACTTCTTAGAGACGAACTTCAATTGTATGACAAATGTCTATTATAAGTTCGTCTGATTAGGAATAGTGATTGAAACATTATTTGTTAAAGTGCACAAACGGGCCACGGGGTTCGATGGAGTAGTATTAGACACTGAATTGTATTAGTGAAAGCTGAGGGTCTCTCACAGCATAGCGATCACAACAACGTTTACATGGCACACGATAGAGATCAGCAAGACGCAGGAATAAGCGTTTGGCTTAGTTCTTATAGTAAATTGATCGCAGATTGAGCAAGTTTTGACAGTCCACTTCACATCAGTCCATGTCATTGTAATGAAAGGCACTATAATTGACTTATGATACCGCAAAAAGTTCAAGAACAATATTAGTGCAAGGTTATGTAGCTACTTCAACTAGAACGAGCGAAAAGCACAAAAAACGATAGGCGTCCCATGTAAATACAAGATAAAATACTGGAGTTAACAATGCCTTCACAACAATTGCACAACGATAATGAAAATTGGCAAGATTAATACCACACATAAGGAGAACACAAGAGAGACGGCAACATGAGAGAACAAATAAAAAGTAAAATCATCGCAATACCCCAGGGGCGATCCAGGCAGCGAAGAGGTCGTGGAGGAACTGGGTGCAGGAGGTGAGGTCGATGCCCATAGCAGCGAGCGCTGTGGCCTGCGGGCTGCCGTCTGAAGGAAGGTCATCTCCTGAGCGGGATAAGTTATTGCTTCAGGAACAGAAAGTGCGTCATTATTTCCAAATTGAAAGTTTGAGCTGCTCTATTCCATTATATTTGCGATCGAAGTAAGGAAAAAACGACGTGTGAAGTACCTATGTCCAAAAAATGTGAAACCCATACACGTGGGAGTACCCATACAGGATTAATGGGCTTGGGTGCAGTAAGTCGGAAAAGAAGACGGGAAATGACATAGTAAGAGTATGAAAAGACAAGGACCCAAAATGGGCGCGAAGACGACCCGAAGGTTTGGTTAATGTAGCATTAAAACTGCAACATAAGAGTATGGAAGTAAAAAGAACGAAAATGAGCATAAAAGACAACTATCTCGAAGGTACCGTAACCTAAGGGCTATTTGCTATCCATTAAAATTGCAAAATAGATGGCAGATGGTTTTCTAGAGCTGGGGGCAATACATCCGCCACGTAGATACATCACGCCCAAGAACTACTTTCAACCCTCCAAACACCCAGACAAAACTGGCTTAGCTAATTTACGACATATTAATTTGCACAAGGACTAGAGAACACATTATACAACCCCAAACACACCCATTTCACAACTGCGGATTTTCGCACGCCAGTATAAAAATGCAGGATAAAATATTAGACTACTTCTATGCACTGCAGGCACACGTGTTTTTATGGATTTTAACGTTATCAAACGGCGTTTTGCAAGGAACAAGATGGAATCCGCACATCTGATACTACCCAGCAAGCTTGAAGCAAAGGCAGGGAACATTCTAGGGCCTCACATTCACAGGGAATGACGCTACAGAGAGCTACCACATATCAGCTTAGCTGCACGTTTGTAACTTGAGAAAATTACAGCGACCGTAACTTGAAGGTGTTCCAAGTGTCGGTTATCATTTATTAAAACCAAAGTATAAAATTCACACAGCTCATAAGCTTCGTACACAAGCAATAATCATATTTCATAAGCGCAATCCGTACATAGAAAGTAATCATAACAATAATCCATAAAGAGACACTCATAATTACCATAGAGAGCCGAGTCGACAGCCGCAGCTGCAGAGAATACTGCCATGTGGAGCTGGGAGTACTGGAGCAGAGCAGCAGGGTCGCCGCTGCACGGCTTCTCTACTTCCCGGACACTTCTGTGCTGCTCCATAACTCTGAGGACCCGCAGGAGCTGAGCAGACCTGAGGGAGTAAACGATAGGTACACTTTGTTTGAATATCACGTAACCACGACAGTTCTGTGAAGGGTTTGGTATTCGATTGTCTAGTAAAAATAACCGAACGAAGTCTTGTGAGTACCTCATAGAAAGTATTCAGAGCTTAAGCTTCCCTGTCAGCAGAAGAGGTTATCTAATGAGACGACATTAACAAAGCAAGAGTGATGTAAAGAGAGCTCAAGCCTGGAAACAACACCCCAGAACATACGAAAAAGAGCAACAAAGAAGATCATTAACAAGAGCACGGAAGGAAATGACGTTGGCAAGAAGGGCGTCCCAAGAAACTAATTGAGGCTAACGCACCATGGATTACCCTAAGGCGCTAGTCTAAATAACAAAGAAAAGAGATGGACAAACCTTTGACCAAGCCCAGTGCAAGGTGAATCCTCAGACCTGCTAGATAAACGAGCCAACAGCGGTTGCGTGCACAATGGAGATAACTCGTTGTGGGTATCGTGTTAAGCAGGGAACACACTTGCGATTGTCAGCGCTATAAGTATAGAGCCAATTCAGCTACTACTCCGGTTACGTTATCCAAAAATGTTGAAAACGTCAGCCGTCGCTGCAACTTCTGTATTATAGCAAGTGCCGCTGGTAAATAGTCGACTGTCTCTCTTCATTTTGAGCGAGCTCAAATTTGCAAAAATTTCATATCTTTGCATCATTATGCTATGGGAAAAGTATCGTTCGTGGTCAGGTGGTGCGATTTGGAGTTCAGGGGCGGGTAGAACGCACTATGCAACTGCAACAACTAATTGAGCTGCCACTGCTGCACCGCACGTTCCGGCC
>LQNS02278125.1:5712124-5728696 GCA_001587735.2 Parhyale hawaiensis | reverse complement strand
CCGCGTGTTTTTCCAGTACATGATTCAGGAACACTCGCCTTGCGTGGGTTTCTGTCACCAATGATTTATTGGGTAACTCGCATCCGTGGCAAAAAGTCTCTATGGGAACACGCCTCGTTGGGGTGTTCTCTACTACAGCAGGCAGTACAGTCATTGGTATGAAGTCCATATGTTGCAGGAGTTCTGCATAATTAGTGGATGAGGGCCTACCTAACTTTACAAAACTAACTTCGTCAGCAGGAACTGCGGCAAGAAGCAACATCCACTGCGAAGAAGGCACTCGGGAGTCTTGGGTTCGTGAGGCCCAAATATATTGTGGCAGGGAAAGGGCCCGCCAGAATATACTCATGAGGGCTAAAGTAGATAAAAAGGAGACTGGTAACAAGCAAATGGTAGCTACATACGCCACGTACAGAGCATACAGTGCACTCTTCGCTTCGCAGGAAAGTATAGGAGAAGGCTTATTAGCACCCATCTCAGCCATTATTCCTCCTAGCACGTACTGTAGTTGCACGCCAACACAAATAATCCCGAGCATAATTTTAGTACGCAAATTGTTTTGAACGATCAAGAACACACAAATATGAGGAATGAGTTCCAATAAGATCGCCACAAAGCTAGCATGGTGATACTGTAAGTGACACGTACCACATATGTCGAGAAATGAAGCACTGCACAGCGTCGGAGGAGCTGAAGTGGTAAGCAGCCGCTGGGGCCCCATCGCCGCACGCCAGCTCTGTTAAGAAACAAACAATTGCATTGAGCGGATTCAATATCGATGTCCAAACATGCTGTCTACAGTATTTATTAGTTTTTTTATGTTTGCCAGTGAATTTTAACAAAGCAGGAGTACAACTAATGTCAGTCAGAGAGATATGAATACGGCATAAGTAATACTAGTACTGACGGTGCTGCGGCAGAAAACCAGCAATGCCTGTAGGGTCCTCTCCCCAACATTGTGCACGCACTAATCGAAAGCGACAACATAGGTACTCTGCAGCAGTCGTACCTGCAGATATACGACAAATATAAAAACTCAGGTATACGTACACAAGAGTGGGCGAGGAGGCAGGGCTGCTGCGTTGCGTAGAACGCAGGACGTGTGGCCAGAAGTACGGAGCCGGCATGTCCAGCACAGCGTACAGCTGGCAGCACACCACACTCAGCGCTGGGTGCTGAGCCCTCACACTCAGCACACATTCACACACCTCGCACAGGGCCGACCTCTCGCCTTCGGCTATACTCAGGGCTCGTACTGCAGCGGGCACACATCGCCAGTCCTCTGAAGGTATTGAAGAGAATGCGTGAGCATTGCCCAAGCAAACAAGGGAAGTCCTGATGATACTAAAACAGGCCAGACGTTAGGCAGAAACACAGTTTTTACCTGGTAGCTATATAAGTAACATCTGACAAGTTACAGAAATCAGTAAGTTGCATACGCATCACGTGATTAGTCAGTCTGAATGATTATTGGTAAAAGTAAGAGCGATCCAGTTAGGTTTGTTACTGTTTTCGTTGCTATGCTTACATCGTGCCGGATGACATACACAGTACAGATTTCTACTACAGTTGAAACTACTCATCATTAGACTCGACCGTGTCACTTCGGGAAGTATGAACATTTATTTATCTCATGTCAGTCCATCAGGCTCAAGGCAGACAGCTTGCTTATTCGAACTTGAGGCACAAACATAAGAGTTATTGCCAACAGATTATAAGTAATCAATCTAACGACAGAACAAACTCGATAGAACTACCTTGTTGGTTCATCCAAATTAGCAGTAAGAAGAGCTGGTGGGCCAGCAGGACAAGCAGACACTCTCGCGGCAGCTGCTCCGAAGCATCAGCGCGACTGCTGTCCGAAGTCTCCGCAAACAGTGAGCCGCCCTCCTGACACCGAAGGTAGCAGACGCTGCGCAGCTCGCTGCAGCACACTCGCAACACCTCCACCATGAACCTAAGCAGCCACGGTGATAATATTTTTAGATGAAGAAAGAGCGCGAACGATCTAGTGATGAGAAACCGATGTATATGATGGCTGTGAGACAGTTTGACTGCTGCTCCTGTCCGACGAAGTCTTGTTATATTCGGATTATATCATTTATTGTCAGATTACTATTGCTACCAAAATGCATTCAGAAAACCTCACTTCTCTGCAGTAACAGAAGAGCTTTTACGTACTTCTTATAGGCTACCAGTAAGATTACTTTAAGAATAACCTATTTGCTATTAGCAAGGAGATCTCATTAAGCTACGGAACTTTCCGCATTGTCAGACGCAATTATACACCAGTACCTCTATAGTCTGACCATTTTATCAAGGCAGTTCGGTCGTGATCAAATTTCTCTGTTGCGGTGTCAAATTTGGGGGTATTTCTGAGATTTCTCTATATAGGTACTGGTATGTAGTTGGCGGGGCTAAGATATGGGCCGAACAAAACCTCATAAATACCCATAGCATTGGCAACGCTATAGAGGAAATTGGCCATGGCTGAACAGCCTTAACAAAATGGTCATACAATAGTCATTCAATTTTCTACCAGAAACGCTATACACGAGCAATAGCTACCGGTACCTTCGGGGTTCCCAGAGATAATCGAAACCGATTAAATATACCGTAAGGCAAGAGGTTTCCAACCACAAACTGAAAGACCGACAGACCTGCCAAAAGCAAGTTTCCAGATTCTCAGTAGTCATTGAAATTATTTACACATAACTTTAGTCAATCACCTTCTTATCACTTATTGAACTAACGACAGATTCGACAAGGGCTGCACAGTTTTCCTAACGTTACTGGCACCGACGTGATACACTGTTGGCCGTCAAGTTCGCTATAACGAACTACAAGAATGATAGCCTTTGACACTGGTAAAACGGTGTTGCTAAAGGTTACTGATACAGCTCTGGTCATCAACTCTCCTACAACAACCTGAAAAAGAGCAGACCTGGCTAGAGCAATATCCGGCTTGACGGGGGATTGGGTGGCGTGAAGAGGGTCGGTCTCGGCAGGCACGGCCACTGCAGGAGTGCGGGCTGGCGACGCACCGCTGGTGCTGAGGTCACCGGACTGCAGCTTGGTCGTGAGCTTGCGGCGGGCGGGGCTGTAGGTGACCATGGAGGTGGAGGCAGCAGGGGACGAGGGAGTGTCTTCTGTGAGATGGTGCATGGAGAGCCCCAGCTCAGTGAGGCGGGACAGAATGACGGTGGCGGAACAGAGGGAGGCCAAGACTCGCAGCAGCACAACAACACCGGCTACCCACACCTCCACATTTTCCGTGCTTTCCTGTACCGATCATATGATGCCAGTAATAAGTTAATATTGCGGTTAATACCGTAGTACAGTTGGGCAGATACGCCTTGAAATTCAACAAACAAACTTCCTCGCAATAAAAAATAATGCAGCTCCGATATACCATAATATTAAAACCGGTACGACTCAAAACTTCACCAGAACTATCGACACACCTACAAAGACGAAAGAACTATTTTGATCACTACCTATGCTTCCAGATCCAAAGACGGATCGCAACTAGCCCCAAGAAATTTTCTTTTTGCTGGGTTCCCAGTCCCTGTAGAGTCCCAGGAAACAAAATAGCTGACCAAGCAGCAAAAATTGCTCTCAACGAGCTCTTAAATCCCACATTAATCCCACGTAGTGACTACAAGCGGTACTTTAAGAAACTAGTTCGAGAGGCGTGGGAGTCGGAATGGACTACCAAGGAACCTAACAAGAAACTAAGAAATTGAACCATCGATATTTACTTCTCATAGTGCCCAGAGTACCAACAGACGATGGGAAGTCAGCTTGGCGAGACTGCGCGTGGGTCACAGCATATTTGATGAGCAACGATCCCCAATCAGATTGCCAACATTGTAATGTTCCCTTTACTATCAAGCACATTCTAGTAGCCTGCCCCAAAGTCGATGCACAACGCCGACAGTACTTCGGCCCACATGCTGACAATATCAAGGACTCTTTCTCTGATAATCTAATGGCATTCCAAGCCCCTTATATTCCTTCGTCTCCAGCATCGACTTACTGTACTATCTTTGAATAACTGAAGACCTCAATCCAGTCATAAGAACCAATCGACTCTGTCACACAACGAAAGACACTGTTCAATCTTTCAACTCTATGTATAACACTTTAGTTATTTTTTGAATACTTACGCCATTATTGGCGGACGAATAGATCGCGGTTATATCGTCCTCGTATCGAATACGGCGGAAAACCCTGAAGATGATAATAATAATAAACCCAGGAACCCTCCAGAAGAGCGCTCTACTCGGAACAGCGCACATCATTCGCAAAGTGCTCTGAGCCTTAGGNGATCGCGGTTATATCGTCCTCGTATCGAATACGGCGGAAAACCCTGAAGATGATAATAATAATAAACCCAGGAACCCTCCAGAAGAGCGCTCTACTCGGAACAGCGCACATCATTCGCAAAGTGCTCTGAGCCTTAGGTCGCGGAATGTCACCCGGCGCCAGAGTGTAGAGCCCAACATCGCTCAACCGATCCAATTATTGGGTCGTGAAATCCCCTCGATAATAATAATAATAGTAACCTATGCTTCCATAAAATGCATAGAGAAAAACAAAGCTTATGAAACCTGAAGATGAGGACAGTCTGAGATAGGTATTAGGAATTATAATAAGATTTAAACCTCCCTAAACAACATGATTCGAGAACTCTCTCCTTTTCCTTCCCTGTATATCATACAGCTGTCTTTTTGCCCCTTGGGTACGTGCTTCCAAAAGGGTGTGTCCTAGTTGCGCGTACCCTTGTCGTTCAGCCCTTTTAAGAGGAAGAACAGAAAAGAGTAAGATCAGTAGGAGTATGAAAGTGGAAAGAAGCAAAGTGGGCACGAAAGACAGTCTGAGATCCAAACACCGCCTTATGGGAGGAACCTATCGTGAAGCGCAAGAGGACAATGCTGATAGCCATCAAGTAGGAGAAGTCGACAATTAGCACAGTGAGTAAGGGGAGCCACTGAACATATAGTCCCTAGTGACACAAGACCAACACTGGACGCCCTGAGTTACGCCATTGGTAGCTCCTCCTCACCAAAGCAGACGGAGAAGAAAGGAGAGCTTTGAGTAGTTCGTCTGGAGGAGCATAAACGCAGGGCGACAGTGAGCACAGCAGCGTCAGCAGGTCTGCCACCGCCTCCTGGAAACATTAAATGTGAGCATTATAATATTGCACGTTTTTCCGCATCAGCCGATAACAGCAGGATGGAATATTATAGATTTAGATTAACAGCTATTGGGAAAAGGTCCAAAAAACGCAAATATTAGATCCTCTGTCAACAAAGGACTGAAAGATACGCAAATATTAGATCTACTATAGACAAAGATTTATCGATAAAAAGTTAACAACATACTAATCCTTACATGTAGGTGCATATATAGAAGAACAGCGCAGCTAGAATGAGATAGACATCATGCACAAGGCACCTAGAATTTAAGAACTGGTTAAGAATTTTTTGGTCACCAGTGGCACTCACATAGCCTATACAACCCACCATCAAGCAGCTGGACCGTGCAGTACGTTCTGCGGAACCCAGGGACGAGATCAGAAAACTAAATTAGAAGAGGCAGAGCAGCAAAAACAAGGTCTTCATCGAGACTATAGGCAGGCACATGTGAACGAAGGACGTGAAGTGGGATCAGTTGGTAGCGATACGATGGAACCGACCCTACCAATAATGAATAGCAGTAAAATGCTGAGGAACATAATGTAAAATAGGCATTTGTGCAGTGAGACCTGTGCCGTAACTTACCGGAGAGGTGAGGTCGACGAGCTGCTGAGTGAGCGACGGCAACACTGCCGCTGCCACATCACCCGACACAGCCTGCCACCGCTGCTCCCCCTGCGCCCGGGCTGACTGCACCATCACCACAAGCAGCGGCAACACCTGATACCAAACATACACGCAGGTGATAATATTTAGAGATAAAGTTCTCGTCTAATGAATTATTTTAGGTCAGTTAATAGACAAGGTGTGGTAACAGAGGTAAAGTGGAAATCTGCAAGGCCTGTATAAGTGAGGCTAGATTTGAGCCCAGTAATCAAGATTCAGAATGATTTCTTTATTTATGTTAAGAGAGCAAGTAAGGGTGAAATCACAAGTAAATTCAAGGAAAAGCTCCATGCAAACCGGAACTGCACACAGTCATCGATAACGGTCTGCCTAGATACCTACAAGTACGCTCGAAAACAGGGATTAAAATCTTGTGTAGTTAACATATTAAGGCTCACTTATTCGTATTATGAGATTCTGAGAAGTGTACAGGGAACCACAGTACTTACTATGGAGCAGTCGTCCCTTTCCCCCAAACATTCCAGCTTACCTGACGATGCGGCGCCAGCCTAAGGAGGGTGCAGCTGAGCACCTCCCTCTTGGTGGCGAGCTCCGTGGCTTCTGACGTGCTGAGACCTTCGGGACCGAAGTGCTGCCGGTGTTGCCCGGACTGGCTGTCCATTGTAAACAGACACTGCACCAGCGGCCCCAATGCTGAGGCACCTGAGATAATATCACGTAGCTACTGAACCATTTCAAAAGTTAACATCAAAGATAAGCTGCATCCTCCTTATCGTAAAGAAGTGGGGAACAAGAGGTTGATGCACTCTTACATTTTTGCCCATCACTTCCATTAAACCAAATTCTGTAACAGTCCAAACTCAAAGTGCAACAGCTTGCACATTTGTAGCGTGTTGCGGGCTACAGGTGTACTCTCACGGCACCAAGCCGCACAGTACCTATATCTTATCAACACATAGTACCAATAATAGTGAATTACATAAACCTAATGATGAAATTATTGTAGAAATCATGCAGTAGCTACAACATCTCGACTAAATGGAACCTACTAAGGAACATAATTAGTAGAAGCTTGGCTGGGGCTGCGAAAAGAAATGAACGAGCAGGCACGTCACGTAAATATGCAATACGTCAATAGAGTAATACAGCACACATGTACATACGTGGCAACAACCGAGCGTTACCACGAGCTAATATAAATAAACTACACAAAGAGCCACTCACAGGTAGAGATGGCAGTCTGACCGCTGGCCATGAGTCCGTCGCAGAGCTGTATGATGTTGTGCAGTGATACCTGCGTGCCGCTGCGCTGCCGCTCACACGACACTGATACCAGGAAACTGAAGACTGCAGGCACCAATACTTCCGCATTTCTGGGGAGACAAAAGTCTTACTGCATCCAAATGACACGAACTTTGGGTGCTAGGCTGGCCAAAACGCTTGATTTGCATACACTTTCTCGGCATACAGATATAATCACACAGAAAGCGTCAAATATACAATTCAACGACAAACAATAATATTCCGTCGATGAGACTTATAAGAAAAACTAAACTGCCAACTACAGAACGTATATCAGCTGCATAATTATTTAAACTGGGACGGAATTGGTTTAGTTACGAAAACACAATTGAGAAAGGCACATTATAGCAATTGTCTCGAATGTACATGTACCAGCACTGACTTCCTCACATCTTAAGAAGCAAATGCGCCACTATACTCATCTGAGTAGCTTCTTGACGGAACAGGACCAAAACAATTGACGCCTTAATTCATCAGGCATTCGTCAATATCCTACGGCTGCCTATGAAGCGAAACTCGAAGCCTATGACTCAAGACCGTAAACAACACCTGAACGACTCACTTCATTTGGCCCTCCTCAATGTGCTCGAGCTGCTTTATGACATATCTCAGGAAGATCTGGTTGGAGTCCAGTAAGCAGTAGTTGACCCGTATGTGCACGAGACACACGAGCAGCTCCAGCACACTGCGCTGCAACCACACACAGTTCGACACTGTGTACAGCTGTGGGAATACAACCGATAGAGGCTGAATTAAACGCCTTCATCACGTAATATTGAGCAACTAGTAGGTACCATGAGTACCGTATAAAGAAGCGGTGTTCCGACTAGCTTTTTGTAGTAGTGTTTCAGATCAATATTTTTGTAGAATATGAAATGCGTGCGAATGAGATGCTTAAGCCATAAGCAGTGTCATTTATTCTATAATTGTTTATTAAAAAGGACACCAGCAACTAATGCACGACTACACTACATAGGTCCAG
Source organism: Parhyale hawaiensis (assembly GCA_001587735.2). Taxonomy (NCBI): domain Eukaryota; kingdom Metazoa; phylum Arthropoda; class Malacostraca; order Amphipoda; family Hyalidae; genus Parhyale; species Parhyale hawaiensis. Next base: position 5,720,584 of record LQNS02278125.1, on the reverse strand, counting down.
TTACTGGAAGTACACAATGATATGAGGGCTAAAAAGTTCAAAGCCTAAAATAATTTATAACTTTAGCTATTAGGATGCAGCAAATTCACAAGATGCGCAGCTTGTAACGTCAGTAGACTGGATTTCAAGGGAGGTTTAAACCATATTTCCAGCAAATGCCATCATTTCACTACATATTTAGGAAGTGGAAGCACCTAGCGGAGGCTTCCTCCACATGAAATAGGTATGTCAATTATATTTCATAACGCAATACTGTTCCAACTTTACATAATATCAACGACAATGCAGCAAAACCCCTAAATTTCATTAGCCCACACTAGTCCAACCCCTCATGAACGACAATGCATCATAACCGTAAATCACAAGCTTCTAAAACCCACACTACATAATGCAATAGGAGAACTTTCGAGGTGCAGAGACCCATACATTTAAGGCTTTGATGACCAGGGGCTCGAAGAGTCGGATGTAGGAACTCAGGGCTGGCCGGACAGCCTGAGGGGGACGGCTACTGCTGCCTCGATCCTTGGGAAACCTGGGATAAAGTACAAATGTGTAATCAGGAATCCTTTCGACAAAATACTGCGACCTTCATCAGTGAGAAAAAAAACAGAACGTGTAAAAAATGTTAGTAAAACCAAGAAAAAGAAGGCAGCCAGGGGAGCACGAAATAAAGATGTCCCGCAGGCCTTACTAATGGTCAGGTAACCAACGGGATCTTCCTGGCGGCGCAACTACCGGCACCTTTAATATTATACCAGATAGTTTTTAGGCCTCTGGCTCCATAACTAAGGTGATCTAACAAGAGAAGAAACAAGAGGCATACAGTATGCCGATGGAAACGTGGAACCCATGTACGAGCGTCAACCCACACAGGATCAGCCTACATGGGAATAGTAAGTCAGGAAAGAAGAGGAAAAACATTAAAAAACTTCATCAGCAGGAGTAAGAAAGTAGAAAGAAGCACAGGGAGCACGATGTTAAGACGTTCTAAAGACCTACTACCGGTACCTTTTTTCACTGACAAACTGCAGTTACAACAGGCAGTCAATTTTTGTCTTACAAGTGTTGCACCAAAGCAACACGAGTCAAGAGGAATGCATATGCACATGAGGGTACTGTAGGGGAGCCTGGCCAAAAATCATCCATTCAAAAGCTTGACTCCACATGTGTGTACGCTTGCATCGAAGTAAAATCTCGGTCCTCTACCACCGAATGGCTTTCAAAATTGCATGATTCTCCAAACATTGCTACACATGGTTAAGAGAAATCGAACTTTGGTTCGAGATTACAGGGTAAATATGAACAGGCCATGGCCGGATCCCGCTATGCATGCACCGATCCTACTAACGAGTTTAAAAAATAAAGAAAAAGGTATAGAATATAGCATAAGCCACCCCTAAATCAATACTAAGCTGTTCTAAGAGAGCAAGAGGAAGGGGCGTGGAGTATGCCGAGATCAACGTGGAATCGATACACCAAGCTGTTTCCCCACAGGATCAACGTGCATGGGAACCGCAAGTCGGGAAAGAAGAGGAAGAACTAAAATAAAGAAAAACTCAAAAACAACCGCCATATTAAAGATCAGACCACGTAAACCTCCTTTTCTTTACCTAGCTCCAACTCAAAATTTAATTACTATCCTTCAACACACAAGTTGCTTCCTTTCTAGAGGCATTGTACTAACTATAACTTCCACATTCGCACGGCTCAACAAGTACATGAAGTAAAGCTAGTACCTCCGTTCAGCATATGTTCAATATATGGAGGTTATATGCCAAAAAATGAGACGATTTGGAAAAACTACTCCGTTATAGTTATCAAAACTATTGCGTTGACTCCAATATTTACCCATGTATCATGATGTTGCTTCCCTTCTGCAGGCTCTTCACTTCAGAGGATAGCTGCTGCAGCGGCAACTGCACAGCACAGGAGTATATGCCAGCAGGAGCAGCAGCAGCAGCAGCAGAGACCTCGAGGGCAGGACACAGCTGCGTCCACTGAGACGCAGCGTTGCTCCCAAACAAACATTTGACGAGCTGGGGGTAAACGACAAAAACTTAGTTAGCGATATAGCAAATCTCTGAAGCATTTCAATAATTGCTGAAAAACAGATCTCTCACGCTTTTCTAGAAAAATCTTGTTGATAAACAGATCAAAACACCGTAATTATTATTTTCTCACCTCCAGGTCACTTGACACCATTAGGACTTAGCCCAGTAGTTCCTTCTGCCCTTACCAATCTGACAAACTCCCACAAGTGATATTCTTAACTAAAACATAACAACCTTTATCAGTATGATTGATGCTATAATCGTTCCAAAATGTATGAGGAGGATTCGATTACTAATGCTTTTCCTACCTTCCAGATTGTCAAGCCGCCGCACGCTGCATCAGCCGGTCAGTGCCACGCCCGGCTTAGCGGCGGTCCTCCGGCCAGCGCAGCCTTCAGCCAGGTGGCGTAGCCGTCAGGCTGCCACCCCGCCGACTGGCGGTTACGTCGGGGGTCGCCCTGACCCAGTTCGACATGCCCACTTGTGAAGTCAGCGAGGAAGGTTCTCTGATGCCTACCTATTCCGACTTCATGGACACCTACTCCCGGCAAGCCTTGAAGCTTGCAAAAAAGAAACCCTTTACCTATATCTGTGGAGTATAAACCTTAAAATAAAATTTTAAAAAATTTGCCCTGCAGGGTATGGGATCTACCGTCAACTTGATAGTTGGGAGTCTTGCTCATACCGTGTCAGAGTTAAAAATAAAAATGAAAAAAAATTAAATAAAATTAAAAATAAATAAAATAGTATAAAATGGAAAAAAAAAAACTTCGCCTGGCAGGGTATGGGATCTACCCCCAACTTCAAAGTTGGGAGTCTTGCTCATACCCTGTCAGAGTTCAGAAAAAAAAATAATAAAAAATAAAACAAAACAAAAAATAAAATTAAATTGAAAATAAGATAAAATGAAATAATGAAAGAAAAAACTTCTGCCTGCAGGGTATAGGATCTACCCCAACTCGATTGTTGGGCGTCTTGCTCATACCCTGTCAGAGTTCAGAAAAAAAAATAAATAAATAAAACAAAAAATAAAATTAAATTAAAAATAAAATAAGATAAAATGAAATAATGAAAGAAAAAAACTTCTGCCTGGAGGATATGGGAACTACCCCAACTCGATTGTTGGGCGTCTTGCTCATACCCTGTCAGAGTACTCTTCAGACACCAGGGGAAGTTAAAAACTCCTACCTGCAGGGTATGGGATCTACCCCAACTTCATTATTAGGCGTCTCGCTCGTTACCTGTTTGAGAGTGTCTCTTGACACAGCAGGGAAGTTAAAAAAATAAAATAACATAAAATAATTAAAATAAAATAAAGAACACTTCGTTCAAACTATCCCGGACACTTGTTCCACCCTGGCTCTGCTGGTAGTCCTGCTCTGTGAGGTGTCTCGCGCTAGACTGCGGGACCCCAGTGATAATACCCTTTATCCGAACTATCTGCACCTCTCTTCAGCGGGGTTCCGGCTAGGAAGGTATGCGCTATTAGGCCAGTCATGCCGACAACCTGGCAATAGAGGCTCACTCCATATCCCAACAGCGGCGTTGACGAAATTGGGTGTGACCGAATGCTCGCACCCCCACGAGCGTGCTTCGGCGGCCTCGAACGTACAATATCATATCTCGCTCTGGCACTGCCCTGAGCCCTCGTCCGAAACTTTTGCAAGTCGTGTTTCAGAAGTATGTACTGGACTGGTTCCAGCCCGGCTCTGCAGGGGTTTCGGCTCTGTGAGATGTCCCACGCTAGACAGCACGAGACCAAAGGTGAGACCCTTTACCCTAACTATTTGCACCTCTCATCAGCGGGGTTCCCGTTAAGAAGGTATGCGCTATTAGCCGTCATGGGATGTCGACTACCAGGCAATAGAGGATTACTCCATATGCCAACAACGACGTTGACTAAATTGGGTGTGACCGAATGCTCGCACCTCATCCACAAGCGTGCGTCTGCAGCATAGAACGTACAAAATCATATCTCGGTCTAGCAGTGACTGGAGCTCTCGTCCGAAACTTCTGCGACTCATGTTTCTGTAGTAGATACGGGACTGGTTCCAGCCTGGCTCTACTAGGAGTTCGGCTCGGTGAGAGGTCCCACACTAGATTGCACGAGACCAGGGATGATACCCATAACTAACCACCTACACCTCTCTCAGCGGGGTTCCCGCTAAGTAGGTTTGCAATAACAGCCCATTCTTTCATGTCGATTGCCGGACAACAGAAGCTTTCTTCATCTGCCAAAGATGACGTTGACTGAATTGTCCTAGACTGAATGGTCGCAACTCATACACGAGCGTGCTTATGCGGCCTCAAACATACGGAAATTTTACCTCGCCCTAACAGAGCCTCGAAATTATCAGGCCCAGCGACGCTGGGCCCACCTCTCGATTGAAGTAGCCTCCTAGGTCAAGGACGTTGACCAATCGCCCGGTAAGCAATTGATCACACCTCAGTGTTGAGAGCTTATACAAGCCCAAATATACGAGACTCATATCTCCTTTGGCCATTGCACAAAACTTTTACCTGTCACGACGTCGCCGAGCCCGGCGTACAGCTCGAACTGTCGCCTACCAAAAACTCAGACCATTAATTCAGTATCCGAATGGCCACACCTCAGTCCCGAGCGTGATTACGCAAGCCTCATTCAAGGGGAGGAAGTCATCACCTTCAACGGGGCCCGGAGCTTGTCTCACCCGGCGAAGCCCTGCCCGCCGCGTTACCAAAACTTGTTTTACCTACGACTACCACGTGGACCGATCGTTTCACTATCATAATATTCGCGCCCCAGCGTGATGCGTACGTGTGTAAGGACCATAAGAGAATCATACTGACCATGTCCTGAACTGATTGCTCCGAGATCCATCAAGTCCCTTAGTTGACCTGAACTCGCGTCGGCCATCCCTTCGAGGCTGACCACTATTGCAGTACCCGAAAGGCTGTACCCCAGCTAACCATGTTAAAGCACCGAACAGACGAGAGTCTTACAGTGCCTTGATCTTGATCACAAGCGCATGACCTGGTCTTGTTACTCCCCACGACGCGGGGAAGCTGCGCTGAGCTGTGGCTCACGACTCCCCAACGCTAACAGCGATAACCGTTGCTCCTTTTACCTTGCACGGTCTCAACAATGTGCAGCCGAAAGGCTCGCTATGTTCCTTGCTAAGTTCCCTGAACTAGTTCCACCCGGCTACGACGGACTCTCCTATCGCCGCACCGTTTGTACTTACCAGGGTCGTCCCAACTGCCTTGGGTACGAAACTCTGCTCGGTACCTCGCACTCACCTTACGGACTCCACAATAATATCCCTAGGCTCTGGCCAGGGTATTCTCTTGTCCGAATGGTACCACCTCTGGTGGGAACGTGCAAACACAAACGTCGACGGGACATAGCTCCCCACGTTGTCCTGAACTTGCAATTCCGCTAGCGAGAATCACTCCCATATGGGAGCGCTCCGCCTCAGAAGGAGAAAACATTTAACGCTGCTCTGGCACTACCACTGCGTCATTGCTCAGCAACTCCTCCGCTGAAGGCACTATGTCTAGCACGACCGCACGAGTCAATCTGATCGGTTCACAGCAGGACTTTCGAAGACCTGTGCTAGTGTGGCCATGTCGGCTGCGACTGAAACTTCACCCAGCACCTCAGCCAAAATTCGATCTGTCGGTCCCGACAGGGACAGTCCGGAAAGTATGAACTCTGTGTTCAGGCTCGCCCTAGACGACGACCCACTGTCTCAGACCGTTTTAGGGCGGGAATTTGCTTCGCTAACGCAATAAGGACAGCGTACACCCCTTGTATCGCAAAGACATACCTATCTCTGACCAGCCCGACAACTTACTCGTAGCACTCTTTTGCTGCATCACTTTGGTACAGAGGGTCTCTACAGACCTATGAGCCTAGCAGGCCCTACGCAGGCCATTGGTCAGCCCCGAGCCTTAGTTCCTCACTTAATAATTAGGCCAACACCCCAACTTGACTCTTAGAACTAGAACCGATCTGGTACGACGGTCCCAAATCCGAACCCCGGAGAGCATTACCTTCAGTAGCATTATCAGCACATACGGGCTCAACTCGAGGAAGAGGGCCCCTCTTGACCATTCTGAGGAGTACAAACTCACCCTTCCCCGCCTTCGAATACAACGCCGCATGTGGCCTTTCCGACAAGCACCGTTCACATTGCGGGCTACGGCCCGGTGGCGAGACCCACAACTACCAGAAATTGACCGAGGGTTACCACCACCCCGGACTTTGGTCCCTCTGAACCATCATCCGGTTACGTATAGCCCGGAACATACGCACCATCTGGTGTGCCAACGTATGATAGGGCAGTCAATGCTATCCCTCACTACTTACTCACCTAGCTCGGCTAGGCAACAAGCCTCCGACCTCCGAGCCTTGCATACGCTCTATAGTTGGGACTGATCGACCAAGTTCGGGCATCCCGGAAAGCATTACACGGGGCTCCCGACTCAGGAACCTTATGTCAGACCCAGACCAGTCAACCTGTCAGGGTCACCTGATGGTAGGAAGTTAAGACGGATTTCCACTTTCTCTGATATAAGTACCACCGTAATGCACGCACCCTAAGTTGGACGACTGAGTTGTACTTAACAGGCTGAGAGATAAAATAATTACAATCTGATCTCTGGTCGCTTTCATAGCCAATGGTTACCCGTTCAGGCCTTAAACTAATAGATCCTAACGGTGTCAAGTGACCTGGAGGTCAGAAAATATGCTTGTGACGAGCCAAGGGCGACGGAACACGCCCATTTTCTCACACCGTGAAGTCCTCCCACCTCCCCGTCGCGACAAGATGGTTGCGTGGGCATGACGAGCTGGGCCAGGGCAACCCTCGAGGTAACCGCTAGTCGGTTGACTGGCGGGGTGGCTGCCTGGCGGCCACGCCACCTGGCTGAAGGCTGCGCTGGCTCGGCGGACCGCCGCTCAGCCGGGCGTGGCGCTGACCGGCTGATACAGCGTGCGGCAGCTTGACAGACAATCTGGAAGGTACTAAAAGCATTAGTAATCAAATCCTCCTCATACATTTTGAAACGATTATAGCATCAATCATACTGATAAAGGTTGTTATGTTTTAGTTAAGAATCCCACTTGTGAAAGTTTGACAGATTGGTAAAGGGCAGAAGGAACTACTGGGCTAAGTCCTGAGTCAAGTTCCCTTATGGTGAGAAAAAGGGCGTGTTCCATCGCCTTTCGCTCGTCACAAGCATGATTAATACATTACGATTGGAACTTCGAATACGAGGGGAAACTTCAGCGTTCATAAACTGTCTCGGAGAATTTTGGATATCAGGGTGAAGCATGTCTGTCCTTGGGGACTGATATTAGACTAGTTGTGTTAAGTAAAAAGTACGCCGCTGAAATGACTAAATTTCATTTACCTTTCTCTGAAACAGAAGCGTGATAAGCCGATGAAATTCTTAGTTTCTACAGACACGCTCCACTACAACATTTAGCATCAGTAGACTACAGCCACAAGAAAATTTATGCTAATAGCTGCAGGCTAAGCTGCATAGATCCTTGCCGCTATCAGGACATGATTAGGGACAAATATTTGCCAACGGAGTATACAGCCGATACTGTGTTCACAGATGTAAATATTAAGAGGTAAATACCTCCTTCTAACGTAGTACGTAGCAATATTTTTTCCTCATGAAATGAAGAATTGTGTTAGCCTTCAATAGCCTTTCTTGGATGTTTCAGTAATATTTCTTCTCTTTGTTTCATTTCCCCAGAGACGAGGAAGGTTGGAGAAGGAACAGAAAAGTTTGAGCGGCCGCTTCTAGCGGGTTTCCCTCGCTAGGGGCTTCTGGAAACTTCTGCGACGTCATCACTCCTCCTCCACCCCTCTGGGAGGGGTTAGGTTCCTTCGGGCGGCCAGAACCACAGTACCTCAGATCGTCTCCAAGTAGGAGTGATGACGGACGAAGGTTGACTGCGTGTGCGGGAGGAGGTGGTTCTCGGCTAACACAATTCTTCATTCCATAATGTTAAATATTGCTCCTTTCTCCGTCAGTAGGAGTTATTTTTCCCTTACTCCATTTCAGAATTGTGTTAGCCTACGATAGCCTAAGGATTTCAGATCCTGCCTTCATCCGAGGTAAAGTATGGGACGGTGGAGCAGTCAAGAGGGGAAATGAAAGAAAGGTCAAACGAATTCCCTTTAAAAAATGTCCCCCACGAAGAATAGAGAGCTTCGCGCACTGTGAGTACAGGACTAATACGTGACTCTCCTGCTATGAAGTTAGATGACAATTATCGGTAGGAGAGGAGATATTTGTACACAGACCAGAGGGCTGTGCCAGAAGCCGTTGCGTAGAATGTTTGTTGGGTCTACTTGTCTGAAGTGAGCAACTGAGTGACCGCAACTCCGTATGTCGTGTCCGGTCGGGG
>LQNS02278125.1:5683065-5702567 GCA_001587735.2 Parhyale hawaiensis | reverse complement strand
AAGAGTCTCGGCAGGCAATATAGGCAACTCACCGATCTAAGAAAGAAAATTACCCATAGATTACACTAGCTACTAACTTTGTAATTATTGTATGCACTTGTGAGGACTTCAAACAACTTGCAGTATTCTGGAAGATGAGAGAAGCTTCCCATGAGAGATTCGGCTTTGGCTTTCCTTTCCTTTTCTCCATCTGGTGAGACATACACAGGATTCGTAATGATTTTGAAAACATTGAAGAGTGAACTCTGCATTTAGAAGTAACACAATACAAAAATACGGTACACAATTTTATTCACAGTTGCATACTGCATACAAAAATGATTTCTGTTTTCATCTACGATCCTTATAGATTAACAAACTTAAGTTACGATCACTAGACTAACTCAAAATTATGTTTTGGAGAAGCTAAAAGTGATACTGCAAAATAAAGACAATTTGCTAAAGGGACTGATATGCGCATAAAGAAGGACACGCGCTAAGAATTTTATATTAGGCTTGTGTGGCGACAGCAGTCAAACGCTGGGAAACAATATCGTCGCGCGGAAATCATGGGGCAAGTTAGTTAGATCTGCCGTATTTCTGTAAACATTTTAGTCCACTCCGACGAACGGTGGCGTAACATATCCTCGGGAAAAATAGTTTGAGGGGATCTCTTACCGGCAGGTCGACCGTCCTTCGCTCCTCCACCAGCGCCACCAGCAGTACCCGCAGATGATTCTGATCCTTCAGGACGGGGTCGTCGCTGCACAGGAACGAACATTAGACGCGGCCCTCGCAGTCGTACCATGCCGCCCCATTTCACAGTCTGGGTATGCCAGAGCTCGAGCAGCGCCTCCGACTCGCAACACGATAGTTTATTATTACTTCCGCCTAGTAGGTAATATTTTTGTCGTATTTGTCTCTCTGTTTGTCTATAAGTCTGTCACCAAGATTACTTAAAACTAATGAACGAATCTTTACGAAATTTACAGGGATTGTTAGGTATGTTAACAGCAAAAGATAATTAACTTTTGGTGAAGATGCGTTCATCTGTTTGCTTGTTTGTCTGCTCATTTTTTCTTAGGGCCATAACTAAAAAAGTATGGACGGATTTTCATGGGATTTAGAGGAGTTGTTAGGTAGCTACCTATAATACGAAGAGTAAATGACCAAATTTTTGTGATGATCGGTTAGTTCGTTCGTGTGTTTGTCGCTGTGTTTGATTTGAGGCTTGTTAGCACAATAACTCAAAAAGCTATGGACGGATCTTTATAAAATTTACAGGACTTTCAGTAATGCTCAAAGACATGAATGATTGAATTTTGGTGATGATCGATTGGTCCATTTGTTATTATCATCATATTGTGGGTCTTCCCACCGTATTAGATACAAAGACTATATAACAGCGATCCAACTTCGTATGATATAGGCCTAGTTGAGGAGTTAAGTCAAACTCAAATGAGTTCTATTAGAATAATCTTCGCCAGGTGCACTATGTATGGCAGGAAGTAGGCGCGAGCATCTCCAACTCCACAGGGCTCGGTCGAACGAAATCGCTCAGCCGTGCGGCACAGAGAAGGAAACGAAAAGAGAAGAAGACAGAAGAAAGCAAACACTCGTGCGAGGGGTCCCTTCCGTGGCCCCCCACACGGGAGCAGATAGGAGTCCCATTGGATGGGTCGCTTACCACCATTCGGCGGCCCACCTCGCGGAACAGAAGAAGAAATATAAAAAAACCTACCTAACTCAACAAAACTAACCTTCTCAGCAGGAACTGCGGCCAGATGCAACATCCCCTGCGGAGAAGACACTCGGGACCCTTGGGTGCGTGACGCCCAAACATATTGTGGCAGGGATAGGGCCCGCCAGAATATACCCCTGGGGGCTTGAGCATTAGGTTACCCAAGCATTACTGATGCTACTCGAATGGTCACAAAAAAGCCACTTACGTGCAGTTGCTCAGTAAAATTATGGCTAACCAAAAACTGGTAAAGTCACTGGCCTGCGCTGCAAAAAAGGGCTCAAGAAGTCAGTTACCTTGAGAGGGGATGTGGCGTCAGGCAGAGGAAGTGGAGTGGACAGGAGGGCAGCGGCACCAGTAGCACGTGAGACGAGAGGCTCCTCCTCCAGCACGTGCCAGTACACGGCCAGCACACGTGACACGTGCTCCAGAACACGCCCGCAAACCATACGAATCTGAAAAGAGGTAGAAATTGAGGTGTGAGTTTAAGGCGGTGGAAATCATAGCTGACATCAAAAATCTTAAAGCTACAACAGACAAAACTTCACTCATATCGCTGTAACTTTCAATGCTCATCAGAGCTGTTACAAAATCAATGACAAGCAAGAAATGTCTACATACGCAAAGCAGAACTGGGTACAGTGCAACTTGTATTAAATCACAAGAGAGAAAAGGAATACAGGCTGTGAAAATTAAGATATTCATTGGACAAACTGAATACATACATGTAGGCTAGCTACTTAAATTCTACAGATATCTCCATAGAAACACAAAGCAGCAGTATTAAATAAGTAAATATAAAAATTAAAGCTGCAAGTCTCGGCCAATTTCAATATGCGAAACGAAAAAAGCAACAAGACCATCGCACCTGCGGTCCGCCCATGACGGAGTAGAGAGGAGAAGACTTGGTCAAGGGAGCTAACTTCAGCTGTTCCAAATTGCTCACTGCCACACCTACGGTTGAACTGGTTATTAGAAGAAGCACATACAGGCCTATAGCTAAATAATGACCCCCTCATACAAAATAAACCCTACGGCTGAATCAAGAGATTTCGAATAAATCTTTGCATTTCAAACACAACGACTACAAACAGAAGGTGAGGCAAAAAATATTAATAAGCGTAGGCCATCGGTAAAAGGCGTAATTAATGCAATCTTTCAGGTCATTCTATGCCTAAAAATCAATAATTTTCGCCCAATCCTAAACTTTATCTACGAATTTGCGGTTCTTGCTGATGGGAAAATTCGTTGCATCTCTAGAAACAATTTGCATTTTGTTTGAGGTTCATGTGTTACTGAGAAAACTTTTCCATTGTGTTTCAATTCTCAGCTGTAGAACGTATATGACATTTCGAGTGGGCCGTCAAGTTAAAGGTAGTCTAAGGTAGAAAGGAAACAAACACCACACAGATTTTTGTACTACTGTGACTTTAGTGAGCAGTGTCGCAAACGACGCAATACTTGAACACGTCAGCGCAAATGATATGAAGACGAACTAAGTTTAGCTACAGATAAGNNNTTCGAGTGGGCCGTCAAGTTAAGGGTAGTCTAAGGTAGAAAGGAAACAAACACCACACAGATTTTTGTACTACTGTGACTTTAGTGAGCAGTGTCGCAAACGACGCAATACTTGAACACGTCAGCGCAAATGATATGAAGACGAACTTAGTTTAGCTACAGATAAGATACAAAGAATTCAAATTTAATTTCAATTATTAGCTTCATTTTGTTCAAAGTTTCGGAATATGTATCAGTTCCTGAACACAAAAATCGAGCACATAAAAATAGCATCCAAATTATCAAAACAAAGAATAATTTATTCCATTTCTCATAGTATTTGCAGTGACCAGTAATGGCAACATGACATAGGGCGAATAAGATCCGACGCCGACAGACATACCTGAGAGAAGCGCGGTGCACACGGAGATGATGGCAGACTGGGTGGGCAGGTCGGACGCAAGGGAAGGGTCAGACGAGAGGGCCAGCAGCTGCTGCAGCAAACCCAAGCATGCCACAGCGCCATCATCACTGATGGGGGCAGCAACAATACGTGATAAAGATCTCTCATAAACCCTTACGTTATGGGAGACCTAGCACTTGCACAGGTGTATTTTAAGATACAAATAAATACTCTTAACATCTCGACGCTATTTTATATTCTACACGTTCACAGAAAACGGAGCTTCCCATTGGCCTACTACGTAGGATGAACCCGGCAGCACGCTATGGTCTTTGGGACAGTGTCCGAACTAAAACATTTTACTGCGTCCTTGCAAGCACATTTGTGTGTCTACCAAAAGACGTGCTAAAATGTAGCGGTCGTGTCAGCTAACTTTAACAATAGACACAGTGAAGATTAAGATACCTCTTTTAATTTTGAATAAATTAAAATTCAAAAGCCTGCGCACTTTTCCATTGTTTACAAGTAAGTAACAATGCAAATGGACCCTCGCCGGGCTACGACGGCGTCGAACGATCATACTGTGAACGCGATATTAACCAGACGTACCTGGGAGACCGACAATACCAAGGGCTGGGATGGAGTAATGGAGGGTAGCACTCCGCCAGCTGGCACAGCGCCTGCACGCAACCGGCCTGAAAGTGCACGAATATAAAGCGTCAAGAACTCCATATGCAACTGACCATAAAATAGATGCATATAAATCGAAGCAGAAACTACTGCGTATTCTCTTAGCAGCTAGTGGCTAATTAAATTCTTACTGCATATCACGACTCGCATTCGAAAACATGTTTCTGGGAGTGTTTTTGCCATTGTGGAGATAATTTTTACATCAGAAATCACTTCTATACGTTCATTTCGGGTAGCAAACAAGATGCTAAATCAAAATTGTAAACGCTCATCTCGAGAAGTAGACAACATATTATACCAGTACTTACAAGCAGACACTCATCTCGAGAAGTAAGATGTTATATCAGGACCAACTAGATACGCTCATTTTGGAATGCATATCATGAATTATATACATCAGAACTTACTGACATTCGCTTATTCCAGGATGTAAATAACGAATTGTATTTCACTCATCAATATGATCATTTGTGGAAGTCGGCTAAACAACACGCTTATTATTTTTCTACACTCACTTTCATAAGCTTGTCTCTTGAGGTAAACAAGGTAGTTGTGAGAGAGTGCAGCACACGAGACAGAGAGTCCTCGGTGTGCTGCTGCACCAGCCGGTCCAAAACTTGGGGCGGCAGCGGCGTGGGCTTCGCGTCAGTAACGAAGGCAGGCAGATCCTCATATGCGGGCTGTGGGGTGACACTCGCAGGCTGCTGGGACGCTACTGAGTTCAGACCAGCCCGACGCTGGTAGCGCTCTATGAGACGATCGTAAGGGGCCACTACGTCTGCTCCATCCACTGCCCGCTCAGCATCCGCACCGCCAGGGGGCTTGCTGGGCCTGTTGGGGTATTTCTTGTCTTCACCATTAAGAGGATCCTGGAGCTTTGTTTGAAATAATATGTAATATGTTTATTACCTCCGCCAAGGAAGTTATGTTTTTATTGAGTTTATCTGCCACCAAAATAATTCTTTATGTTGTGGACGGATTTTCAAAATTTGACACGGAATACTGGGCGTCGTATGTTAAGAGTAACAGATGATTAACTTCTGATAAAGATCCGTTCAACTCCGTCAACCATTTGTTTACCCACCTGTGTTTTCTCAAAAGCTAGCATAAAACAAACCGTTATGAACGGATCATCATGAAATAGCTAGGTAGTAATTGTTGGGAATGTTACGAAGAGCAACTGATAATATTTCTGTGAGTGTTCATACTTTTCTTTATGCTTATTTTTATGTTTGTCAGTAACATAACCTAAAAAGATATGAACGAATACTCATGAAATTTGAAAAAAATGTTAAAGTTAAAAGGTAAGCACGATCAAATTGTGCTGATGATTCGTTAGTCTGTTTGCATGTTTCACTAGATGTATTAGTTTTGTAAGAACATAACTCAAAAAGTTGTGGATCTTCCTAAAATTCACATATGTATATGGTTAGAAATGTTACGAGGCACAAATGACCAAATTTTGGCATGAACGGTTCGTCCGTGTGTTCAACTAAATGTTTGTCAGAACATAGTTAATTACCTCCCAAGGAGGTTATGTTTTCATCGGGTTTGTCTGTCTGTCACCAGGATAATTCAAAAAGTTATGGACGGATTTTGACGAAATTTACATGGGTTGTTAGGTATATTAGGAGGAACAGATGATTAACTTTAGGTGAAGATCTGTCAATCCGTTTGTTTGTCTGCCTATTTTTTGTTAGTAACATAACTTAAACAGTTATGGACGGGTTTTCATGAAATTTACAAAAGCTGTTGGGCTAAATAGTGAGAGTAAATGGTCAAGTTTTCGTGACATGTTGGTTCGTGTGTGTCGCTGTGTTTGATTTTATGTTTGCCAGGGTAATACCTAACTCAAAAAATTATTGATGTATCTTTATGAAATTGTTAGCAATGTTAAAAGACATAATTGATTAAATTTTGGTTTTGATCGGTTGGTCTGTTTGTGTGTTTGACTTGTTTGTAAAAATGTTTGTTAGTGCAGTAACTCAAAAATGATGGATGGATCCTCGTGAAATTTTCAGAAATTGTTAGTAATGTTAAAAGTCATAATTGATCAAATTTTGTTGATGATTGGTTGGTCCGTTTGTTAGTCTGACTTATGTTTGCCAAAATGTTTGTTAGCAGCATAACTCGAAAAGCTATGAACGAATCTCCAAGAAAATTACAGACACTGTTAATAGCTACATACTATCAAACGGCACAATAGGTCAGATTTTGGTGTTGATACAAAGAAAATCATGGTTTAAGAGACGACTTGAATTTTTCGTTACCACTGCCTTGCTTGGCGGAGGTATGCACTCTCAGAATGCTCTAGTTCAAAAAGTTATGGACGGATTTAAAAAAAAAATTACAGGAACTGCCAGGCATTGCAAACGGCACATATAACTAAATCTTGGTGATGCTATAAAGGAAATTCCAGTTTGAAGCCCAATCTGAATTTTTCATTAACATTGGCTTGCTTGGCCGAGGTAGGTATACACTCTCAAGAGTGTTTCTCTAGTAGCTATATTATTAGTTTCACAATGACGAGGATTCCGTGCCAAGCAAACCTGTCAATGTTTGTTAATATGTAGGTAGTTGAAGTCACATCGCGACAGCAACGGCGTTTCAGAGAGGAAAAGCAAGGGAGACGCATTATCCCCAAAAAAACCTGGAACCCATGTACGTGGGTGTTCCCACACTGGGTCAACGCAAACGAAAAGAAGTTGGGAAAGAAAAGAATTAACAGAACAAAATATCATCAGTAGGACTGCGGAAAGACGTTCCGAACGCCCAGTTATGACCAAAGTAACCTAGAGGATCCTGATGTGGCGGCACTCCCCATAGCATAGGATGGGCGAACCTAACCCCTATGAGGACCATCATATACCCGTGAAAGGCAAATATGCTTGAGGTAATCTTATTACGTGCTATGCTGCATGATTCACGAACAGAGTATCACTATTTTGCGACTGTAAGTTTCAAAGTTTCAAAAGAAGACATTTGTATTACGGTAGTGACTCTTCAGAGCCCGAGGAGCCACAATCGCCCCATAGGCCAACCTGCGGCCGTCATCGGTGTCCCACCTCTTCTGAAAAATAGCTATAAGGCTTTCAATAATATTATGTTGGTTATTCTTACGACACTCATCCTGGACAATCTCTGCTTAAAATTAAGTAGGCACTTATACCATGGAATGAGTAGGACGGGATCAAGATTCTGTACTGACCTGGCAGGGCGAAGCAAGGATCCCGGCAAGCAGAAGGATCCACTGTACGCTGTGTAGAGGTCACAGCTAAGCTGCAACTCACACGCCAGCCTGAAATCGGGGAAATAAAAAATCTGCTTTATAGTAACTACACAAAAACTATATATCACTTCTCTCTTGTACCAATTTTTATCTGCTGCATGACATCCTGCATTTAAGTGACTTCAATACTTCTATTAAGTACCTATGTCAGCAATGAACTTGCGATGCAAGTAGGAATGTGTTATAAGACGGCTACAATGACAACCGACCATAAGCCTATTCACAGTGTCAGACACGTCTAACAAGCACAGTTACGTAACTGCAGCACGAGTGGAAACACTGTCAATATGTCAATCTCAATCGCCCTAGTCGCTGCGACACTTCAGAAGGAAATAGAAGGGACACGACGTGCGTGAAGTAAAACGAGAAATATGAAGAAGAGTTATGATTTAAGGATACCGAGTGGGTATCTATGGTTCTTCTCCGGTGAGACTCAACTACCTACTTTCTGAATTAGGCTACTAATGTAAAATAGTTTTTTATTATTATATAGTTGCTATTATTTTGGTAAAAGGAAAATATTTTCAGCAGAAAACTACACATCCTCCCAAGTGAGCTCAACGTTAGAATCTAGCGACCTATGTGGGCAGTATTTCAAGTAATATTCTTACAGTGTAGCTTTAATAATTTGGATATAATAGGGTTAAGAATAATACCAAAGAAACGTCACCTGGCAATGGCAGAAGAGGCAGCGGTGCGGACGCGATGGTCACTGTCCGCCAGCAGAGGCAGCAGCGCCTCCTTCAGCACAAGGTGAGAGAAGGACCCTTGCAGTCTGCCTCCTGTCTTGAGCTCCTGAGAAAACTCTAGAGCAGAATGATCTTCAGCAGGAGTAGCCGTGTCACACCGCTGGGGAGCGCCTCTCGCACTCACAGCCTCTTCCAAAAAGTCAATATGGGCAAGTGGGAGCAGGGAGAGCAGCTCACAAACTTCCACCCTCAGTAGCCAGTACGAGTGTCGAGCAGTAGCCAGCAGGGCAGGTAAGACGTGTAACATAGAGGGCACCTCCAGCCACTGCAGCAGTGAGGGCACACAGGCCTTCAGCCCGGCCACTGCACCACGAGCGGCCACTGCATTGCTGCTCAGCAGTACTTCCTTGAGCAAGCTAAGGAGAACATCAACCCCAATGTTACAGTCGTTGAAAGACAGGTACACGCTGCTGAAGTCCTTGGCGGCTGCCCCCATACTGTCGCTTGTAGCTGCCGTGTCCCCAGGAGCTTCCAATCCATCGCTGGGGTGTGCGTCTGGACTCTCCGAGTCAGCAGTGAGTGAACACTCGTGCGTGACGGTGTTGAGAGCGGCAGCTCTGAGGTAGTGGCCTAGAGCAGTAGCGGCGGCGGCACACACGCTCGGGTCCGAATGCCGACAGTATCGCGTGATGTCCCAAATGCGCTGCACCAGCACGTCCATATCTGACGGGGTTCGTTCGTGCAGCGTCTCAGCCAACATCTCGGGCAGCCAAGACAGGAGGGGCGACAGGCAGTTCAGAGCCAGCACCTTCGCACTCACCCGGACACTGCGCTCCCCAAGCAGTGAGCCGCTGTGGCCTGCCAATAGGAAACGACAGCACAGCAGACGAACAAGCGCTCTGCCTGACACGCAGTTACCACACACACTCTCCACACTGCTAACACCTCTCGGTGATTCAGGAACTGCATTCTGTAGTAGTACTTCCTCTCCCTCAGCTGGCACGTCAACAGGTCGCTCCACATCTGCCCGAGCCGTAGTTGTCTCTTCTAATACTTCTACGCCCTTACTGCTTAGCAACTCAGACTCACCATCGTCTTCATCTGCCAACTGCCCAATTTCAACGCTGGCATACAGGTCAGATGTGAAACTGGCGCTGTCGGCCACATCAGCTGCCGGGTCTGTAATTTCGGTACAGACCTCTTCGCCACCTCTGGGCGATGAGCACAAAATACCGTCACTGCTCTCAGTATCTCGGTCAGTTTCGGCAGAAAGAGGCTGCCCGCCTCCTTCATCTTCCTCCAAGGCAGTCCGGGATAGGAGCACCATGCCAGCAGTGGGTGTGTCAGGCTCTAAGCTCGGCTCCTCTTCAGCCAGAGCGGCGACTGCCAAATTCCCACAGCTCGGTGACGGCGAAGTGACAGGCTCGACACACTTGGCAGGAGTTGTTGTCGCAACGGGAGTATCAGAAGTGTCAGGGGGGAGATAGCACTGTGGTACACCACCAAGTGTGACGAGCGTTGTCACGAGTACTGGGGGAGCATGCAGCAGCAGTGCTCTGAGTAGCTCCAGGCCAGCAGTGGCGATGTTATGGTTGCTGCTGGTGCTGTAGTGGACACCGATTTGGTAAACAGTGAGGATCTGCTGCACAGTGACAGAATAGCAGCTCCCACTGCCGAACTGAGGAGAGACCGACTCGTCAGTCGCAGGTGGGCACAGATCCTGCAGCTCCGGAGCCAAGAGTCTCAAGCATGAGAGGCACCCAAGGATCTGATGTTGTGACTTCGAGAAAGGCACCAGCATCTTTAGAACAAGGGCAACGAGCAAACCAAGGAAAAGCTTTGGCTTGCGAGAATGACGGCATACAGAGACGAGCGTCTGTGCGGCGGACCTCCGTATGATGGCGGACTTGTGCGACAGATTAGCCTGGTACGTAGTGAGCAGGAGCTTTATTTCATTATCTGAGGCAAAGTGGCCCAGCGCGGGTGTGATGCTAGACACTGCTGTGGCTAGACTTTCCTGCAGAGTCTCTTCTGAGCGTTGACCAAACACACACAGCAAAGGGACCAGCGTTTGCATGTAGGCACGGCCCTTCTGCACTCTAAAAGGCAACAAGTTACTGTCAACGGCGCTAAAACAACACGATAAACCATCAGACCTGATACCAAGCACATAGTCTATGTTCACTGAACTATAACAATCCTGTAGTGATGCACGGCTGACGTCATGCTACTACTGTGCAAAAACAGAGGAGGTTCTAAATGCATTTTGTTCAGGTATTTAATGGAAAGCATTAAATATTCTCGAGAAAAAGTCTTTATATTACGTAGAACCACTTGTGGAATATTCGAATTGTGCATATAGACAGCAGGTTGATCGAAATAACGAGTAAGTAAGTACCTTGTATCAATGAAGTAACAGTGCACACATATCTAGCAAATCTCATTCCTTAAATACAGTTTTTATCATGAGGCAGAAACAAACAACCTCCATCATAAAATATTACTAATGTACCTGATTTGCTTGGCTAGAAGAGCAAACCGAGAGAGAGCTGCACGGATGAGTCGAGCAGAGCCATTTTTTCTCTCCTTCATTTGTTCCACAAGTACCTTTGCAACTTGAGCGGCTGGAACACTCTGCAGGAGCAATGATAGAATGAGTTACCATAACAATAGGCGATAATGCGGCGGCTATTGCTGCCACACAAAAGACTGAATAAAATACGTACCTCCCTGAGACAAGAAGCAGACAAATCTCTAATATTATTATTATCACTACTCTGTAACTACCTAAGTTTATCCCCGCACCCACATTAAAATGTGATCCAAGTAGTGGAGTTCGGTGATGCCGCCAGGTGCAAATACCACGGAAGACCGAGTAGTATCCATCACCATATAGCTAGCTATACCTATACTTTATCTCAAGTCAGCCAAGAATGCTATAAAGTCCTGGCAGGAAAACAGGAGCAAAGCATCTCAAACATAAAAAAAGAAAGACGACAGAAGAAAGAGACACCCATGATGAGGACTCCTTCTGTGGCCCCAAACAGCAGCAGGCTTGAGCCATGTGGAATAAGTCACCTATCTCAAGGAGCTGAAGAAGGAAGTATATATAGAGGATCTACCTAAGTTTATAAACAAACCTTATCAACAGGAAATGTGGCCAAATGTAACATCCCCGCTGACAATCACACACACACTCAGGTTTCCTAATGGAGGCGTGAGGCCCAGGAGATATTCTAAGTGAGATAGGGTCCGGCAGAATAGCTCCCCCCCCCTCAGAGGAGTACCAACATCTTAAAGACGGACTGCAGATAGCAGTACCACATCCCAGTACTGTATTAGCATGGCAGATTAGCCAAATAGTATGCTAATCCTAATTTACTGCACAGCAGTACTACCCAACAGTAAGAACAAAGACATAGAGATACAAGTATTAATTCCCTTGCAATACCAACTGTTAAGATACCTGCATTCTTACAAAGCATTTAGCCTTAACAAGACAAGTTCGTGATCAACAAGTATCAAAATAGGCTGTACGTAATAGACCTAAGGTACTTTACTAACAGCTTACAAGAGTTATTCTTTGTGATCATATATAGATGATCATTTACATATTTCTAGCTTGCACATTTGACAATGCAGTTGATTGATTTACTCGGACACGTTGATGTTTCTCATGGCTCATTATACTCTGCTTGCTCAAATTGCATTTGGCCTAAACAAGATCTGGTGAGTGAGTCTATTAACTAGGTAGCTATGTGAAATAGAGCAATTTACTCTGAAAATTTTTTTAATGACTTACGGTGCCTTAAATCCTCTCAGGCTTTGACTACTGTGGTATCAAGTCTAGCTACCATATATACTGGCGGGGCAGAGTAATAACACTCCCTAACTTCCTACTGTCTACTTACTCTCACAATCCTATTGAGAGCCTCATCTGCAGTCATTCTAACATCTGGCTGAGAGTCATCTGCTAGCAAAAGCAAAGTTTCAACAGTCATGCTCAAGACTCGGGCATTGTCTTGTGCTCGGCTGGACGAGTCACCAGCAGCTGCAGACGTGCCTCGTCCCTTGGGGCTGTATGCTGCCACAACAGCATCTGCTACTACTTGACAGTGAGCCATACACTCTCGCTTGCCCAGGACAGGCTCCCGCTTGCTGGAAAGTAGTTTACAGTGAGTTGAGCTGTACAGAGACTTGAGCACAGCAAATTCTTTTTTTAATTTTCGAAAGCATAGATACATACTACATAGCTAGCCTATTAGGACATGTGGCTGAATATCATGCCAGCAACAAACACCATAAACTCATTGTCTGTTCACGCAGCAGTTCCTTAAACTAAGCATATGAATGTTTTATTAGTTATGACATAAACACAACTGTATCTGCCAAAACATTTGCTACAATGTTAGCCATTAAATCAATCAGAAATTTTACCTGTCTTTTCAAATCGGAAGTGAAGAATAAATACACAAGTTGTGCACTCTTCTGTTATTTACATGGATACAGTAAAGAACTTGGATGAGTTATGAGTAGTTTACAACGACGACTCGCTCATTATCTGGATACATATCAGGGTGATAATAACAAGCCAGCAAAGAATTCTTGCTAGGGAATGCAGCATCAGCATTTCTGCTATTAAGTGAGGGGGGAGGGGGCACAGGCCTAACGGTTAAAAGAAGCCAGCTGTCACTTGGTAGGAGCTTCCTCTCTATGATGCCATAGCTCATACAATCTGCAATGAACTGCAGCTGCAAACTCTTCAGAGACCTGGTGGCAATGGACATACACTACATAGCCTACTCTGAATAAGGTAGCTAGTAACTGGAGGGGGGGGGGCAGTCTTTTGTCCAGAATTTTTCTATCATAGGGATAAAGGCAACTGATCCCAATAGAGGACTAGCTACAGTCTTCTGTTGAGGATAATTTCCATTATTCCTCTCAAGAGCAAAGCTACTCCTAACAAAAGAAAAAAATACCCGGACAGAAGAATTTCAGTCTTCTGTCCAGAGTAGCCTACCGTACTCACACTAAACCGCGGAAATGACGCGCAAAAGTGGTGCAAGCTACTCCTAACAGAAGAAAAAATACCCGGACAGAAGACCCGCAGTCTTCTGTCAGGAGTAGCATACCCACGCTTTGGTTTTCAGNCTTCTGTCCAGAGTAGCATACCGTACTCACACTAAACCGCGGAAATGACGCGCAAAAGTGGTGCAAGCTACTCCTAACAGAAGAAAAAATACCCGGACAGAAGACCCGCAGTCTTCTGTCAGGAGTAGCATACCCGCGCTTTGGTTTTCAGAGGAAATTACTCTGGACAGAAGACTGTGGTACTCTGTTCGGGATAACTAGCGGACAATTGGGATTCAGTTCTTGTTCACAGTATTCTCTTACTTGAGATTCCCTTATTCAGAGTATCTACAGTATATCTGCAGTACGTACCACAGTTTAAGGTATAAACCAGTGCATAGGAACAAGCTTCCTAGGAGTGGTGAGTGGTCAAGGTGACTCAATTTTACTGGATTGAAGGAAGCATCTTCATTTAATTGTGGTGTGAAGTTGAACTATCAACCTGTCTTAACCCTTTATGGACAATGCAGACAAATGTGTCCTCTCTCTTTTTCAATGGCAAGTATACCTAACCATTTGGGGCAAATGACGATAAGGTCATTTTGGGAACAAAAAATTATTTCAGCTTCAGGAGAGTTAGCATCACTATGGAAAAGAAATGAGAGCATAAACTCTTAGAGCATTTATTTGGGATCATTTCAATGATCGCATTGCTTTTCTAAGTTTAAAAATGAATGTGATTTCTAAGTTTAAAAATGAATGTGAGGCCAAAATCATTTTTTGCCCCCAAGACGACCTTATTGCCCTTTGCCCCGAATGATTATATTAAAAAATAAATCTAAAATTCCCTCTAGTACCGACATGAACTTATCCATCTGGTGTTCATCTACCGGTTGTTAGACTACATGATTAGTTTCAGTAAAGCCAACAAACGTGTTAGTGTAGCACCAGCAGTCAAGGATGAAGATGACCTTGATTGCGCTGTCGGTCAATGAGATTTTGACAGCTATGGCACATTCTTCAGATAAATATCAAGGCAAAAACTAAAGATCTAAGAAACATATTTATAGAGAAGCTAGTCTATATTAAAAATGAACGTTTCAGCTCTTGGGCCATCATCAGCAATCTGAAATTGATTCAAATGCATAAAAATCAACATACTGTAGCTATAAGCACACAGTCATAAACTAATGAACTAGTACACTAATCATAAAATGCCTAAAATGATAAGAACTTAACCACTATCTAGAATAGATGAGATGACTGCAGGTCGTTTGATTTCGGCTTCAGTTTAAAAATGAATAGCAATTCTAAAATGCATAGCTAAGTCTAAAGAGGATTGGCCTGAACCTAAATCTTGAAATTTTTGTTTTTCACAACACACTTGCACTGCTCTGAATGGGATTTTAATGGATGAAGTTGGGGGATGAGCAAGTATCAAGCCAGTTCTGAAGCTCCTGCCAGCATGCTCGAAAGTCCTTATTCTAAGGGTACGCGAGCTCCACCCCACGTATCCAGATCCACACTGTGGGCCACAGTAATTATGGTATATACGACGGACGAGAGCATGCTGTCAGGAAGCTTATCCTTGAACTTAAAAAATGAACCGGTTGTAAAACTATTCAGTACAATTACATTCAAATCGACACAATGGAAAAACTTTCCAACTAGCAACATAAGCTCACGCCTCAACTTCTCTGACTGCTTGCTGAAGTATGGTATGGTGACGTACAATTACTTTTTCTTTACAGTTGGGACACAAGCGAGGGGCACGAACCTTGTATTAAGAAACTACCTACCTAATGCATTTCTGAATAAGATTTGCTGGGTAACCATTTTGAACAAAGTAATTCTTTAAAAATGCAAATTTAGTCTGTAAAGAAATAAAATCAGAGCTAATCCTACAAACACAAGCTAAAAGGGTTTTGAAAACTTTTGATACTATTAACTTTAAACTTGAACATACAGAAACTAAAACAGCTTAATCCCATGCTTGTAAAAGTTGTTTTGCAATAAACAGAGGTAGTGAAATTATCGTTTACAAGGGTTATGCAACAATCAAGAACTGGAACTGTTGCCGTTCCATTATGAAATTTATGCTTGGAGGTTTGTCGTCCAAGTAATCAAGAAACATTGTGGCATGAGACTGTTCACAGAATAAAAGAAAAGTATCGTCTATGTACCTACCATAAAAACTAAAAAACATGCTTGAATTCATCTCTGCAGTTGGAAAGTCAAGTACGCTCATGATATGACACAGAAATATTTGCGAATGTGGGGTCTAGTGGAACACCCTTCCCTAGGCCTTCTACCTGTCTAGCAATAGTATTTTCCATTGAACAGAAAAAGGGAATTCAGAACAGACAATTCTAATTATGAATTAAAGTACGAGTGAGATAATTCTAATACAAATGCGGCATTATTATATAATTGTTTCAAACATATGTTAATTGTTTCACATAACGGTACCTATGTTAGTGAATAAATTTTCAATATCAAAGGACACCATGAAATATGAATCAGCATCTGGAAAGTGAACAATCTCCTGGGAGAATGTGCTTGAATTTATAACAGTAGGCTACCTATAGGTATTCATTAGACGTGACTGGGTTAAGAACTGGCACCAGGAATTTAGAAAGGTTGTAGCCAGGGGTCTTATAAGCTGCAAACATGGGGTGCATTTGGAATTTTGTCTTAAAATCAGATTTATGTATTTTGGGCAGACCATAGAGTAGGTAGTCTATACAAGGGCTTGAACCTGTAACGTGACAGTCATCGTAGTCTGATTCAGAAAGTAGGTGGGAATTTTCAAGTTTTTTTTTAGAAAGTTGTTGATTTTATTCATTTTATCTTCCATCCTTTCCACAAACTTGTGAATAGGTGCAGTTATTTCCTTAAAGTGAGATATGTCATTGATCATATTTAAAAGACTGTCAACATACTTTTAGCAATCTAGAAGAACCCCCTCCCTTTCCCTTATCTGATTTTAATACAACTAGGGCCTATTGCTTCGCTTAGTGTGACACGAAAGATCCTTTAAAACCCCAATTAGACATTCAAATGCTAAAAAATAGCAATAATAATCAAGTTTATGAAGAGGAAGGCAGAAATCCAAACCATATCTCACTTTAAGGAAATAGGCTAATGGAACCTATTCACAAGTGTGTGCAAAGGATAAATGATAAAATCAAAAACTTTCTAAGAAAACTATCAATAGGTAGAATACAAAAGCTGTTGCAGAGCTCACCTCAAGAGTGTTTGTCCTTGTTGAGTAATGGAAGATGCAACTGCAGCAGTTTGTTCAAAGAACTGCTCACTAGAGCTAGGAAATGTAAGGACAGATTGTGTTATACCAGCACTGCCAGCACCAGGTGCTGTGGAGCTGGCACTGCTTCCACCATCTCCAGCTTGAGCAGCCTTCAGTGCCTCCAGAAAGCGAGATATTTTTTCTGCGCTGCTCGTCATAGTGACATTACAATAGCTTATGTAAAAATCTTGGCAATAACATTGTCTGCAGAAGTAAAAAAAATAGCAATAAATTGCATGGTAAAGTACAATAAATTTCTACAAATCTGAAAATACTTAGGTATATGGTAACATTTATTGACATGACAACTAGAATTAAGCAGCACATTAATAATCAAATAGCTATGGTACAATTATCAGTCAGGCAAGAAATTTTTGTTAGAAGCTATTGCTGTAATTATTTAGTGCACTGTCAATGTAAACTAGTAAAAATTTGTCCTCATAATACAGTCATACAGCTATAGGCAATGATCTATTCCCCTGCTGCAGTGTGTCAAATGCGTTGTCAAGTTTGTGACTTCTCCACTAATGTGTTGCCACATTTAGCAGCATAAATAGCCTAATTTTGGACAAACTGTTCCCAAAAATGTTGAGAAACATGGAGAAAAATACAAATCCGTCATCAAGATCTTCAGGTCACAGCAACAGGGCAAAAAAGTTGCCAAAGATATATAAATCTCCTGCCACACTCTACACTCTGGGTAGCTATATTCTACCAAGCCTAGGTTTGGGTGCATGGTGAGAGTATTTTTACTATAATGCCCCACTCAAACCCAAGAACTTTAAATAACTATTCTGGTATATATTGACATAAGGTATTTACTACCCGGTAAAAACGAGCTCTACCCAGTGGAAACAAGTTCTACCAGGTGGAAACACATTCTACCTGGTGGAAACATGTTCTACCCAGTGGAAACAAGTTCTAGGTACCAGGTGGAAACAAGTTCTACCCGGTGGAGACAAGTTCTACCTGGTGGAAACAAGTTCTACCTGGTGGAAACATGTTATACCAGGTGGAAACAAGTTCTATCAGGTGGAAAAAAGTTACACCTGGTGCAAACAATTTATAGCTATATACCTGGTGCAAACAAGCTACCGTATATATACCTCGTGCAAACAAGTTATATATACCTGGTGCAAACAAGTTATACCTGGTGCAAACAAGTTATACCTGGTGCAAACAAGTTCTACCTGGTGCAAACACGTTCTACCTGGTACAAACACGTTCTACCTGAGGGAAACTAGTTCTACCTGAGGGAAACAAGTTCTACCTGAGGGAAACAAGTTCTACCTGGTGCAAACAAGTTCTACCTGGTGGAAACAAGTTACACCTGGTGAAAACAAGTTACACCTGGTGAAAACAAGTTACACCTGGTGAAAACAAGTTACACCTGGTAGAAACAAGTTATACCTGGTGGAAACAAGTTAGGCCTATACCTGGTGGAAACATGTTATACCTGGTGGAAACAAGTTATACCTGGTGGAAACAAGTTATACCAGGTGGAAACAAATTATACCTGGTGGGAGCAAGTACTAACTGGTGGAAATGAGTTCTAGCTAGGAAAATCAGTTCTAGCTAGTAAAATCAGCTTCAACTAGTAAAATAAGTTCTAACTAGTGGAAACAAGTCTTTGCTAGTAAACTTGTTATAACTAGTGAAAATTAACTGTAATTGGTAAAGAACAGTAAAAATTAGCTGTAACTAGTGAAAGCTAGTTCTAACAAGTGGAAACTAGTTTCAACAAGTGAAAACTAGTTTCAACATGTGAAAACTAGTTTCAACATGTGAAAACTAGTTTCAACAAGTGAAAACTAGTTTCAACAAGTGAAAACTAGTTGAAACTAGTGAAAACTAGTTGAAACTAGTGAAAACTAGTTGAAACTAGTGAAAACTAGTTGAAACTAGTGAAAACTAGTTGAAACTAGTGAAAACTAGTTGAAACTGTTGAAACTAGTGAAAACTAGTTGAAACTAGTGGAAACTAGTTGAAACTAGTGAAAACTGGCAATTTCCGGAGGTACAGTTATAGCTACGAGTACAATGATCGGCAAGCCTATCGAAACCGAAACTTTCCCTCTAGAGGTCGTGGGGGTCGACATAATAATAACCGAACTGGAGATTCGGCACTTTTGCCACGAGTTGATATTGAAACCCAAATTGAGGTGGAGCCCGAGCCTTAAAACGGGTAGTCTCTGACATGGTCGAGGACACGGCAGAGGGTGAAGATGATTCCTCGGTTGCAATTGGAGAAGACCCTGGATCGAACAAACCCCAATCTCACAGTGCACTTGAGTCTCCTGAATCAGAGGATTTATCCCGTAATGGGATAGTAGTTTTTAGTGCCAGAGAGCATGAGTCTGGTACTGTTGGTTCTGAGGGCTCTGAGTCAGATTTGGAATTCAATTTGAGTTGTTTGCAGCCAGTAGACTTGCTGAAGGTTGAACTTAAAGTAAAGGATTGTAAATTACTGTCTCTCATTGATACTGGTGCCACAAATTCCTTGATTAGGGAATCTAATTTCAACAGGTCTGGTTTAATGATGAATCGTGAAAGATCTACTTGTATCAGGGGTTTGGGTTCTAACACCTTGCAGAGCTTAGGATCTGCCCAGTTGGATGTTAAATTTTATGGTGTGCCCATCACCGCCTCATTTGAGGTGGTGAAAGATGAGGACATTAAGTATCCTGTTGTACTTGGTATGGATTTCCTTTCGTCTAATATGTTCACAAGGTGTCTACAAAAATGTGAAAACCATATTTTACTACCTTTTACTACTTTTTACTACCTTTCCAACACAAGATTTTACTACCTTATAATTGCATAACTATATCTTAGGGA
>LQNS02278125.1:5620790-5665810 GCA_001587735.2 Parhyale hawaiensis | reverse complement strand
TGGTACAGCATTGAAAAAGTAGCAAGGAATTTCACACCCCTTAAGTGCCCCTCTTACCCCAAAAGTGCCCCTCTGACCCAATCCTGCCCCTGTCGCCTTCAGTTCGTTCCGGCGCCCCTGGTTATAACTGAATATCTCAAAGTGCTTTACGTGAAATATGTTTGGTCCAGCATACAAATGAAATAGCAAATCAGCTTGTTTGTTTTATGTTCGTTGGGTGCCACACTTGTCAGTTTGGCCGACTTTTTGTACTTTNGTTATAACTGAATATCTCAAAGTGCTTTACGTGAAATATGTTTGGTCCAGCATACAAATGAAATAGCAAATCAGCTTGTTTGTTTTATGTTCGTTGGGTGCCACACTTGTCAGTTTGGCCGACTTTTTGTACTTTGCACCCAATACTGTACTTGCATCGGAGTCAAAACCGGGGTCCGTGTTCGGCCGTGTGGGTCTCCAAAAGTTCAAATCAGCCAAAAACGTTTTATTGGGGGGGATCCTATTTAAGGTAAAGGAAAAGTCACATTGACCATACACCCTACACCCCCAACAATAAGACACCTTCACTTACCTTCACTGGTTAGTGCTGTAGGTGAATGCCCACCAGGCTTCAGACGAGTTTACAGCTGTAGTCAACCATAAATTATCCGGGCTCTGACGTCATATTGACAGCAGACCCCATCGACAAGTGATCCTCCCGCCTCCTACCCTAAGCCAGTACTCCTCTCTCCTAGTGACTATGAGTGAAAGAATTGCTGACGTTATACATTCCCGATTACCAACACTTTTTCCTTAATGTGAGCCCGAACGTCCTATCTCCCGATGATGAGCTAGGCAGCAAACTTGAGCGCTGAACCACTTAAATTTAGCAGTAGTTTGGGCGTCTTGGGGTTGTATTTGGGTTTAGTTTCCGTTCATATATTGTAGCCCAGGAGTGGAGTTTGAATAATTATAGCAATAATAATAGTCAAAATAACAATAGCTCATTCACTTTGCTGAGCTCTAGTGTGCCCAGATAGTTTTTAAAATCAAAATTCCAATTCACTACTTTGAGAATAATTACAGGATAATTGCAAACCGACTTTGGTTACAACGACTGGAAACTCAATCCATGCTATTCCTTCTAGTAAAATGCAGTAAATTTGCGATGATACTAAACTACGTCATCCTGACAGGAAATGAGCTGAACTCAAACAAGACCTTGACCTCCTCTTGGCATGAAGCACAACGTGGCAGATGAGCTTTAATGTCGACAAATGCTCAGTAATGCACGTAGGCCCGGTGAAACACTCAACCCAATTGAAAATGAACGGGACAGAATTGACAGCTGTCACCCAACAATGTGGCTGGCAATAACTATTATAAACAACACAGTCAGCAAGTTGACAAGAATGTGATAATGGCAAGCAGATTACTGAGATTCATCACCGGGAATTTCGAATACAAATCCAATGACATCATCATTGTCTTGTACAATACGCTAGTGCGCCCACACTTATAGAATTAAGTTGTTCAATTCTGATCACCACATCTGTGCAAAGATACGATAAAATGGAAAGAATCCCACGCAGAGCAACGAAATTGATTCCTCAGCTGCGAAACAAGCCTTACGAATGTCGCCGTCAAGAACTGGGCCAGATCTCTCTCGAGCAAAGACGACTCAGGGGACAACTAATAGAAACATTTAAGCATATGAATGGCTTCAGCAACGTACCTACAGCAGGACTTCTTGAGAGAGACGTTAATGAACGCCTTCGAAACAACGGTCAAAAAAGCAAGTACTAAGCTCGGAGAACCAGCTTGAGCCAGGAAAGTAAAAAAAAACTGAATACTTTTTATATTTAATCTAACAATATTTACACTGAGAGTATGCATATAGTTAACATATTTAGTAACAATAATGGTAATAACCAATAGTACCTGAATTGAAAGATCTTGAAAAGTTATTTTTAATATACTGCACTGCAACGTGGAAATGCCTGCATATTGTTCGCAGAAAGTATCACTGCACTATTTGATACTGGCAGTGGATAGTCAGATCCGCCAAGCCTTAACTTCTCCGGAGTTTCAATCGTGCGTTTTTGTTCGAAAAAGGAGAAAATGAGTTTCGACAACCTACATATAAGCTCATATCTTCTCCCTTACACAGTGAAGGCTTCAGAGAATTTACAATGAAGGGGGGGGGGGGAAGAGGCTGAAGATTGGAGGGACTAACGTTGCTATTTGATATATGCACGTTAGTTACATTGTAGCAATATTGGTGGGGGGGCTGACAGGCAGGCTTAGCTAGTTATTGGGATCTCAAGATACCCGATAATAATTGTGACATCCATGCTTTTTCGCATTGGTACTGAATATTTTATGGTCATTTCCAAACTTACTAACTGTGGCGGTCACAACTTTATGAAAATATTGTGCACTAGGCCAGCTGCACTTGCTCTTTACGACAAAGGCTTTTGGTTTTTCGTGAACTACACTTATTCAGAAAGTTTCCTATTTCTTAGAGCCGTTTAGTGCAGCCCTCACAGCTAGAGGGTAACTTGAATTTAAGTGTCAGCAGAATGGGCATGTTGAAGAAAGAAGCGTATCTGATTTAAAAACGGATTACATATCAGCAGTGGCGGCTCGTGCCCTGTTTTAGGTGGTGCCCGCCGTATATTTTTTTGAAGCCATTAGGTGGAAAAACTATTTTCTATGTTGAATTCAAGTCGTATCACATTCGAGACTAAAGTTTAGAATAGAAAATAGCTTTTCTACCTAATGGCTTAAAAAAAATATACGGCGGGCCCACCTAAAACAGGGCACGAGCCACCATTGCATATCAGAGTGGACTTGCCTCTTTGAGGGCTGATTGGACACAGCCAACAACAAGGTGGAGACTGCGGTGTAGCGATCTCTATCTATATAGATGCTTGCAATTGCATTTCAATCATGAGGTACCTGCTGCCGGCTCCATAGCTGAGGTCTGTATATACGTTCTTCATTCAGACTCTGTTTCTATTTCCCAGCTCTGTACTTGTGCTATTTGATACACAAAATTTCCTCCAAGTTTCCACGTAGGCAGTATGACCGTTCTTCAGAGTCACTTAAAAACACATTCGCAAGCGCCGTACCGTGTGTAACAGGCAGCCTTCGATGTTTGGAATAAACGTAATTTTGGAAATTTAGTTGGGCTGTCTCCAGCAAACCAATAACTTCAGGACACAGGAAATCTGCGATGCCGTCAGAGGCGCTTCACATGTGCACAGCACGATAATCCTGTCGGCTACCGCGCAGGAAATGCTCTATATTATAGGAATTAGATAATTAACAGTTAGTGGGAACCCGCTATATTAGCCGTTCTCACCGGCTGTGTCCTAGCGACTTAATTTAATTCTTACCCAAGAGTCAGCATCCCATGTGAAGCCCCTCGTGCTTATTAAAGCCAGTCTCGTGTCAACTCCAACATTGCGTCTGATGGTAAATTGATATCATTGTTATTCCAAGCCACTGCTGGTAAGACTACGCGACCTCCCCCACATGTTCGTTAGAGCCAGTCTCATGTCATCTCCAACATTATGAGCTTATGAGTGCACAATCAAGCACTGTTTGAACAAGAATGGCTTGCACATTTACAGGACTCGACAAATTCCACTTCACAAACCATGTCATGCTGCTGCTCGGTTGAACTTCGTCAAAGCCTGCTTGGATAAATAAAATGGATTTTGGAACTGAGTATTATGGAGTGACGAAACAAAAAATCGAGCTTTTTTGATACACTGATGTGAAGAAGAGTTAGACGCTAGAAAGGTGAGACTTTTCTGCCGAAGAACACTGCCAAGAATTAAACATGGAGGTGGGTCGACGATGTTCTGGGGTTGTTTCCCTTCAAGCGGTAGAAGAATATTAGTTGCAATTGACGGGATAATGAATTATAATGACTTTATAAAATATTTTGGACGAAAACCTTCAAGCATCAGCTCCGAGTTTAGGGCTTGGAAAACGATGGGTCTTTCCACACGACAGTCACTCGAAGCACAAGACCACGTCTACGACCACCTGGCTTGAGGAAAACTTGACCTGGACCCCACTGAAAATCTATGGTGAGAATTGAAAGCCAACATCAGTAATCGAGTTTCAAAGAACCTCCAAGAATTTAAACGAGTTGTCATTAAGGACTGAAGCACTATCCCACCTAAAACGTCAAATCTCGTCAAAAACTATAGGAAAAGGGTACTGAACGTTATCAAGATGAAGGTCATGCTATTGATTATTACCTTTGCGGAGGAGATAATGTTTTTGTCGTGTTTTTCTGTCTGTATCTTTGTCTGTCTCTTGGTCTGTCATAATGATTACTCAAAAAGCTATTAACGGATTTTACAAAATTTACTGCGATTGTTAGGCATGCTAACAGTAACAGAGGGTTAACTTTTGGTGAAATTCTGTCTGTTTGTCTGCCTATTTTTTCTTTGTATAACTCAAAAAGTTATGGACGCCTTTTCATGAAATTTGCATGAATTGTTAGGTATATCACGAAGTTTTTGTGATGATCTGTTTGTTCGTTCGTTTGTTTGTCGCTGTGTTTGATTTTATGTTTGTTAGCTCGATAACTCCAAAAGTTATGGATGGATCTTCATGAAATTTATATGAATTGTTAGGAATTATAAAAGGCCTAAATGAGTAAATTTTGGTGATGATCGGTTTGTCCGTTTATGTGTTAGACTTGTTTGTTATAATGTTTGTTAACAGCATAATTCAAAAAGTTATGAACTGATCTTCAAGAGATTGCAGAACCCGTAATACCAGCTAAGGCCCAAATTACTAGCTTTGGCTGTTGATATAAAGATTATCATGGTTTTAGAGCCACTTTAAATCTTCAGTTACCGTTGCCTTGCTTAGCGAAGGTATAATATAAGCTCTGAGAGTTCTCTAGGTAATATTGTGATTATGTTATTCCTTCTGAGCATCCTTTGTAACGTACGTTTGTCAAGACTCTTGAAAATCACATTTTATTCTGATAATTGCGTTTTATATTTACTATTACATGCTTTTTACCCTGAGAACAACCTTAGGCCTGTAGAAACTATGGGTTTTCAGGTATTCAAGAAAATATTGAAAAGTAGGGGGTGTACGAATAATTTCATCACTATCTGCATATCGATTTTAATTTTTTTTTCGATTTTTTGCTTCTTCCTTCTATGTTGTTTTCAAGAAACTCAGTTAAAATGTACATAAATTTTTTCAAGTTTGTTGATATGAAGTCTGAAAATAATTAGCTACTCTAAACAGCTAATAGCACGAACACTGAACCTGATCGTTCTACTATACAATCTACTAAAAATGATTAATAGTCTAATGCACTTGTTGTTGGCTGTTAGCTTGCTCGCTTTGTTAGTTGGTTCCTATCCGAGAGGTTAGATAGAAGAACAATCTGCTGAACGTCTTATAGACAAAAGTTTTAAATTCTTTAAAATTTAAGCCTTGAAGAAGACTCAAGTACTTCCAAGGGGTAACACAGATACCAGATTGCACTTCATTTCCCCTACGAAAATTTATCACCTGCGAACAAAGTGAGACAGGTGATAATGTTTTCCTTGAAGATTTAAGTATATATATATTTGTATGTATATATATTTGTTTGTAATTTATATATGTATATATATATATAAATTTGTCTGTCCACCCAATAAGTGGTCGAAGGAGTTGAGCAATGTTCATATTTTTTTGCAGGGAGTCTGGTGGAGTACCCTCGATGTGACGAATGCCAAAAACTGGGAATAGCTGGCCATAAAAAACGACGGCGCTGAAATTTGTTCTCCACCCAAAAACAGGTAGAAGGAGTGGAGCTAGATTCATGATTTTTTGCAGGGAGTCTGATGGGCTGTCCTCAATGTCATTCATGCAAAAAAGAACTAAAAATAGGATTAGCTGGTCATGAAAAATGACAGCAA
Source organism: Parhyale hawaiensis (assembly GCA_001587735.2). Lineage (NCBI taxonomy): Eukaryota > Metazoa > Arthropoda > Malacostraca > Amphipoda > Hyalidae > Parhyale > Parhyale hawaiensis. The sequence continues at coordinate 5,659,883 of LQNS02278125.1, read as the reverse complement.
TGAAATTTGCTTCCTACCCAAAAACAGGTAGAAGGAGTAGAACTATCTTCATGATTTTTTGCATGGAGTCTGGTGGGCTGTCCTCGATGTGACCCAGGCCTGAAAACTAACATTAGCTGGCTATAAAAATGATGGCGATGAAATTTGCTCCCACCGCGGGTGATGGTCTTACGCCACAGAGGCGCTCTAGTTTTCCCCTGAGCTCTTGGAGCACAAAATTGGTAGAACACCAGCGATAAAAAATATTGCTGCTAACTCAACCACGAAGAGAAGCGAAGGAAACGGGATTTTCGTGAAAGTAATTATCACACGCGAACGAAGTGAGAGACGTGATAATGTTTTCGTTGAAGATTTAATTATATTTGTTTGTATATATATATATTTGTCTGTCCACCCAATAAATGGTCGAAGGTGTTGAGAAATCTTCATAATTTTTGTAGGAAGTTTGGTGGTTTGGCCTAGAATGTGACCCATGCCAAAAAACCAGACCTAGCTGACCATAAAAAAATGACGGCGTTGTATTTTCCGCTACCGGGGTGAATTTGCCTTCACCGCGGCAGATAATCTGGAGCACGGGGCGTTCTATTTTTTTATGTTTTTATTGAAAAGCTAATCTCAGAGATTGGGGATGTACGCTCAACTCGTTCATCAAAAATGACTTCATTGAATTTGTCCCCTACTGCGGGGGATAGTTACTTTTATCTTCATTCAGTGACGGCGGGCACCACTAGCAAAGAGCAGTGACTATGATTCTTTTAATTTACTTTTATTACGTCATTTATCCTAAACTGTATAGGAAAACTTAGGAAATATGTCGCTTGTGTCACCGTTGCTAGTCATCAGCAGAAAGGATGCAGATTTGCATGGCTTCCTCTGGCAGCGATAGCAAGGGTCGTGGGGAGTACCTACCAATGCTGATGCATCCTACCAAACGAGTTGCTGTGAGGTACAAGTACAACTAAACGTACTGGCACAACCAGTCTTCTGCAGGAGCTCCTGGCTCTTGGTGTATGGGTGTGCTTCGTGCTTCTCTGCACTAAACTAAGAAAATTTCAAGTCTACCGTAAATATCTACTGCGCCTTTAGTGAGAAAGTTTCTATTTTTACATAAAGGCATGAAAGTGAAACGTAAATATTAGTGAGCAAGTCCCAAACGCAAGATATTTTGAAGTGCATGAGAAATACCAGATACTTGAGTTTGCCAAGGTAATTCGTGGAACAGCTAGCCTATAATAAACCTCAGGGCATACCTGTCCTTAGTTCATATAGTTGCGGGAAATTATCAATACGGATTCTGTATTATTGCTATTTAGCATAAGTACATTTATTTCTATTTGGGACGTTCTCTTTTTGTGTTGCTTGTTGATCACTATAATTTATTTGTTCGTCTCAGACGTACGTACTCTTAACGAGATAAGTTCAATAAATTTCCATCAACACAGATGCAGAGCTGTAGATATTGACATTATTTTATTTGTTTTGCACATCAAAGTATGTAGAACACAAGTAGCAGGCTGCTTTACACTACCATGAAAACTACATCGACTGCGCAGTGTTACCTGCCATGGTATAGCGCTGCCAGTATTGCAGCTTGAAACAATCCACCTACAAAATTTTATAACCACAGTACTTAGCAGTGTTATGAACATTCATTATTAATAAATAATCGATATAAAAGGTCTCATTTAACCTTATTAAGGTTGTCACTATTGTGCTACGTAATTACTTTTATTTCAGGGTGATTTTTCACTGAATAAAAGCTTTCCCAGTCTTGTTGACATTGGAAGGTACGTCTGTGAAGAATAGTTTCATTAAAGCCTTCTTTTCCAGGCACAACAACATGGCTGCAAGGCAGATAACAGCAGCCTTTGTGCTGGCTGTGTGGGCTTTCATGAGCAGCTATGCTGAAGGTGAGACACGAGAACCGCAAGATAATGCGCATTTCGTACACCACGGACTTGCAATGATACTGTGCATATCTGATTATCGTGGTCATCAGTCGTAACATCCTTCTTCTGCGCTGCTTCATACATTTTAGTAGTAATATGAACGGTATAGAGTAAAATTAACGGTATACGTGTGACAGTGCTGGGTTTCCCTCGTAGAGTACGGGTAACGGTATCATGCCGAGGTGGACTTTCCGCTTAGAGTAAGGCTAAGTGGGTAACTATAGCAGCACAATCCATAGCTACTGAGGTGGACTTCCACCGCAGAGTAGGGGTAAGAGCACCATACTGTGGTGGACTTCCCGCGTAGAGTATAAGAGTAACGGTACCATGCCGGGGTGGACTTCCGCATAGGGTAAGAGTAACGATACCATGCCGTGGTGGACTTCCCGCGTAGAGCATAAAAGTAACGGTACCATGCCGTGGTGGACATCCCGCGTAGAGCATAAAAGTAACGGTACCATGCCGTGGTGGACTTCCCGCGTACAGCATAAAAGTAACGGTACCATGCCGTGGTGGACTTCCCGCGTAGAGCATAAAAGTAACGGTACCATGCCGTGGTGGACTTCCCGCGTAGTAAGGGTCTGTCACAGCACCATTTCCTCTCAAAGTACCTCAAATAAGTAGGGGAAAAGCTTGTCGAAGCCATTAAAAAATATTCTTGGTCTTTCGCAGCTTCCAGATTGAATTTTCGTTGTTAGAAACCCAGAGTCCTTCGTGCGTACACATATATAGTCAGTAATCGCTTACCCTTGAATAGTAGTAATGTATATAGGATATATAATACCCTGTTGCTACCTAGGAGAATATGTGATTAGCGTTTTAAACGTATGAAAAGAAATGAAGAGTATAGTCAGCTGACCTCCAGGTTTTTGGGAATTTAGTAATAGTTATTGGGCCGACGGATCGGCCTAGTCTTGACCATTTTAGCCGAGTGTATTTAACTTTAACTTTGCGTGCCAAATGAGAAATGTTTTGAATTGATTATGTGATTGTCTCATGCCTAAATTACACATAAATTTTTGTGAGCATCGCACTATTTCCCACGCCTTCAAATGGGTACAGCGAGCATGATATCGGACAGAATTTTAGGCAGCCCGAGAAGCAGCTTCACGATTTTAGCTTCCGCCGAGTCCAAAGCTTCTGTAGGGAAAGGTCTTAAACTCTAAATCGTTGCACAAATTTGCAGAAAGTGATACCTAAACGATAACACGAACTGCATAGTGCAGGATTTTTAACTTTTTCGTACAGTAGACGACGAAAGAAGGAAAACTCATGTATTTTCTCATATATGGATGCAGTGCGCAACTAATCAGGGCGCTGCACCCTGAGGTATTCATGTTTACAAGTAACATCCTTAAAACTAATTAATACATGGGACAAGATTCGCTATCGACTTGGGGATTGGCCCAAGCAGGTAGTCGGTGTTAACCAATTAGCAACTAAAGAAGTCCCGGTAGCTCTTTTTTTTTACAGACACTCGTACGAGGTATTGTGTGTTTGTAAAATACTGGAAGAGGGTAACAATTAAAAATCTGTCTGCTTTATTCATCAGTGAGCAGGACCAGGAGCGTGCTGGGCTCCCCATGCGAGTATCCCGACGGAGTCATGGGCCGGTGTGAGGAACTCAACGCCTGCCGTCGTGACGGGGGGATTGTGAAGCGGAATGGCACCATCTCCATCTGCAACTCCTCCAGTGGTGGTGCCGTCCACGTCTGCTGCAGGAGGCCTTACCTTATCGCAAAGGACAGTAAGTCTTAGCGGTTATGTAACATAAATTAGTCTCTGCACCATAGACTTTTCTTTCTTTATTTGCTGCATTATACACGGTTTTTCGTGGCAGGGTTCCTTTATTATTATTAATTGGCAGCTGCTGCTTATCTCCCTTATCGTTGATATTAAGGCCGTGGAACACTTCAAGGTGCGGTATCGCTCATTATGATGAGTGCAATAACCAGATGAGAAAATAATATATGAGTTTTCATCTCTCGTGCAGTGTGTGAAGTGTGGTCCAAGTACTGGGGGTCGGCGTCCCACTTGCAGAACGCCACATGCATCAGCGAGAGGCCCCTCATCTACGGTGGAGAGGAGGCCTTGCTCGGGGAGTTCCCCAATATGGTGAGACGATACTCATATAGCGTGCTTGCAAGTTCATAGTTGTATCAGTTGCAAACTACCGTTTAAAAGATTAGGCCTACAGTTTTACAAATTAAACTGATTGAAGTTTTACAAATGCAGATTGCAGTTTTACAGTGTTACTAATGACAGATCGTTGCTTTACAGATTTTAGCTTTACAAATAACATATTAGAGTTTAGCAAAATTACAACATTGCAGCACGTTACGGTGCCGTTAATTCACACGGAGCGAAAGAGATACTCTAATCATCTGAGGTTTAACTTGTTCGGACTTGAGCAGTGGTCTGTAGATTCGCAGCTCTAAACCAAATTTCACTCGTTAACTATGAACCGATTACTTTTGAGACTGTTCAGTAGAATTCAATTTTCGCCGCACCGAGTATGTTCTCTTTGCGATTATCGCCCATTTATCTTTATCACACTGTGCCGATAGAAAAGGTACACACCTGTCACCTCGATGTGGCATGTCCATAGTACATCCAATCTGCTCCAACTCATCATATCTCCACGCGCTTCTCATTGGCTGCGACTATTCATTTGAGGAGGCTCAAGAATTATACCTTGAGGAGGCTCAAGAATTATACCTTGAATAACAAAATGGTATCGGTGATAGGGTACATAATCCTGGGATTCACGCTTATCTATTAGAGTGCGTCCAGGCCTTACGGAATGCACCATCGTCCTGAGAGGCAAATGCGGAGACCCGGACGCGAATTTTTTTCCTGAACCTTTCAGCAAGTACAGTCTCAAGGCAGCCAATGGCGTGGCAGGTCACAGGCCACAGTGGGAGGGGCGTAGGGTGATGCTCAGTGATGGTGTTGCACTCTGATGCATACTCTGAAAACACTNGCTTCGTGCTTCTCTGCACTAAACTAAGAAAATTTCAAGTCTACCGTAAATATCTACTGCGCCTTTAGTGAGAAAGTTTCTATTTTTACATAAAGGCATGAAAGTGAAACGTAAATATTAGTGAGCAAGTCCCAAACGCAGGATATTTTGAAGCGCATGAGAAATACCAGATACTTGAGTTTGCCAAGGTAATTCGTGGAACAGCTAGCCTATAATAAACCTCAGGGCATACCTGTCCTTAGTTCCTATAGTTGCGGGAAATTATCAATATGGATTCTGTATTATTGCTATTTAGTATAAGTGCATTTATTTCTATTACGGACTTTTTTTTTTTTTGTGCTGCTCGTTGATCACTAGCTATAATTTATTTGTTCGTCTCAGACGTTTTCTTAACGAGATAAGTTCAATAAATTTCCATCAACACAGATGCAGAGCTGCAGATGTTGACATTACTTTATTTGTTTTGCACATCAAAGTATGTAGAACACAAGTAGCAGGCTGCTTTACTCTACCATGAAAACTACATCGATTGAAGAATAATACCAGCCATGGCATAGCGCTGCCAGCTTAGGTATTGCAACTTGAAACAATCCACCTGCAAAATTTTATAACCACAGTACTTAGCAGTGTTATGAACATTCATTATTGATAGATAATCGATGTAGAAGGTCTCATTTAACCTTCCTAAGCGTTGTCACTATTGCACTATGTATAATTATTTTTATTTCAGGGTGTTTTTCACAGAATAAATGCTTTCCCGGTCTTGTTGAAATTGGAACGTACGTCTGTAAAGCATCATTTCATGAAAGCCTTCTTTTCCAGGCACAACAACATGGCTGCAAGGCAGATAACGGTAGCGTTTGTGCTAGCTGTGTGGGCTTTCGTGAGCAGCTATGCTGAAGGTGAGACACGAGAACCGCAAGATAATGCGCATTTCGTACACAACGGACTTGCAATGATACTGTGCATATCTCGTTATCGTGGTCATCAGTCATAACATCCTCCTTCTGCGCTGCTTCGTACATTTCAGTAGTAAAATGAACGGTATAGAGTAAAGTTAACGGTATTCATGGTACAGAGCTGGGCTTCCCTCGTAGAGTACGGGTAACGGTACCATGCCGAGGTGGACTTTCCGCTTAGAGTACGGGCAACTAACAGCACCATCCATAGCTACCGAGGTGGACTTCCACCGCAGAGTAAGGGCAATCTCAACATACTGTAGTGGACTTCCAGCGTAGAGTATAAGAGTAACGATACCATGCCGTGGAAGACTTCCCGCGTAGTAAGAGTGTGTCACAGCACCATTTCCTCTCTAAGCCCCGCAAATAAGTAGGGGAAATGGCTTGTCGAAGCCATTAAAAGATGTTCTTGGTCTTTCGCCGCTTCCAGATAGAAATTTGTTAGGCCTATCGTTGTTAGAAACCCTGAGCCCTTCGTGCGTGCACCTATATAGTCAGTAATTGCTTTACCTTTGAACAGTAGTACACATATTGGATATATAATGCCCTGTTGCTGCCTAAGAGAATATGTGATCAGCGTTTTAAGCTTATGAAAAGAAATGAAGAGTATAGTATTCTGAATTCCAGCTTTGTGGGAATTTAGTAATAGTTATTGGGCCAACGGATCGGCCTAGTCTTGACCATTTCAGCCGAGTGTATTTAATTTTAACTTTGAGTGTCAAATAAGAAGTATTTTGAATTGATTATGTGATTGTTTCATACCTGGATTACACATGATTTTTTTTGCGGGTATCGTGCTATTTCCCACGTCTTTAAATGGGCACAGCGAGCATGATATCCGACAGAATTTTTAGCCGCCCGAAAAGCAGTTTCACGATTTCAGCTTCCGCCGAGTCTTAAACTCTAAATCATTCCGCAAATTTGCAGAAAGTTATACCTAAATGATAGCACGAACTGCATAGTGCAGGAAGTTTTAACTTTTTGTATATGTAGTAGACGACGAAAGAAAGAAAGAGAGAAAACTCATGTATTTTCTCATACGGATGCAGTGCCCAACAAATCAAAACGCTGCACCCTGAGGTATTCATGTTTACAAGTAACATCCTTAAAACTAATACATGGGACAAGATTCACTGCCGACTTGGGGATTGACCCAAGTAGGTAGGTATTCGGTGTTAACCAGTTAGAAGCAAAAGAAGTCCCGGTAGCTTTTTTTTTACAGACACTCGTACGAGGTATTTTTGGGTTTGTAAAACACTGGAAGAGGATAACAATTAAAAATCTGCTTGTTTTATTCATCAGTGAGCAGAACCAGGAGCGTGCTGGGCGCCCCATGCGAGTTTCCCGACGGAGTCATGGGCAGGTGTGAGGAGCTTAACGCCTGCCGTCGTGACGGGGGGATTGTGAAGCGGAATGGCACCATCTCCATCTGCAGCTCCTCCAGCGGTGGTGCCGTCCACGTCTGCTGCAGGAGGCCTTACCTTATCGCACAGGACAGTAAGTCTTATCGGTTATTTAAAATAAATTAGTTGCTACCCTATAGACTTTGCTTTCTTTATTTGCTGCAATATACACGATTTTTCGTGGAAGGGTTCCATTATTATTATTATTACTATTATTTGACAGCTGTTGCTTCTCTCCCTATATCTATGATATTAAGGCCGTGGAACACTTCAAGGTGCGGTGTCGCTCATTATGATGAGTGCAATAACCAGATGAGAAATAATAGATGAGTTTTCATCCCTCGTGCAGTGTGTGACGTGTGGTCCAAGTACTGGGGGTCGGCGTCCCACATGCAGAACGCCACATGCATCAGCGAGAGGCCCCTCATCTACGGTGGAGAGGAGGCCTTGCTGGGGGAGTTCCCCAATATGGTGAGACGATACACATATAGCTGTGCTTGCAAGTTCACAGGGGTACCGGTTGCAGATTACCGTTTTACAGATTACAGTTTTACAAATTACTGATTGAAGTTTTACAAATGGCAGATTCCAGTTTTACAGTATTACTAATGACAGATCGTTGCTTTACAGATTTCAGTTTTACAAATTACACATTAAAGTTTAACAAAATTACAACATTGCAGCACCTTACGCTGCCCTTAATTCACTCGGAGCGAAAGAGATACTCTAATCATCTGAGGTTTAACTTGTTCGGACTTCAGCCGTGGTCTGTAGATTCGCAGCTCTAAACCAAATTTCACTCGTTAACCATGAACCGATTACTTTTGAGACTTCAGTAGAATCCAATTTTCGCCGCACCGAGTATAACCTCTTTGCGATTATCGTCCAATTATCTTTATCACACTGTGCCGATAAAAGACGTACACACCTGCCACCTCGATGTGGCATGTCCATAGTACAGCAAATCCGCTCCAACTCTTCATATCTCCACACGCTTCTCATTGGCTGCGACTTTTCATTTCAGGCTCAAGAATTATACCTTCAATAACAAAATGGCATCGTAATAGGGCACATAATCCTGGGATTCACACATATCTATTAGAGTCCGTCCGATCCTTACGGAATGCACCATCACCCTGAGCGACAAATGCGGAGACACGAACAGAAGCACATCCTCTACGTTCAGTCCACACCCCATCCAAATTGAGCTAAAAAAAATTATTTATGGCCGAAAACGGACTGTCTTGTCAAACACACCCGTTAGGGCGAGCACAATGACCAGCCTAGACAAAAGTGGGAACACAGGCACGTAGTTTGGGATTAGTATAACCTCCATCAAGCTCGACGAAAAAATTATGTAATTTCGTAAAAGCTCACGGCACAACCTTTGGGGCATGCCCTACCTATCCCCTGAACAGACAGGTGCGGAAGCACTGGCACACATGTGCCATGCTCCCAATACCACCAGGCTTCCGCTTACACAACAGCGAGCTGTAACTAAATAATAACTAAATACTTCGGTCATGTGCAGGCATCGGTGGGACGGCGGGAGGCGTCTGGGCAGTACATCTGGGAGTGTGGTGGCAGTCTTATCACACCCATGTTTGTCCTCACCGCAGCCCACTGCATCAGGTAAGTATCATCCATAATCTATGACAACTATAATCGTCATAATCTGTGGTGGGCATTCGATGATTTGTTTGGACTAGGGACATCTTTGTTGATGACAACATTTTTCGGATTTGTTGTTATTGATATTTTTATCGAAACGTCCCCGGCTTTTGAGTAATCAAAACTATAATCATGACGTGCAAAAGGCTGAGGCGTTCAACGCAATCCAAGTCTTGGGAAGTTATCGAATGCCCGCCAATGATAATGAATTATGAAACACATTGTCTATGTATTAATCTGTTTAATTGTGCGAATCGAGTAAACCAAACAGGAACGCTGTAGGAAGCGTTTCTGAACAGTATATCGCTTCTCAGTGTTTCGTGGAATCGTGTTCCTCGACTCTTCGTTTTCCTCGCTTAACCCCTTAAGGGATTTATTTTCGTTGAGAATTTTCAATTTTAGAATGAGAACAGTCCTCCATCTTATTATATTATAACAATGATATATAAAAATATCATAATACTCGTCTTTGACTCAGCTAACGCACTTCTTTTGTTTGTATGTCTCAACCCGCCCCGTCCACAGCTACACGCTGCATGATGGGCTGATTATTCATTTCGTTCTAGTTTCTGATAATCACTGCACTGCGCTTAATCACAAACTAAACTATGTAATGGTACTAAGAACTGAATCGTTCGCTCTGTTCCTATAATCTGTTTTAATCTCTTGCAGCGAGAACCACGTTGTCACGCTGGGGGAGCACGACCGCTCCCTGGAGGGTGAAGGGGTCCTGTCCCGACTGAACTTCGGCATGCCGGACGGCCTGGCGGGGGCGGATCTCATCCGCTCCAGCAGCGCGACATTCGACTCCGTCGAACAAATAATTGACGTGAGTAATAATACCACAATCTGGTTTATCTTTGTAACTGAGATGCAGGCGGGGGCCAGGTTAATTAATGAAATTCTGTCACATAAACTGTTTGAAAAGGAACTGTTCACATTTTGATTTAGGTTAAATAAAAATAGTTTCTATTATTGTGTACAGAAAGATTTTGAATAGTCAGCTTGCAAATTTTAATAGGGTGCTCAGGGTGCTCGAAAACTCACTGTACACTCATTAATCATATTTATTATATTTTATATTTTAATAACCATGTTGTTTTAAGAACGAGAGAACACGCGCTACAACAAAAGCTGTACATACATAGGTACACAAAAAAATGGTAAGACCGCACTTTTTTCCGAAGAAAGAATTATGCATGGGTAGCAATATAAAGTTGCGTATTGAATTTTAAGTTCCCCGTAGTTTCTGTTGGGACAGTAGCCAATAATAATTATTAGTAAAGTATGGGCCAGAGAATAACTATATGTATTCACATGCTTCCCTTCTATGGCGAAAGCATATTATAGTCATAGTGTAGGGAAATACAAATATGTGTTAATGAATATAGCATGAATATTTATTTAGCGACATATAGTATATGAAAAATAAATACCTTGTGCAGATTATTGATAAATAGTAACAATATAGAAAGGCGATTTAAATAAGCAAATGAATTGATAGATTTTTTCTAGTACAGGATGTTGAGACAAAGTAAAAGACAGAACGGTTGTTTGTATAGGTACACTATACTTGACAGGATTTTTTGCCTCGCACAGGTTGTGGAGACGTACCAGTACCCCGAGTACCAGAGAAGGTACCACGACATCGGCTTGATGCGGCTCCAGCGGCCTGTAAGTCACCCATGAGCGTTAGCTGATGAAATATATATGTTCATTCGCAATACATTTCCCTATACTCGATGATGATCTGACACCTAAAAAGGACAGACATTCAGATTGACGGACAACGGATTTTCGACATACATTTGACGTGTTACTTTTTTTCTTTGTCATCAGGCGATACTGACGAACCGAGTGTTGCCATCCTGCCTGCCATCGTCTCCTTCACAGCAGTTCAGCCGCTCCTCGTCTTTTGTTGTTGCCGGCTGGGGCGCCACTGAAGGTAATATACGTCATAAATTTGATAATTGCTTAAACGAAAGATAAATGTCATCACTAATTATTTATTTATTAATTTTTCACTGAACTGCTCGATCGAAATTCTGCGGCTATGGCTGACTGTGAAGAATGATATAGCGCCAAACGAACTCCTTGCCCGACCAGTGATGTGCGAAAGGAGCAAAACATCGTAAAAGTGACTTTAAATGATGTCCCAAGTAGACCACGGGAGGTTTCGTGGATTCTAACATAGACTCTTGTCCCATGCTAAGTGATCGCCGATGTTTGTTTGACTTTAGCTCACCTGTAGAAAATGCAAATGTATTATGGTTGACCGATGTAAATATCTACAGAACAGTGTAAGACCGCTATGCACATAATTCACTAATTTCACTTCTGCTAACGCTTCCCGTCTGAGCAGACGACCCTTACGGAGGCACTAATACTCTAATGAAAGTCAAGATCGACTATATCGAGTCGAACGAGTGCTGGCTGCGGTTCAGCGTACTGCCGGAGTTCCGCCCCCCGTGGGGCATCACCACAGACATCATCTGCGCCGGCGCTGAGAACAAGGATTCTTGTCCCGTGAGTAGCGAACAAGTCAACCATATTGTCCCGTGAGTAGCGAACAAGTGAACCATATTGTCCCGTGAGTAGCGAGCAAGTCAACCATATTGCTGGGCGGCGGGAAGAGTATGCCTTGAGAAGCCTAGATGGTTTAAATGTTTCAGACTCAGTTTCAGAACTTCACTCCCCTGGCTCAGTTGTAGCGTTTTCCATACCTACCCTGGATACCTTGAGTGACTTCGAAGCAGGTCCATTTGGTGTAATATACACTATCGCACATGCGGAGGTGCTTCCTGAATTTTTGAACATACGAAAACGAAACTTAGGCAGACTTTACGAAAACGAAACTAAGGCAGATTTTACGAAAACGAAACTTAGACAGACTTCTTTAAATTAATTCTTAAGGAAAGAAAACTGAGTGCTTATATTCAGGGTTACATACTCTGTGTAGCCAAAGCGCTCTCTGACCATTTGTTTCGACGCAAAAGTCTCTGCTAGTCCTGTCAGGGTTAAATGAGCTCCATCACGCCGTCGGTAGCAGCAGGTAATTCGTTCTCAGTTTAAAAGTATTTCAGAAAATATACATTTAAATTTCTCTGTTGCAGGGGGACAGCGGTGGACCCCTGATGCAGAACTCAGACCTGCCCCAGTTGGAACCAGGTCGCTGTATGCCTCGTGTTGTGGCCGGCATCGTGTCCTTCGGTCCCACCTGCGGACAGCTCGGGGCCTACACCCGCGTCACCTCCTACCTCGACTGGATAACCAGCATCGTGGCTCCTAAAGCGTTGCCCGGAAGCTGAAGAGGACGCGGGCTTGGGGCTGCTGGGGTATCATAGAGGTGGAAGAGGGATCGTGTGCGGTGTCCCATGGAACAGGGGACCCATGTTTTGCTTGATATACTGCGTGTACCTTGTCTTTTCCTTTCTTTTGAGTCACAACTGTTTCTGATAGAGATGCTCAAACTTTAATTATAACTTATATTAAGGTGTTAGAGGGAATGTATGACGGACAGTGCTGGGAAATTGCCGGAATAGTGCAAGTGAAAAATTGGGCCATTTTAGTATGTTTTATCTGGGCTTAGTTCCACCCCTTAATGAAGTAATATAGCTATTGATAGGAATAACTTGTTGGTCATTGATCGCAAAGGCACTACTTTTGCGCGTAAAGTTAGTGAGCTCCCTAGCGAGATAACACAGTCTATAGTTAGAGACTTGCAACGGTTCGTCGCTCATGTTAGTGGAGATGCTTCATTGTTTCTCACTCGGATTTTTTACAGACAGACTGCTCCGGCACAAACGGAAGCTGGCTGTATTGGGAGCAGTTTGGTGTCCGTACATGTCAGTTTATTCTGAAACGGGAAGATTCTCAGTGCGTGGCCAACTCTTGTGAGGGTGGATGACGTTGTGCCACTAGTGAAAATGATCAGTTACGTATTGCATACCGGCGGGCTGAGTTTTCTCGATGGGAGTATTTTTTTTCATGGAGAAGGAGATGGCAACTGCTATGATCTTAGGAGCGACACAGTGTACAAGCGTAAAAAATGAATCGACTTGTTGCATTGGATGTTATCAACAATGCGGAGTACATTAAAGTGCTATGCTCGCCCGCTACCATATATGGGCTGGAGAGTAAAGGGATCACTTCAAACAAAAGCTGTTGGAATAGCCAATTGTAAGTTAGTGTGAGGTCGAATGTTCTGTTCGTTAGGCAGATCAGCGGGAAGAGTAACTTGTAAAATAGTCATTTTAGCGCTGAAGTAAACGCTATAGCGGCTTGTTAAATAAAAATTGCCTCGTGTCAGCACATTTCGCTTCCTTAAAGGCTAAACGTATCATGATTGCAGAGTCGGATTGACGATATCCACCTACGACTCCGATTTTGGACACAGCCCAGGCTTAAACTCAGACTCGGACTCTGTGAACCCCTAAATACATCTGACCCTTTACGACTCCGACTCCTACTCCGCAACTGTGATACGTACTTGACCTGTTAACCCTTAACTGGCCACTTCTACAGTGCTGCTCTGTCGAGAGTGTTCTTTTGCTGTTCAATAAAGGGTGAAGCGCCCCCTGCCAGGTGGCCAGACCTAATGACGCGTCAGCGTAATGCATTTAATTTCGGGCCTCATCAGCCTTTCGCAGGAACAACGTGGGTCCAGGATATGCTGCTCGCATATCGTTCATGCTACCGTATCTACGCTACCGAGTTGAAATATATTTGAAAACGATGAGTGCATTGCTCATCATCGCTTCCATTTGCTCGTATACAAAGCATGTGTGGCCTCGGTATAGACTTCATTTCAAAAACGCTTCAAAGTCATATTGGTAGAGAAGCAAAATGCCACCTATCAACATAAGATCGACCGGAGCGATATGGGAACACTTCTCGAGAGCGAAGAGAGTTGTGAGCTTGGAGTAAAGATTTAAAGATACTACAGTAGGAGCTTTACTCCAAGGTTGTGAGTGCCTGTGAAAATGCAGCCCACGGCATCAACATATGTCGTCGATAACACACAACGGGATGATTGGGCGCTTACTCCTCTCGGTGAGAATGCTTCGTTTCTTTTAAGTCCAGAAAGCCAACCAACAAACAGACAAACAAGAAGACAGACGGACAGACAGACTGGGTCGTTTATCTCTTTACTGAGTGAACTGCATTTTAATGAAACGTTCACAAACCAGAAATTTCTGCCTCTTGAGGCTTAATACCGTGGATAGCGCTTGAGAAAACTGAATTCTGCTCAGCAGTCTGAACGATGGAATTTTCTCTCAAGCTTAATCGGTTGTCGAACACGACCTGAAACTCAATCCAGTGAAGCGAATTGAAGGTCTATAATTTATATTTTTGAGTAAATTAATGGCTAGCGTTTGGCATTACCTCGATTGTAGCGTGTGAGTTGGAGATGCCTACACACATCTATAAATGTTAACCACAGGTTCGACTCATGCATGCATGGTCTCGTTAACAGGTTGTTTATACGGCCGTTATATTCCTGCTAGAGCTTATGCTGATCTTCATACTGACTTGGAATCGCTCTTCTAGCGTTTCCACACATTCTGAAAGCAAGTTACCAGAGTATGGTTACCAATTCTTAAGTTTGAGCGCCGATAAAGCACTTATCTGTTCTAGAAACAATCAGACTGGTTACCAAAAGTTTCTTTTGAGCACTGATTACAGCACCTAACAGTTCAGACTACAATCAGGATGGTCACCAAAAGTTTCTTTTGAACAATGATTAAATAGGATCTATCAGTTCATATCCGCCTAGTCGTGCTTCGTCTGTACACAGAAAGACTTACAGGTTTTGGGACCATACTATTCTAAATTTATCATACACTGAGAACAGGCTGTCCCAGAACAACTAGTCCCGTGCACCGACAGAAAAACATGCAGTTTACGTGCTGTTTAGGCACAGTGAGGCAGTGGGGGGGGAAGGGGGGTGTTCGTTGTATGAACACGGGAAGGCGTGCTTATTTTGGAAGAACTCTTTTTTCAGTATAGGGAGTGTTTTCTGCTTCACATTTTTTTTTGTAAGAAAACCTTCATTTCAGCCGCTTCGCAAGCAATTCTGTTTGCTATTAGTTTGACGTTTGATAACAGTCTGTCGTGCTGATTTTTTAACTGAGTGCTACAATTAAGCACAGCGTATTTCGATTGTACTGTAACCGATTTTATTCAGTCTATTTCGTAGTAAGCTTATGTTTTATACATTAGGGAAACTTTTATGCCTACTGCAGGTGTTGAGGTTACTTTACCTGAGATATTTTCCTACCATTAAGCTGTTTTTTACCATCTATATGTTCTAGGAAAATATACTGTATACAAAACTCACATGCCATCATTTACCAGAAAGCTGTTGACATGAATTGATATTTAAGCTACTCGACAGATTCTGTAGACTGCGGTCATTAGCAACTACTAGTGCACTATAGGCAAGACAACAAAATACCTACCGTATATATCTTGAATATTCAGTCATCTATCTCTTCGTAAGTTAGGTGAGGTCTTCGCCAATCCCAAAGTTATTCCTAAAATTAATCATCTTCAAATTCTCATTTCATAGCAATTAAGTGACTAAAGTGCGTCCGGTTGGGAGTAAAATTCAGCCTTCGAGACCGACCGGACTTGTCTAAAATTTTAGGCAGGTGCTCTGCCTTCGATCCACTGATTGTGTTTCAAGCGTTGATCCTTAATTAGTCACTCTGTGATACTTCCAGAAACCTATAGTTTTGCTCTGTAAAATGGAGTTTCCAGACAGCTCAGTGTGGTCGGGCTGCTTCTTCAACCTGTGACACGATTCAGAGTAACAAAAGCAGCGCTCCTGGCTGAAATTCCAGTCTGTCTCGAAATCCTAATTTTTCTGGCCAATCGATAGCACCGTAAGAAAAAAGAAAGAAAGAAAGAAAGAAAAAAATCATTTTTAAGTCATCCAGACAAAGCGTAAAACTGTGCAGAATGATCATGACACCAACTCTACTATTCGGTTGCAGAGCCTGTCGATCCATCTATTCGCCAACTCTGTGGGAATGTATCGCGTGTTGAAGTCAAGCGACAACATTAACTTTTGGTCAAGAGTTTGGAAGCAAAACACACAGGATCCTTGATAAGTGTGAATAGAAGTGCTGCGGCGCACTCGGACAGCCCTGACTTGGAGGTGTTCTCCACCTCCCGGCTTCTTGAAGATCTTGGTGATGTCCCCCATGTTGGACGTAGTGTATGCCGTTCTTGTTAGCGTAGTGTCGTTATAAAAATCGTCAGCAGTCTCCATGGGTGGGTAGGCACTGCTTTCAATCACTTCCATTATAAATGCTTCCTTCTTAATCAGACCTTCATGAAACCGAACGTGAAATTCACGAGCTTTTTCCCAGAATTTAGTGGAGAAATCTTTGGAGCCTGGAAAGAAAAATCTTTGGTAGCCAATGTGAGGTCCGAAGACGTTCTCAGCCTCGATGCCCCAGTAGCGCCGCTCGTTCAGGTCGTGCCATGAGACTAAGTCCAAGTTTTCTGGTGCGTTTCCAGACTCCAGACACAAACTCAACAGCACGTCTTGTATGGCAGTACACAGCGCTGAATGCAGTTTGACGCCTTCTGACTTGCTCTTGGATATGAACCGAGAAGTTACAGCTGAGTCAACTTCACGAAAGACAAACAATGTTTGTGGCTTCTTGTCGCCCACATTAGGGAAAGTCTTTCGTAGCAACGACCCTGTGGAGGCATCTCGCTCTTCTTGTCGTTGATAATGACGATATAGCTCAGGATCCTTAGCCAATGTTTCTTTGATATCTTCCAGAAGTTTTTCATGCACTTCAGGGCCGAAATACTCGGCAAGCTGAAGGTCATCTTCAATAGCCTCTCCCTCCAGAACTGCATTTAGAAGTGCCAAGAAATGGCCGCATATTCGTATAGAAGAATGGCCGTCTGTGATGAGGTGGTGAAAGCCAAAAAGGAAATTATAATGATGGTCGAACCCTTCATCTCCTTGAATACTTGATTCCCTTTTAGCACGCATGACGGTGACCCTCCACATCGGTCCTTCAGCTGTTTCGTACTTCTTCTGCGTCTGTTCAATGTAAACTTCCTCCAGGTCAGCTGCTTCGGGCATCCACTGAAAAGTGCACGGAGATATGTCTTTTTGCTTTTTAACTTTCAAATGTTACATCGAACGAGCAAAATATGTAATACTAAAGCATGAAGGTAGTTTATAATGAATATTTCAAATTTAAAGTTTATATTATTCATAAATCAAACACTAACGTTACAATAGGTAACAGTGGAAAAGATGGTGCACGTCCGACTTTAGATGAACCGATAGTTATATAGTTCCGAAAGGCGAAGGAATATGGCAGATGATAGCTCATATCATAATTCCGTCGCATTTGTGAAGACCGATGCTTATTCGCCCAACTAAAAACCAGGGCTGCCAGTGAAACCTTAATATGATGAGAGGGTCACCTATACAGAATAATATTTGATGAAGGACTTGTATATACATATTCATGTAATTTATTAAGGAGATAAAAAATGAATTGAGATATCAATAATAATAACGAATGTTCTAAGATGTGTGCTGCCAATCGAGCGCGTGAATAGCGAAAATTTTCCATAATATTAGCTAGGATAAAAGTTGTTAACATAGGTACAGTACGCTTTATTCGTTATCACGAAATTGGAAATTTCGATACAAAAAAATTTTCGAACTTATAAGTTGTGACCTTCATATTGTTACTGAGCGGTAGAACAATGGATCTGGCAGTGCAGTGTAGTGTAACCTCAGTGTAGCGTAATACGCAATGCAATGTAGTTTGTTATGATGGCATTACCAGTATCGAATGTAACTTTAGTATTAAGCTGTTCCTGTGTACCATGTCCCTATGTGTACTATCTAATAAATCAAATTATTACTATTAATACGTTAACTGCTCACAGAAATTTGCTAATGAGGCTGATTGTAAATAGTTCGAGATTGAATTTCGATAAAATCTTTCGAGGCAGAGACAGAATAAGCTCAAATAAAAATCAAACGACTCGGTGATTCAAGAAATGTGTTTATCAGCGAGATATACAAATTCATAGATATATACCAACTGTGGACGACAATAATCGGAGATTGGGCGAGCAAAGTGGCCTAAAATTGGCTAAGATAAATTTTGTAATTTACCCTTGTTTCTTTCCAATAGTTAAATTCTTTGCGTCTACGAGAACAGTTTATTTTAGTTTTCAACTCGGTGCGTTGATTGGAACAAATTTCATCAATTTATCAATTTGCCATTAGCCTCATTTATGAGGATTGGGCATTAAAGTTCGTGTTGTCAATAGTGGAGTAAATAGAGCATTTACGTGCAAAAAAATCCTTGCATTTGGAGGAACAGCTAGCTGGCTATTCCCACCCCAGATTTTCGAGAATCTTACTGTAAATACCCAGCTATCTTACCATTCCTGAAGAAACCGCAGAGGTATACCCTTTCATAACAATAGTTAATAATTTTGTACTGCCCCAAAGGACCAATCAGTCCCGTAATAAATAGAGTTATTTCTATGGAAATTGGTGATTGACTCGAGACAGTAAATAGCTAAGTCCGAAAACAGTCAACTCCCGGTTTAAAATTTAGGTCACTATGTAGGGTATTATTTTTCTGCTCACCAACCTGCAGGTCGATCTTCTCTTCCTTCATCCTGCAGAGCCACATCTGACCGTCACCGCTCTGGCGGACGCACACGCGCAGGTTCGGTAACTTCCTGCGTAAGAAATGATACTATGGTTAGATTAGATAGTATAGATGGTGGACTGACATAGAGTAGGAATGGAAGCCTACATAGTACTCTAATTTCATTTGATCTACTGCGATTACGATGATAACTGGTAGAAGTTGTGGACTTCAATCGCACAGCCAATAGCAATGGGATGACAGAAATTAAACACAAGTAGTGAGGTGTTCGTTGGATATAGAGAGTATCAGTAACAAGCCCAGGTATAATCAACTTGACTTCACATCCCAACTAACAAATGAGCATGCACTGCAGATATATGCCTGGTAAACTGTATAAGCATGCTCGGCTGCAATCGATCACATTTTGTCAGATCTTCGATACCAAAGACGGAAGATTCATGTGACAGCTGCGACCATCGACGGCCCCATGTGCAGGTTATTACAGTGTCCTCCCATGCAGGGGACTGTGAATGTCAGCAACCCTGACGCCGCAATTCTTGCATTGCAAAAATTCATCTACATGGCAGAGAGGCGAACACACGACCTCAGCGTGCAAGTGCAGCACTTGTCCATTCTGCTGCTGACAGGGTTAAAAGTAAATTGATCGATTGGTTATAACACTGAATAAGCTTCCTATTTCATGACAAGCTAATTTAAGATTAATCCTCAATCACCGAAAGCCGGGATTTTCTGAACGTTTGGCACAATCTACTTCTACCTTAAAACCATTATGTGGTTTCGTGGTTCTAATTTTTGCGTGGCGCATCTAACGGATTATCATTTTTTCCTGAAAATTAGTGAGAACCGACCTGTAGAGATGCTGCAGCGCGGTCAGCACGGTGCTGCGCTGCAGCTCAGCACGACACACCACCGTAATGCAGTACACTGATAGGTGGACATTGTGGTGGTTGGAGAACTCAAAAAATTTTTCTAGCCCACCCAATTTTCTTAGTGCCCGATCCCTGAAATCGTCGTCTGCACTCATTTTAAGCAGATCTGTGAAAAATAAACGTTGACTGTGAGTTGCACACACAAAAACAGCAAATCAGGCCCAGCAAAACTATAGTCACTTAAGAGATCAAGTAACTCATCCGCTCTATAGGCTAACAAACTACTGCTTTTGTTCTAAAGCAAGAGGCAGCAGATAAATTGATTATTCACACCACGTGGGATGAATGGCGTAAGTGACACTACTTGGACCTTTTCCAAAGTTCCTCAAAGTAACCCAAGACAAAGATACAGCTGATCTACATGCCTAAAGGAACATTGCAACTTGCCAGTTGTATGTAGATAATACCTGCACACGTCGATAGGTATAGATAAGTTTCGTAAATTTAGCACAGTAGTCCAGAATAGGTTTTATCCAAGTGATTTCCATACAGTATTCTCAGCAAACCCATTGTAATATTTCTTGTTTGTTCCAGAACTAATATTAATGTAGTTAACCTCCAGAAGGTATTCATTTTAGTATTATCTTGTTTTAGTTAAAATTAGTAATGCATGACAAAGTCGCTCCTAGCCTTGGTATTAGCATTTAAATCCAAAACTACGACTGTTTTTTTTTTTTTCGTCGTAGTATTTTTAGTGAGAACTAGCTTGCAATCAATAGAAAATACTAGAATAACAGAGTAGCAATATTTAGGTGGTATGTAGGCTAATGCTGAAATTAAGATTTTTACTTTCCTTATTCACACAACTGGATAAAAAATACTTTAGTCTCTCTCACTAACCAGCATCTTTAACTTAGAAATCTATCACCATAATCATACGAGTTTAATCATCGCCTTAGCCAGTGGTTCCTAACCTTTTCTGTGCCTAGCACCGTTTGAGACTTGAAATATATTCCCACAACTCTCCCCCATACACACAAAATTAAAAAAAGATATGATGATGATGATGATAATAATGAAATTTACAATAAATTTGTACCACCAATTTGCTTCACTTAATTTTTAGATGAATCATTGTATAATCCAAAATTTCTTCTGTTTTTCCTCTTTTTCCCCGATTTGCTGTTCTTATGCACGTTCATCCTGTGTGGGAAGACCCTCGTGCATGGGTTCCACGTTTATATCGAATGACTGTGCCCCTTTTTTTCCTCTGTGAACTGCATTTGTTAAGGGAGCAGAGACCCAAACTATTCACTATAATTATATCATAACCCTTCATACAACTACCCTGCCAGTCATCTCACAATGACTTAGTTAACTGTCAAATCATGAACAACTGACATATCGATAAACCACTTATCATAATAGTTTTTATCACCCGTTTGAAACTGGATCTTCGATCTATTTTATGAAAGGTGAATTAGAAATACATACAGTAACGTCAAAACACGATATTGTGCCGCCAGCACATTGCGTGCAGCAAGCACAGCCTCCGACGTCCGCTGAGAGTTAATAAAAGAGCTCGCTGAGATGAAATGTTCGTTCATTCCTCCGCTGCAGCCGTAATAGACAGTCACTCAGTCGTTATCTACTANGATCGCCACCCAGCAGAGTTTATTAGCAAGTATAATCACTTTGCAGCTTGAGTATAATTACACCTGGCGTTACCAGCCGAAGATCGGAAATCATCATTTACGGAAGAAATTCAGAACCCGCTTGAGTTCGCGTAGATTGTTCTCAGTAACTGGAAATAAATATATAAGCTAAAGGCGATATAATATATTTCTACGGTAAAAGAAGAAATGGCAACTATCTGGCTACAAGACGTTCCAAACTATGCCATATTTACTATGGAAATTCAGACTTTAAAACAACAGAACAAGAGTAGAAGACATCCCGGTTAAGTTAATTCTGGAGCAATCCAACAATGTTAGTTATCAATTACACATCCCTGCTCGCGTAAGAACAGATGCCAATGCTCCGAAAGCATATGTGAGAGTGGGTGGGTCATTTGATACCACTTTGCAATCTTCATGAAAGCATTATTATTTCAATAAGTTACATCCAGAGAAAGCTCTCTCCAGCAAATTTAGATTTACTTTTAACAGATGAATCGAAGTTGATTTAAAATTGGATTGACCACTTCAAAAGTAAATATAAATTTACTGTTATTGAAGATTTCTTTGTGTGACATTATAACCCTTTCGCTGCAGAAACTGTGCTCAGGAAAGCAGATATTTTCATTATATGTGCACCTAAAATATGCCATGTTGCTTCTAGCAACTCATTATAATTTTAACTATTAAAGAAAAAATAAACAAAAACTGGCAAACTTTTTAGAGTGGCTCTGAAAAATGCTACTAAACTTCTAAGAAAGAGAAACAAACAATTCTATGGTTTTGAAAACCATAAAGCGATGCTGATATGCACGGTTACCGTGAGTACCGAATAATTAAATCGTTACTGAAGTGTATTTTTGGACGGTAATGGCACTAATAGGATAAACAACAGTTCACGTGAAGTTTTATGTGGCAGGCAACGCAGCGAACATCATGTGTCACTGAGAGATAAGGTGAGAGCGAGATAAGCTCATCTACTTACTGTATACCTGTATGTATACATTCAATTTCTGTGTCGCTCAATTTCAGTGACATACTCAATACGGATATAAACTGTTTCAAAATATTTATAAACTTTTACTAATTAATACTTTTATGAATAAAAGATAATTAGTGTTAAAGGTCTAATCCATTAATTTTCAGATAACAACTTCAACATTACTACGATTTAACAACGGAATGGAGTGCCAAAGAACCAAACAGTAGACCATTAAGCACAGGAGCTCACAGATAGGTGTCACGGATGAGAAAATTTTCACTGTGGAAGAGAGTTTCTCCCGTCAAACTGATAAGGTATATGCTCATAGTGACAAAGAAGCTTCTCAAGTTATTCACAGAGTTAAACGAAGCCACCATTCCGCCAGAGAACCTATGGTTTGGTGGAGTATACGTGTGTCTTATCACGGGGTTCCTTGCTTCAGTTTTACGAAAAAGGGTTAAAACCACAGCTGTAATTTGAAGCTTTAAGCAAGTGCCACTTATGAAAGTTTGGATGTATCTATAAATGTGAAGTTTCATCGATCTCAACTCTTCACTGTTCTGTTGCTCACAATTCACAAAGAAGCGATAAAATAGTCGGGCACTAGGCGGACTCACACAACATCTCCAGAGTGTACTCATCTTGACACCACTGGCAAGTAAAGTGCAAAGATGACCATACATGGTTACTTCTATAATGCTTTTTCTATGAAAATGTTCTTCACTGGCCCGGTAAAGGGTTGAATATAACATAAGCGGAAGCAGCCACTGCTGTTCACCTAGAAGAGAGAGACAGCAGACACTGTCAGCCCACCTACTGCAACAGCCAAGCACCGACTGTCTCTGGCACAGTAAACAGAAGTCTCTGGAGTCTGAGCAGCTTTTTTTAAATTTACTTCTATCTATCATCTGTGGTGCTATCATAGTCCACTCAAGTTTTGTTCTGAACTATTAGGCCTACAGCCAATCTGAGCCAGAGTACAGGGAACAGCTCCGTACTGGGACTGTGGCTGTTATCTCTTTTGTGTAGCCATCCAGCTTGGGAAGTCAGGCAGTGCCGTAGTTGGAATATAGAACATCGTTGGAAACAGTAATATCAATAATAACTAGAACGCCTCGTTGCGTAAGACCATCGCCCGGGGCGGGGGCCAATTCAACACAGTTATTTTTGATTGCCAGTGAATCCTAGTTTCTCATATGGATGCTGTGTCCAACAAGGTTAGCCCACAGCCCTGCAGTAGATGACCTGTTTAATATTTGCATAGGAAAAATAGAACGCCTCGGAGCGTAGGACAAATTACCCCAATGGAGGCAAATTTAGCGCCTTCATTTTTGATGGCCAGCTAGGCTTAATTTTTTGGCATGGGTCACATCTAGATCAACCCACCAAACTCCATACAAAAAATTACAAACATTGCTCAACTCCTTGGACCACTTTTTGGGTGGACAAACAAATATATATATGGTTATATATGGCTATATATATATATATATATATATACAGTAAAGTCCCACATATCGCGATATTCACTCTACGCGACAGAAAATTGGAAATGAGGAATTCACACAATGCGACTCGTATACCGCGAATTGTTCGATAACATTGGTAGTCCCTCCTTGATGTTTTCTGCGATACTGATTTTGAAGAAAATATCGTTTTTACGGAGGCTAAGATAACTTGAAGCTTATCGATGAATTGAAACTACTGTTTTACACCCAATGATAGCACAAAGTAAGTATATACGAAGATTCCAGTGCATTAAATTCGCACATTCTGTAATACATATGAAATTTAGAATAAATATATTTCTAATTTCAAATAATGCATGCACTCGTTAAGTCCTCAACATTTGCATGAAATACTATTTGAAGTAAAAATTCAAAGGTGACCTTTTTAGAATACTATCTGACCCTCATAACATCTGCAGTTATGATTAAGCTAGCTGTGTCATAATTGGAATCAGGAAGCAAAGAGTAACGTGAGGCATTAAAGGGACTAAGATAAAACTTAGCTGTGATCGCAGTGTCGGCGAATGACGTCACACAGACGAGTCAAACTATCTAAGGGTCAGTCCTGGCCGTCGTAGGTCGGGCTCTTAATCATGCCCAAAAATATATGCAGTGTCATTTTCTTGACGCTAGAGCAATCACAGGAACAGTCATTGCCAAACTTTCTGTACCTGACGACAACCATTTACTGTGTTATCTGTGTGGGTGCAGCTCAAACAGCTGGCCAGTCAGGCCGGGAGATTGAATTTAGTCGAAAAATTACGGTGATGTGTTTGATTATATTTTTTCAACAGCACTGTAAACGGAATATGACGTGTAAATAAGGTTTCACTTCGAAGAAGAAGGTAAATCAGGGCGCCATGTCGGTCTAGCTCTTGCCTCTGGTGTTTGAATGTTTCTGCCTGCTGTCAATGCAATTTTCTTTTGATAATTGTTTTTGGTTCAATTGGTATATGTCTTCTTCATTTATTCATGCTCTTTAGGGATAAAATTTGCAATGTTCTGGCGACATTAAATAAAATGCTCATAGGCTGCCCAGCCGCATAGTTCGCCGGGGTGACGTAATTGATGACGTCACTAATATATAATCGATAATTCTTGCGAGTCCTCCGGTAACGCTCTTTGTTTTCTGATTAAAACTATAGTTGGGTGAATACAGTGCAACCGCTGTTGTTAGATGGAAACCTAATCATATTTGTTTCTGCATATATTACAGTTTTATACAGCCTTACGTTGGGTTTTAGTGCACGAAAAGAAAAGCAAACTTCAAAGAAAAGAAATAAAGTGAATATCGATTTAAAAAGGCTAGTGTTTGAGAAACATGAAGCTGACGACACGAATATGAACATTGCAAGATAATTTAAACTAACAGAAAGTATTCTAATACAATTCTGAGAAAAAGTAGAAACTAAAAGACACAACAGCGTTTATTGTTCATTATTTCACTCTAATAAAAGATTTTTAATTGCTGTTATATTATCAGCTAACAGTAAAATAATACTGCTATTGTATGGAACTCAAAGTATACTCTTGTTGAATTAAGATGCATATTTTGTTAAAGGTTATTTCAATCACCCCAATGACCCGAGTACTGTTTGCTCTTTAATTCCTAACCCACGTTTTCTATGAATTTCAGGGAGGACTATAGAAATAATTTTAGCTCGCGCTATGCGGGTAACCGTATAGCACAAGGACAAAAAGGCGCGTCATGTGAGACTTTACTGTACTTAAATCTTCAACGAAAACATTATCACCTATCTCACTTCGTTCGCGGGTGATGAAAAGAAAAATATGCAAATGCAATAACAGGGACTGATGGTTGAGAATATATACTGTATATGTACAGCTAATGCACTCACTTTGAGATCAATTAATTGCTGGTTTTAGCCTGAAATTGTTTTGAGACTAACAGAATTCGGCTGCCTACCCAAAGTACTGAAACTGTCGCATCCAAACGCCAGACACCGCACCGTTCAGCATTTTGTCTCATCATGGAATCTCAAACCAGGGCGTGGGGGTTGGCAGCTAGAACCCTTCCAGTTCCAGTACGAGAATGCCTTCCTGTGTTCAAAAAACTGGGGTCACTAAAAACAATCCTAATATAATAAAACGCTGGGTCTATTTACTTATTTATTTATTTATTTATTTCGTGTTCGCTCTTAAGGAAATAGGCGAAAAATAGGCCAGGTTGCAGATCTAGTAGAGATAGATTACCAGGTTGACGAACATGTCGAAGGTTGGATCCGTTTCCCTTTGTCTGAATGCCCTTTTGGCTTTAAACACTTCTTGTAATCTGAACAATNCGCTCTTAAGGAAATAGGCGAAAAATAGGCCAGGTTGCAGATCTAGTAGAGATAGATTACCAGGTTGACGAACATGTCGAAGGTTGGATCCGTTTCCCTTTGTCTGAATGCCCTTTTGGCTTTAAACACTTCTTGTAATCTGAACAATATAGATGCAGCTTCTGGAGACAGGTTCCATGACGGCAGATGATCAACGGAGCACCCATAACGGGCTGTAGATAATTATTTCTTTTGGCAAACTGTCTTTTCCTAATAGAGACGATTTCGCTTCGGAGGTCAAAATTTCAGTCCTTCAATGAAGCAGGTACTTAAGTATGGAAGACAGTATTATGGATACGGTGCATTCACATTTCATAAATACGCTGACTAGATTTGCATTCATATTTGTTGCAGTGTTTTACTCAAGATTTTACTTTGAAAGACGCACGTTTAATTAAGAAAGAGGATAGGAAACGTAAAAGAAGAACGAGACTACGACCGTCTCAAGAACGAATACGTGCTACCACTGCATGTCAGAGAGATGAACCGCCAATGCTATAGAGTGAAAAAGACTTGAAGCTGATGGATTACGGAAGGGAATATGAACAGCTAATCAGCGAGAGCAGGAAAATGTGAAAACGGCTAATCAGAGAAAAGAGCAAACGTATCGATTATTGCGGGAATTTTTTCACACACGGGTCCACTAATATAGTAATAATATTTCTCCCCGGGAGAGGTTTTCGTAACTTAATGCAGTTTAAATACTATAGTCAAACCAGCGTAAGGAGTCCGATGGGCGTATCTAAGCACGCAAAGCAACTTTGCCAAGTCTCACTCAAGTACGTGGTATAATTTGTCTCAGTCGATAAAANGCGGGGCCTTTCAGGTTAGACTCCTGGAAATTCTACAGTTATGAACAAATATTATCAAGTTTTATAGTATACTAAACTGCCCGTGACCCGTTGGATCGTTACCACTATTTTTTTTCGCAAAAGTTAAGTGTTATTTAACTGGTCATAGACAACGCGCTATTTGTTCCCGTTCACTCCTGGCCGTGTGGGTCACCATTACCAGCTCCTCTGCTTTGAAAGCTATATTCTACACTGCCTGTGCGCAAGGGAATTATACAGGGTGTTCTCTAACTCATGGTACAAACTTTGACATTATGCATTGAAACCCAGTTCAAACACATTTTCAAGAATAATGAAATGCCCAAAAATGCTTCGTTACCGAGATATTGAATTATTGAAATGTATTATGTTTTAGGGAAATTTCTCACTTTCTTACTTTACACATTTGTT
Source organism: Parhyale hawaiensis (assembly GCA_001587735.2). Taxonomy (NCBI): domain Eukaryota; kingdom Metazoa; phylum Arthropoda; class Malacostraca; order Amphipoda; family Hyalidae; genus Parhyale; species Parhyale hawaiensis. The sequence goes on along the minus strand of LQNS02278125.1, from coordinate 5,632,623 downwards.
TACCTGTCGTCTGCTGTCGGTGAACGCTGTGTAATACAGTAACACTCCCTACAACATAGATCGTTCAACAAATTTTGAAAGGACAGATATGATCTTGGCATATGGTGCTGCAAATGGCAATGCTAGAAGGGCTGCTAAACTGTATGTTTTCCCAACCCCCATTTGCCTGATCATCGTAGTTTCACAAGATTGCATCAGCGGCTGCGAGACATACAGTAGGTAGTTTTGAGGTAAACGGAATACATGTGGGTGGTCCTCGTCCTCAGCGAGCTCGTGTTGTTGACGATGAGCGGTTACTACGACATATTGCAGCAACCAGCACTCGAACAGTTGTAATAATTTCAATTTTGTAATAAACGTTAATGAAATCAAATGAGTTGTCATCACCTATGACTCGGGAGACTGTCCCCACCAGAGTTAGAAAAGCACGGAAATGTTGCCACAACATAGCGGGTCGTGTAAATTAAGAAAGTGAGAAATTTCCCTAAAATCAAATATATTTAAATAATTCGATATCTCGATAACGAAGCAATTTTAGGCATTTCGTTATTCCCGGAAATGTATTTGTTTTGGGTTTCAGTACATAATGTCAAAGTTTGTACCATGAGTTAGAGAACACCCTATATATGTGACGTATTGTCAATTGTATTACCCGTATCACCTTTTAATCTAACGTGCATGATCATGCAGCCGAGCTCGACTTCATCTTCCGTATCATTGATACAATCGAACTCTAAATCTAATTTGCTACTATCTGCTACTGATGAAGAGCGTAACACACGAAGGATCAACGATATTAATATCATAGACTAGAGTGCCCGCGCTGTCAAAATATGACAGCGAAGAATTTGTGATGACCCGTCTTCGTTGATCATAATTTTTTTATCAACTTCTTTATGTAGAATGAAGTACAATTGCCAACGTAATTGGGGAACTTACAGATGAGCATGCTAGGCTGAAAAACAACATACCTTCCTTCGGTTAAACGCTGAAGTGCAATGTTTTTTGCTCGCAGTCGATATTATTCTCAATAAATACTGAGCTCTGTATCCAGGATACTCGCGGTGGGACATAACTCGGAAGCATTTTTCTCAAATGAAAAGCTGCTCTGTTGAAAGAAGAACCCAGGATGGAGAAAATTATGAGCTGCGAAGAAATCCTGGTGTCTTAGCCGATCTGCTGACCACTGAAGAAGTATCAGTGTAAACAAAGGGCAGTTGAAATTGGATGAAGAAAACCTCAGAAGAGAGTGGAAATCACAATGCAAGTGATTGCTAATAGAAGCTGCGTGTATTGCATTGAGTGGACTTTAACGTAGTCAGAGGAAGACTGGAATTCAGATATGGTGTAAATTTGCCATCATTTGCAACGCGGCCTATTTTCTACCAATCAATTTTTAATGGAACTTGAGAGGACAACCAGAGCCTCCAACCTGGGCTAATTTCCGCCTATCTGTTTTGTTAAACCATGAGAGAAAATGGATAAATAAATAAACAAACAGATAAATACACATCGGTCTTTATTATATTGTAGATACTCGAATACTCGAAGTACGTTATAGTTAATAGATTAGATTTGGCACTGCTGCGTTCAATTCAGCCCTGCGCCCTAAAGGACGGCTTACGCTGGTTTGATTATAGTTACCGTGTCTATACACACAGTCGAGCCGATATGAACAGCTTCGGGGGCTTGTCGGTTTCATACATTATGACCGTGGAAAAATTGATCTACATGGTAACAACAGATTAATTACAGAAATGTATCGGCTATATGGGTGTAGTAAAATGGGTGTCTGCACTGTAGCGGACAAATTCGAAATTACAGTTTTTCATAATGAATATGTTTCCAAAAGTTGGACTCCATGGAAAATCCATACCCAAACCAGCTTTCTTGCAGAAGAATTTGCTTTCCAATACTTTTAGTAAAGCCGTAGAATTTGTAGAATATAACGAGACCAAATTCCAAAACAAGGGCTTCTTTGCAGAGTCCATCAAATATATTATTACAGTGTGTCAAGCACTGTCAACTGACTTAAAAATTGTTAAAAATAATCCTCAAATTCCAGAGTATATTGGTGTCATTCAGACGGAATACAGACACGCAACATGCTAAAGGCGAGTTCACACGTCACTCATGCCAACGCGTTCGATCAAGTGAAGGAAGACGATCTGTGCGTCAACTTTTTTGTCCCTGTCTGCAGGTAGAAGTGGCTTACATTCAAATGGACGACGGCGTGCGTTCCACTACGACATCGTTGCTTTATATATTTGTTTCCATTTTGCGTCTGTTGTAATTCGCATCCCATATTCTTATGGCCTGATTTCAAGTGGAACAACCTATTTCTAGAATACTAGTGGCCCGGGCCGTCACTATAAATGACGGTAGAAAATTAGCACCTAAGGAAAAACCCCGCTGTCTCCTGTGCTTATTACTGTTCAGAGGCTTCTATAACGAAAATTCAGTATTCCGCCTAAAAAAATTGATATATATATTATGAGGCGTAGGTAAGTGACATCGTGACATCTCCCGTAGCAACTCAGGACAATGAATATGTCCAGATACGATCATGCAGGCAAGCTCAGGTCCCTCAGCTGGAGCGCCCAAGTGCGGCCCCCGTATCCAAGATACCGTCTTCGGCACCTGAACATGTCCAGACACGATCATGAAGGCGAGCTCACCCTCAGCTTGAGCGCTCAAGTGCGACCGTATTCGAGATACCATCTTCGGCAACTGAATTTTCTCCTATCTTATTCCCATAGAGCATGACAGGAAAGATATAAGTAAATAAAAACACGACGTGAATTATTATATAGTATACTGATTTAAAGCCTGATTAACCGATAGAAGTGAAATCCACATATAGCAATCAGCAGATTTATCAAAATAAGCATGGCATCCGTGTCCCAACAACATTTTCAGGTTTTCTAGTGTCATGTGAAATTACAGTAAGTCTGATTAATAAAGTGACGATGAAAAAACGTTTATATCGATTTGTTTATGGTCTGTGAACGCTATTGAGGATAATTTTTGTAGTTATAGGCTTTCTTTAAAGAACTTGATTGATGCAGCGCATTGAAGAACCGGACGTGTCATCATTCAACCTCGTATACCTTCTCCTTCTATCAATTCAAAGCGCCGCGTCCGCCACTTTGAGCGAACGCGTTGAGGTGAATGGTGAGCTTAGCTTAGGTGAGCTCGTCCTAAGCTACCGTATGCTAATCAAGCTTGAACGTACCATCGATTGGCACTTTCCAATGATCAAATGATGAACTGAGTGTCTAAGTACAAAGTAAACCAGCAAATACGCAATCTCGAGATGAAGACCACTTTTATTAACCTCTTTGCCATAATGCTGCGCAGTGAGTTTGAAGGATGGTCATGCGGCAAGCTCTATGATACGTTTACGGACCCTGTTAGTCCACCTATTAGCCAAGTCTGTGGGAACGTATCGAGTATTGTAATCCAGCGTCCACATCAACCTTTGGTTAAGAGTTTGGAAACAGAATGAACAGGTACGGAAGTAGGTGTGACCAGACGTGGTCCGCCGCACGCGAATCACCCTAGCCTGGGAGTGTTCATCCCCACCCTGCTTCTTGAAGATCTTGGTGATGTCGCCCATGTTGGACGTCATGTATGCCGGCCCACAAGGCGTAGTGTCTTTATAAAAATCGTCAGGAGTCTCAACGGGAGGGTAGATCTTGCTATCAATCACTTCCATAAGAAATGTTTCCTTTCTGCACAGAGATTCATGAAACCGAACGTTAAATTCTCGTGCGTTTTCCCAGAATTTTCTTGAATAATCTTTAGAGGCACTGGAGAGGAATCTCAGACAACCAACGTGAGGCCCGAAGACGTTGTCCGCGTCGATGTCCCAGTAGCGCCGCTCGTTCAGGTCGTGCCAAGACACGATGTCCAAGTTTTCTGGTGCATTTCCAGACTCAAGACACAAACTCAACAGCTCGTCTTGAATGGCAGTGCACAGCGCTGAATGCAGTTGAACGCCTTCTGACTTGCATTTGGATATGAACCGAGCAGCTACGTCTGAGTCAATTTCACGATAAATAGACAACGTTTGTGGATTTTTTTCAACAACATTCGGGAAAGTCTTTCGGAGCAAAGACCCTGTTACTCTTTCTCGTTCTGATTGCTTTTGGCACCGACGATACAAGTCAGGATCCTCCCGCAGAGATTCCCTCGCGTCTTCCAGGAATTTTTCATGCACTTCAGGTCCGACGTGCAGAGCCAGCTGAACGTCGTCTTCAATTGCCTTTCCTTCCAGAACTTCATTTAGAAGTGTTAGGAAGTGACCGCACGTTCGCATGGAAGAATGGCCGTCAGTAATGAGGTGGTGAAAGCCAAAAAGGAAGTAATAGAAGTGGCTGGAACCTCCACCTCCTTGAACTGATTCGACTTCAGCAGGCATGACTGTGAGCCTCCACATCGGTCCTCCTGCCGTCTCGTACTTCTTCTGTGTTTGCTCTATGTAGACCTTCTCATACTCAGCTGAAGAAGGCAACCACTGAAAACGGGTAGTGACAGAATTAGAAGTCTTTTAGTTTCAAGTATGAAAATAAGTTAATTTCTGTCAAGTAGTAAGCTCTCCCAAAGTTACAAACTCGCAAAAGAGATACCATGTAATTTCTACATAAAAGCTTCTGCAATGTAACAGGCTAACTTGTACCTCCGTCCTGCTTGACATATAGTATGGTAGAGCCATACTCAGCATTATTATTGCATCACATATTGTAGGAAAATGCCTTAACGTCCATTTAGAGATGGCCTGATTAAGTTGACATACAACGTCTGGAATTAACTTATGATGGAACGTAAAGTGCTTGGCCTTCAGTTTATATCTTAGGGGAGAGAGTGGAATCAGGGGCTAAGTGAACCAATAGGAGAGCTGCATTTCCACTATGCTTATGCTATTTAACCCTTCACTGCGTAGGGTATCACACACGATGCAGTTTTAATAGTGTTATTCCTACGGGAAAGGCAAATTAAATGGCGCGGTGGAAGGTTAAAAGCATGAGTATATGTACTCTGTTATCTATACTATGCGACAGCGTCAGCAATGTATTTTCTACTTTTAGTTTAGCAGGAAGTCATTGCTTGTGACGTCCGCTTAGTAACGCCAAGTTAGACGAGCTTGTCAAGACCTCTTTTAGCTCTACCATGCCTGACACTCGAGATTAAATACTATCATTTTTAGCATATGAGGAAGTGGGACAAAGATAGATATGCTGGTGTATCTAAGAAGAGGCAATTCTGTGAGAAAGTACGCCTTTATAAAATTTCAGAACCGTATTTTTTTAGTAGGGAAATGCTTAAAATGAATTACGGCGTCATTGTTCGGATTTCAGTAAGTTTTGTCGAAAATTATGTATGTCATATTTGTTCCACAAGCTTTAAAGGCTGAATTTAATAATCAGATATCAGTGTTTTACATTTCTTTACATCTTTACGTATCACGGAACGTATTACGTTAAGGTCTCGACAAGATTTAAGAAGCCGGGAAAAGCAGTTGCAAAAATTAGTGGTGCCACAGGGGCTAACTCACTGTTTACTCAGGGATTGAACTATAAATATTCATGTGAACTACACCTACCTAAGCGTTTTCCAGTCGAAGATTTCAGAACTTTTCGCCCTTTTATGAAGATTAATCTGGCGTTCAAGCGTGTCTTTTGCAAGTGAGATACCTTACACCTCGTTCAAACTCAGGTTATCTCTATGCGCAAAGGCCTTCCCTCTGATGCTTCGGTATCATTTCAATTCAAACAGGAAATATAGCTACCTTGCTAGCTTGCCATCGAAATCAAAAACCACTAGCAAAAGCGACATTTATAGTTGTTTCGCTTATAATGAAAATGTGGGTGGGAACATTTGAATACATCACGAAAATTGCATCCAATATGTTTCATAAATTACAAAGCCATAATAGCCCAGCTTCATACATTTCATCCTTTAATTGGGTTTTCATGTTTAGGAAACTCGCGTTTTCTATCTTTCCACGTTTGCTATATTGTGAAGCAAGGATCCAATGGAACCTTTATCAGCTGATTATGTCCTTTATAGCGGTTTGGTTATGGAAACAAGGATGAGACCATGGTTGAATAACGCAAAGTTGGGTAGTTCGGCTATGGATGAAACGATCCGGTATGAACGGGTGCGTCGAACTATGTATGGACGTATTTTTGGGACGAAGGTTGTGAATTTCTCTTATGGCGAAGACACACGCTAGTCAAAAGAACGTGTATCGTCATCTTTTCTTCCGAATGTGTTGATGTGCCCATCTACACAGCACACACTTGCAAAGAATTTTGAGTAATAAATCCCTCCAGATATAATGATATGTCCGAAAGTTAACAGTAGCGGCACTTGCTGAGTAAATTGAACTGACGGTAAACATTTCTACACAATTTCCTGGTAGTCTCGAAGCTGTGTTGACAAGAGTTCAACGTAACGTTCGAAGGAAAAGTTGACGATACTCGTTCATTGGATTAGCGTGTGTCATAGCCATTAGAATATATCGTTTCAACACCGATATAGTTGAGGGATTTTCGTTTTGCTTATATAGGCTTAGTCAAAGCAATTAACAGCATAGAATTCGCAGGAACGATTACAACTTAGGGCAATGTCCGATCAACGGCAACTTCATTTAATTGAAGTTGAAAATGTTCGTGATATCTAATTTCTAAATCTCATGCGCTCATGAGGCAGTGCCCGGCCGAAAAGAATGTTTGGCTGCCCACCAGGTAGAATCAGCTAAATATCCTGTTAGGACTCCAATGCTCTTGAAGGAGATGCCAACTATTGCGACATCTTTCGTACGTCCAGCGATTACTGTGTAGTGCACAAAGAATATCCCGCTGATTCCCCTTAGATATTTACAGGATTAGAGTATAATATTTAGCATGTCAGATGAAAATGATCGAAACGTCCTCAAACGAAAAACAGGATAAATATTCCGATGACATAGGAGTATACATTATTCTCCACGTTTCGAATAACGCAGCTTTGTTATTGCAAGTCCGTCCGTGCACTACACAGTACTACACAGTACTGGATTTACTACACAGTGGATTTACTACACAGTAAATCCACTACACTCCGATAATGTCTGAATGCGTAGATTGTGACCTTATAGTACATTGACCAGTTAACACTACTAGCCACATTTGGGGACGTTATTCATAGTATGACTTCAACTAGATGTTAAATCTGATTTGTATGTCAACGGACAGTACGTCACGTCTACAAACCTGCAGGTCGATCTTCTCTTCCTTCATCCTGCAGAGCCACATCTGACCGTCCTCGCTCTGCCGGACGCACACGCGCAGGTTCGGTAACTTCCTGTCCAAATAATAACACAGCGATCAGGAATATGAACTTAATATCTCTATTTACATCTGTACCTTTCCTGTTAATTACCTAAGTTTCAACAATATGAAACAGTCATGAAGACTGGAAGTTATAGGCAAATATGACTTCACTTGATCGTCTCATTTGTTGCCCACACTGTGGTCGGAGTCCGAGTATACTGTGCTGCAGAATGGTGCAAAACTCTCCTATTCCTTGACACTTCAGGTTTAACGAGATGTTCTGGACATGTTCTACTACAAACAGAGATTCAGAAGAATCTTGTGTTGGTATGCATAGACGTAAAGAAGTAGGAATTCTGGAAAGAAAAGTGAGCGCGAAAGACTACATTGTTTTCTTTGAGCTTCATGAACTCGTAATATTTTTATATAAACGGTCACGGATCGCACTGTTTAACACTTTTTGAGTGCCGGGTTCACATTGAAATTCTACTTCAGTATTTTCAAATGCGTCAGTTTCAACTTCTGTTAGAGCTGCTTCACATGAGGATCTTTTTGTAATAAATTTATCCATTGCTTTGCAGTAAATGGCAATTTAAAGTGAACAGAAACGTGAAAAACGTTACCTAATGACGCCTTCCATACCATACGGCTCTTCAAGCGAAACTGAACGGTACTTCACTCCTTTCTGTGTACTGTGCGGTACTCTTGCGGTAGTCGATCTGCTCGATCAGCCAGTATAGCGCATCGCCAAACGGAATACGTATGATACTCGTTTCAAATGCGTTCATTCCTTATTAGAAGACTTATGAGTAGGTATGACTTAACGTGACTTAAGTGTTCAGTCTTGTTGTATTATGACCTCCACCAAGGAAGTTATGTTTTCTTCTGCTTTGTCTGACTGTCTGTTATTCTGTCTCTGTCGCAAAGATAAATCAAAAAGATATGGATGGATTTGGAAGAAAATTACAGGGGTTGTTAGGTATGCTGAGAGGAAGATGATTCACTTTTGGTGAAGATCCGTTCATCCGTTTGTTTGTCTGCTGCATTTTTTCAATACCATAACTCAAAAAGTTATGGACGGATTTTAATTAAATTTACATGAGTTGTTAGGTATATCAGGAAGAGTAAATAACCAAATTATCGTAATGATCTGTTCGTTCGTACGTTTGTCACTGTTTTTAATTTTAAGCTTGGTAGCACAATAACCCCATAAATAATGAATAGATCTTTATGAAATTTATAGGAGTTGTTAGTAATATTAAAAGACACAAAATTTGTGGAGATCGGTTGGTTCATTTGTATGTTTGACTCAGGTTTGTCATAAAGATTGTTACCAGCATAACTGAATAAGTTATGATCGGATCTCCAAATATACGTATATTGATGAATCTGTTAACACTGTTGAAGGTAACAAATGATTAAATTTTGGTGTTGATACAAAGAAAATCATGGTCTCAGAACCAATTTTATTTTTTCGTACCGTTACCTTGCTTGGCGGAGGTATGCTCTCTCAGAGTGCTCTAGTTATTATTACTTTTATTCGTCTTGAAACATTACTTTGTTACCTTTTTATTCATCATCATGGGTATATAAATATTTACCCTATCGCCAAGTCAAATATATACATAGGAAATATGTTTCCCACTGATTGACACGTCCTAAATCCAAAAATCACAACTGAATTTTGGGGAAACGGCCTCTTTTCGAGATATTTGACTTTGAAGTTCTATATTTCCTCCGCCAAAGAGGTTATGTTTGCGTCGAGTTTGTATGTTATTCTGTCTGTCTCTCTGTCTGTCGCCAAGATAACTCAAAAAGTTATGGACGGATTTAGACGAAATTTACAGGGATTGTTAGGTATGATAGGAGGAACAGATAACCAACTTTTGGTGAAGATCTGTCCATCCGTTTTCGTGTTTGTCTGCCTTATTTTTATAAATGTAATGACTCAAAAAGGTATGGACGAATTTTTATGAAATCTTCATGAATTGTTAATTATATCACAAAAAATAAATAAACAAATTCTTGTGATGATCTGTTTGTGTTCATTCGTGTGTTTTGCATGGATCGTTATGAAAGTTACAGGAGTCGTTGGTAATATTAAAAGACATAGATTAATAAATTTTGGTGCAGATCAGTTGGTTCATTTGTATGCTTGACTTATGTTTTTGATAATATTTGTTAACAGAATACCTCAAAAACTGTCGAATGAATCTTTATGAAAGTTTCAAGAGTTGTTGGTAATGTTGAAAGACATAGATAATTAAATTTTGGTGCAGATCGGTTGTTTCGTTTGTATGTTTGACCTATGTTTGTCCTAATGTTTGTTAGTAGCATAACTCAAAAAGTTATGAAATAGAATAGATCTTCAAAAAATTAAAAAAACTCTTGATACTTTTAAAAGGCACAAATGATTGGATTTCAGAGTGGATACAAAAAAAAATCATGGTTTCAGAGCCAATTTGAATTTTTCGTTGCCGTTGCCTTACTTGACGGAGGTTCACGCTCTCAGAGTGCTCTAGTTCCCCATCGAATACAGGAGAAAAAGTTGGTCGGGAATCCTCAACATCCCGATACCATACACAGGTAATAGAACACATTTTAAGACGTTTCACTTGAATGACACTCCGCTCGCAAACGCTCAGCTTTCAAGATGTTTGACTCCGAAGCTGCCACTGCTTTCCTATGGGAGAAAATACCCGGCGGCTCCACAATAACCTAAACTGTGTTAGCTTAACCTTAAAAAACTATTAAGAAAACTTCCTAATCCACAGTGCCATCGCCGGGTATTTTCTCCCATAGGAAAACAATGGGAACTGCTAAGTCAAACATTTCGAAAACTAAACATTTGGGAACAAATGTATATGTCATTCGTGTGAAACGTCTCTAGATGTGTCCCGCCACCCATATATGGCATCAAAACGTTGAAAATTCTTGACTGAATCCTTTTCTTCAGTATTAGATAGGGGAAAATAGAAATTCAAATTCAAACATCTCGAAAAGTAATCATCACCCCAAAAAACGGGGCCGATTCCTGGATTCAGGACGTGTCAATCCATAAAGAAACTTGCCTCATATGCATCAACCCTCCTGGATGAAATGGTAAAAATTAGCCCTATTTTTACCTGATCGAGACATGTTTTAACATAAATTGATGTTTTAGGATTTTTGTAGTTTTGTTAATACATATATAAGTAAAGTAACGGTAGTGAAGTAGCGCTACAAAGTAGCGGCGCTATGCCCACCTATGGCTATATCCGTTATTACTATTAGCACTAAAAAAGAGACATGAACCCAAAAGTGTGTTTGATAGTCTATCATTTTAATTCTGATGACTCCAGAAAAAGCAGATTTAACAACTCACAGGTGGTTTGAGCTGAAGAGCAGATCCACAATACAGTCGTAACAGTGCCTGCGTTTACCCCTGTCCTAACTTATTCTCGACGTAAATCTGAATTTAGTTTGAAAATGACGTCAGGGCGGAAAAGGAATATAATTTAAGATAATCCGAATTTGGTTCTGGTTTTTCAGACAGGATTGTATTTTTTAACATAACGGGTAACGTCTGGTAGTTTTAATCTTGAATTTCGCAATATAGTCTCATTCATAGGTCCAATATGATGCATCGCTTTATATTCAAAACGGTAATTTGATGACAATTTAATGAAAATCAGTATAAGGTAGGACAAAAATCTGAGCATTAGTCTTAATCATGCGTTACGGGAGCTGTACGTATTCTACGTGCCCTGAACCTACTACGGGTATTGGCTAGCTAAGTGCCTCAGTACTGTAATACACAGCTCCAATTTTCTCTCTACTGTAGGTAGACCACCAACCTGTAGAGATGCTGCAGTGCGGTCAGCACGGTGCTGCGCTGCAGCTCAGCACGACACTCCACCGTGACGCAGTACACTGATAGGTTTACACCATGATAGTTAGACAACTCGAAAAATTTCTCAAGAGAGCCCAACTTCCTCAAAACCTGGGCCTTAAAATCGTCAGCTTGGTTCATCTTGGGAAAATCTGTGAAATCAAATGTCATTGGTGGTTGCACAGACATGAAGACAATCTTCGTTAACACAACGAATAAGTAGTAAAGCGACAAGAATTAATAATCGTTGTGTGAGTATTGCGTAGTGTGACATTAAAACTGCTAGACACGCCTAATGGCACGCTTTTCTCTTAATAGTCCTAAGCCCGCTGCATTCGATAGTCTTTTGCCCTGTGTTTCAAATGCACCGCGTTCGAATTGTTTGTAGTGAAGTGACTATACGGCTCGGCATCACACCAACGGAGGCACGGGTTCGATTCCCCCGACGGCACGCTACGGATTTACACTGCGTGGAGCACTCCAGCATCGAGAGGCTAGGCGATGCACGATGAGGGATCCTAAATTGACTCTCAGCACGGACTGCTTCTCCTGCTCTTCACACTACCAGTTCTTCAAAATTCTAGAATTAAGGCTAAAAGAAAACCTCGATAGGTGTATCCACTGTACCCTGTATACGAGATAA
>LQNS02278125.1:5578450-5593728 GCA_001587735.2 Parhyale hawaiensis | reverse complement strand
CGTTGCATTAATTTCGTCGATCGCTGGCATTTGATAAGTTTTGCCCGTTTCTTAAGTAGTCTTTTACGGAATTTGTGGTATCGACTTTTCTGAAATTTTCTTTTTACCGGGCTAAGGTATTTCATGCACTTTTCTACTTAGGAAATTCCGATCGGTCTGCCATTGTCAGTAACCAGTTCATACAATTGTCTTTTCTTCCCCGCGGGCGGAAAAAACTGTTGGAACGTTCCCCAGGAATCTTGCAGTCACAACAGTCCGTCTACCGAAGGGTCGCTAAAATATTGGCCGTCATGTTAGCTGCCTTAGCAAGTGTCACTATATAGAAAAGCTTCGGAAGTCTTTAAATTTGGAGTGAAGGAGAACTCAGAGAGCTGCGAAAACTTTTCGTTACTTTTCCGAACATTCGAAGGCTAATAACTACGTACGGCGAGCACACAACAACAATGTGACCGAGCCTGAATCAAATAGATTTTCGTGTGGCATTTGTGTACAGGCTTTCCGGGAAGCACTAAGCTATCAATTCACAATATATATTTTTTTTTTCAAGAAGCACTCACAAATTTTTCTGTCACCGTAGTTGAGTGAGTGTAAAGCTAACACGAGCCAAAGTACCATCTAATATTCTTGTAAGGCAAAGCCACTACCACTACCAGCGCAATCAAGGTACTATCAGAAACTCTGCTCGCACTAGTGAGCTATCTCCCTGTGTATCAGCAAGTGAAAATTGTCATAATGGGTCGAGATTTACCAAAGTTGGCCTACGAGCTTTGAGAAATTACTATCTTGCAATTGGCATCATCTTTACCATCTGAGAAAAACAGGGCCTATGAACCCACACTCCTAATTTCCACTGTGAAATTCACCCCTGGGCGTCCAGCCAATGGGAGCACTCGTTGCATGCCCCTTGGGCTCTCACACGCCAAGAACTAGTTGAGCTTCGTAAATGAACTTACTAGTGGTAACAGGGAGATACGACGCGGGTTGATCTTTACAAGCTTTCATCTACCTTGATAGATCTGGGCCGAGAAGAGATGCAGAACATCGTTTAAAAGTTCTCCTTCATAGCGTTTGAGTGCTTCGTTGTGCCTGTGCAAAATAACTGAAGGTGTACCTAAGGAACTACTAAAATTATAACTGCCATGTCGGCTGCTATAACAAGTGTCACAAGTTAGGGGAATTACCCAATTGCCGAATTAACTCTATTTCTGAACAAACAGTTGTTATTATTTTCTGGGATTATTATTTTCACCTATAAAATAATGATATTTGTTCAGAATTAGTGTTAGTTCGGCAATTGGGTATTTCCCTTATATTTCTAACGGGCGCTACAGCCGAACGCTGTGAAGTACAACAACGGGACAAAAGTCTTTCGTATGCAGCGGGATAAAAAACAGATGTAATTAGAGCGCTCTGAGAGCGCATACCTCCGCCATGCAAGGCAACGGTAACGAAAAATTAAATTTGGCTTTAAAACCATAATTTTCTTTGTATCAACTCCCAAAATCTAATCATTTACGCCCTTTGATGGTATTACCAGTTTATGCAATTTTCATGAAGATCCGTTCATATAACTTTTCGAGTTATACTGCTAACAAACATGACAAACATGAGTCAAACATACAACCAAACAAACCAATCTGCACTAAGATTTAATCATTTACGTCTCCTAACATTATTAACAACTCTTATTTATTTCATATGAATCCATTGATAGTTTTTTGAGTTATTCGGCTGACAAGCATAAAACTAGAAACAGTGACTAACAAACGAACGAAAAAACAGTTCACTTCAAAAATTTGACCATTTACTCTTTGTAATATGCCTAACAACTCATGTAAATGTCATCAAAATCCGTTCCTAACTTTTTGAGTTCTAGCATTGAGAAAAATGAGGCAGACAAACAAACAAATGGATGGACGGATCTTCACCAAAGTTAATCAACTGTCCTCCTTACACACCTAACAATCCCTGTAAATTTCGTCAAAATTGGTCCATAACTTTTTGATGACACATCTCCGTCGTGAGAGACGATAGCGCGCCCGGGGAGCGCTACCGTCGCGTGTTTTTGTACGCAGATCGTGTGCGTGTGAGCGGCGTTCAAGTTGGCGCACCGCGCTGCTCGCTGTATCGCTGATTAAGTTAGGGCACGTACGTTAGGTAGGGTTTATTTTAGTGGTGGCGCGAGCAAGAAAGCTTACGTGAACGCTAAGGTTTCGCGAACGACGGCAGTGCGCCCGGGACGCACTATCGTCTCTCACGACGATTTGTGTGCGTGTTTGTGTATGAAGATCGTGTGCGCGTGAGCGGCGTTCAAGTTGGTGCGCCGCGCTGCTCTCTGTATCGCTAATTAAAATGTGTTAGGTTAGGTTAGGTAATGTTAGGTAACGCTAGGTAACGTCAGGTAACATTAGGTAACGTTAGATAACGTTAGGTAAGGTTAGGTAAGATTAGAAAGGTTAGATTGGGTTAGGTTGGGTTAGGTTAGAAGGTTAGGTAAGGAGGTTAGGTTAGGTAAGGGTAGGTTAGGTTAGGTTAGGTTTGCCTAGGTAGTATTTATTTTAGTGGTGGCGTGTGCAGGAAAGCTTACGTGAACGCAAAATTGTCGTGAGAGACGATAGTGCGCCCGGGACAGCTGTCAACCCTTGCCCCCCCCCCAGCTACACCTCTAAAGTCACATATCGTAAGATGCAGTATTCGTACAGATTTTTTTTTTTACGAAGGAAGATATCGGATGCAGCCAGTTAATACTTTCTATCCTGTTCTGCGACTTCCAGGTTTTGAGTACTACCCTTGGTGTTGCAGCTCTCATAATTACCTCAGAGAGATATTTTTCAAGTGCATTGTGTACGTGGCGCCTGCATTACAGGAGGAATGGACTCAAATGTTTGTCCAAAACATATAAAATTGTATGGCCAAACATAACGATAATCAACTTAATTTATTTTTCAGACGATGCAATGATTCTCATAGTAAAATGCTATTACAATGACTCAACTTAAGTGGCCCGCTGATGAATACAGCATAAATGATCTTACATGAGGCCTTAAAGTCTTGTTTACTTTAGAGTCTTAACAAACCTAACTGATAAAAATGAATCAAACAAGATACGGAACCAACAAAAAAATCATATATCTCTCTCTTTTCGGCATTCTGTTGTCACCGAGTTATAGGGCGTTAACAAGATGGGGTATTACAAAAGGTGCTTCTCTATTGCTTGTTGCCCCAACGGCCGTGCAGAAAGTCTGAGAGTAGATCATGCGCTAACCTCCTGGATTCGTCTCACTAGCCTATCTGCCCATTTATTCGCCAAATCTGTGGGAATGAATCGTGTGTTGTAATCAAGTGACAACATCAATTTCTGGTGAAGCGTTTGCATACAGAAGCCGCAAGAGCCTTGGTAAGTGTGGAGGGACGTACTCCGCCTTACTCGAACTACCCTCGCCTGGGGGTGTTCGTCCCCATCCTGCTTCTTGAAAATCTTGGTGATGTCACCCATGTTGGAAGTCATGTAAGCAGTCCCGCATAAGGTAGTGTCTTTGTAAAAATCATCAACAGTCTCGAAGTCAGGGAAGATTTTTTGATTAACTACTTCCAAGATAAATGTGTCTTTCCTGTTCAAACTTTCATGAAACTGACGATGGAATTCACGGGCATTGTCCCAAAATTTGCTTGAGAAATCTTTTGATCCAGAGGACACGAACTTCTGGCAGCCAATGTGGGGTCCAAAGACGTTGTCACCGTCGATGTCCCAGTAACGCCGCTCGTTCAGGTCGTGCCATGACACCATGTCCAAGTTTTCTGGTGCATTTCCAGACTCCAGACACAGACTCAACAGCGCGTCTTGAATGGCAGTGCACAGCGCTGAATGCACTTTAACGCCTTCTGACTTGCTCTTGGATATGAACCGAGAAGTTATAGCTGAGTCAACTTCACGAAAGACGGTCAATGTTTGTGGATGCTTTTCGACTACATTTGGAAAAGCCTTTCGTAGCAAAGACCCTGTGGCTGCTTCTCGCTCTCCTAGCTCTTTGCACAGACGGCCCAACTCAGGGTCTTTACTCAGTGTCTCTTTGATGTCTTCAAGGAATTTTTCATGCACTTCAGGACCGAAGTACTCTGCGAGCTGAACGTCATCATCAATTGCCTCTCCCTCCAGAACGGCATTTAAGAGTGTCAAGAAATAACCAATCATTCGCACGGAAGAATGGCCGTCAGTGAGGAGGTGGTGAAAACCAAAAAGAATGTAATAGCGATGGTTGAAGCCTTCGTCAGTTTGAGAGCTAGATTCCACTTCAGCAGGCATGACGATCACCCTCCACATCGGTCCTTCAGCTGTCTCATAGTTTTTCCGCGTTTGTTCTATGTAGATCTTGTCGAAGTCAGCAGATGAATGCAACCACTGGAAAGCACGTGGAGACAAAATTGAGAGAGAAGTCTAATTTTGAATGGCCAACAAATATTTCGTAGGCAATGGTATGGTATCTCAGTTGCTTCAACATCTATTGGAGCTAAATGGGTTATGTCTCGAGTTTATACAAACAAAAAAGTACCTCAGACATAATTATAGATTAAGTGGCGGTTAAATATTCCATATACAAAGTTTGATTCAATGACTTTTTCCAATTTACGTGAAGTGTCATTTGCAGCACGATGGGTAGAATGCCTCTTTCTACCACTTAATGAAAATTCATTCATTCTAAGCCACTACAAGAGAGTGATAAGCTAGCCCGTAAACGAAAAATACATAGATATAGTTACAAAATAGGATGTACTACCAATCTGGCTCGGGTGCATGCGCTCATAGTAGCAGTAGCAGCGGGATTTGCGTTTGAAAATATGCTAACATTTTAAATGTTTCTCAGGTAAAAAACTTTAAGTGCATTTCGAGATCTGCAAAATTGACGTTGAAGTTAAATTTCTGAATTTGCTTGAAGCCTATCGTATCGCCGTATGGAGTTGGATTTCGCAACCTCCCATATCGTCGAAAGTGCATCCCATTCCCTGAGACCGCTTATTATCAACACCCAACATTATATGGACACATACCAGCAATGATCTAAAGTACTCTATACAGCATCTACCACTTCTGAACTGCTCTAAATCACATGGTAGAGGAGCAGGTATTGTAGAAACGATAATGAAGAATTGCACAGCGAGAGCATATGGCTCTACCAAGAGAAAGTGAGACTCAACTGGCTTAGGATGTTGAAAGAAACTCAGTAGTGACTTAAATTTCCATGCAATATCCGAAAAAAGACACTTAATAAGCAAAATCTGGCTTTGCAAATTTAACAACCCGTATATGTGGCTAGCAGTTCTTTGGATATTTTTACATCCAGGAACTTTCTATCAATCTTCTTTTGAGTTCATTTAGAGCACTACCACTGCATATTATAGCGTACAAACCTGCAGGTCGATCTTCTCT
Organism: Parhyale hawaiensis; assembly: GCA_001587735.2. NCBI lineage: Eukaryota > Metazoa > Arthropoda > Malacostraca > Amphipoda > Hyalidae > Parhyale > Parhyale hawaiensis. The sequence goes on along the minus strand of LQNS02278125.1, from coordinate 5,588,303 downwards.
TCCTTCATCCTACAGAGCCACATCTGACCGTCCTCCCTCTGCCGGACACAGACTCGAAGATTCGGCAACTTCCTGCGTGAAGATAAATTAATACATGCAGAAACAGTGGTGGTCACATTACAGGGACTCTTTGTTACTATAGCTAAAGTTAAAATAGAAAACAGATAGGAACTTTGTATTCCAACCCCTCATGGGGGAGCTGCTTCTACCGGGTTTTGCATAAGTCCTGGGGTGTGTCGCAATAAGCATTTGTGGGTTCCCGGTGGTAACCCAGCCAGTCGCAATCATAGCTCAAATAAAGACTGCGACACGGGTTACGATGATGTAGGTCACCGCACACAAACGTCTATTTTGGATAAAAGGAGCGCTAAGTTAATTCAAGTACACAACAAATAAACTCCGTACACCAGAATAAGTAAATCAGATCAGGTGCTTGGAACTTATACTGACAAATGTTCAATGAAAACGAAATTTCAATACAGTTCAGCTTGCTTCACTTGTCGCTAGATGGCGCTCTTGCAACCACTTTTCGGGTTACGGTAACTTTTTTCAGGTTGCGGTAGCCCTGATTTGGCGTGATTGCGACACATCCCTACAATACTTCATTTTGCACGTTTGTAATCAGCTTTAAATAGTACAATTATTCTCTGAAATACAACTCAAGATTTGCCTTTTTAGGCAATTGTCACAAGCACTAAATGGTGGTGAATTGTATGATTGACATCTGCTTTTCTCCACTCAGGGCCACAACGAGCCCGAAATCACCATGCAGTTAAAGGTCCGACGGATGACCGTTCACAGATTAGCATCGACCAGGACGTTTCAGAGGTTCATTTCGTATTTACAACCACGTACCCCGCCTCCGTAATACTTGGGTCTCGATGTCCGGCCTCAGCCCGCGCGGATGACACCAAGCAGATATCTCATTTGATTCCGGCGTGGCATATCTGCACCTTACCATTATTTACTGCAGATAATAACTTCCATAAAAGAAAAAAATTTTAGTTAGCGTCAAGGAGGACAAGTTTTACTATATAAAGTATGTCACAAACTTGTAAAATGAAGTGCAACGGACTTTAGCTAAACTTAGTATATGCCGAATAAATTAAGGCATGGCGCCTAGAACCGAAAAAGATTAAGAGAAACAATTGTTTCAGAATGTACATTGAGAGAAACCGTAGTACTTTTTCATAGTGAAATGATGTTAATGAACTTAATTTATTAAGTTCATTTTCCCGAATGGCGCCCCCTCTATTGGGACGTTCAGGCCAGCACCCCTCACACCTCTGTACAGGAGGCTGCTGCCAACATGTAATAAGAACAACGCTGTTGTGTTCTCGTACTCTGGCTACTGCATTGCAAGAGACATGTACTGCGGTCAATACATTTTTTCTTACATGGTGGAGCAACTGCAATTTAACGATCATTGCATATATATATATATATATACTGACCTGTAGAGATGCTGCAGTGCGGTCAGCACGGTGCTGTGCTGCAGCTCAGCACGACACACCACAGTGACGCAGTACACAGTTAGGTTAATCTTGTGATAGTTAGATAATTCGAAATATTTCTCTAACGAACCCAACTTCCTTATAACCCGACCCTTATAATCGTCGTCCGCGCTCATGTTGAACAGATCTGCAAAAAAGTAATATAGTGGCACACACTAAAGTAATTGTCATTAATGGCAAGTAAAGCCAATAATGATCTAAAATAATATAGATGACATGGAGATCAGCTGGTCGCGTGGTGTAACTGGTGTAAAGCTCAATCAACGATTATCATTTCGTCCTATGGTATTTTCTTTCTACTGAGAACTGACTTACAGTAAGCGATAGTTTCATTTCTGTACAAATTTTCAGAGAATGAGTGGGACTGCTGCTTAATTGACAACTTCTGTGTTTATCATTAAAAAGTGGAATCACTCACTTCCAAATCCATTAACATAGACCTGGTGAGGCTCAATATAATATGAGTGATATGACTATAACTGTAACGCGTATGACGATCGCCGTAAGCTCATGCAAAGTTACGGAAAACATGAATGGAATTGGTACGACTGGTTCGAGTCCTGATGATGTTGTAATTTGAGGTACGGTGGCGGCGACGCACTTATAAATGTAAGCTGTCTAGTTTGGCAACTCAGGGTCATTGATAACTCAGGGTCATTGATAACTCAGGGTCATTGATAACTCAGGGTCATTGATAACTCAGGGTCATTGATAACTCAGGGTCATTGATAACTCACGGTCATTCCTCGTGGCAAAACTGGGCAAAACTTCAAACCATGTACACAGGCGAGGTAATAATTAATCTGTTGTCTAGTAAATTATTATAGTTTAGGAAAACTTCTTGCTCTAAAATTATTGATAGCCTATTTCAGAATGAAGCAGATGTGAATAGCTAAGACGGGCTGTATCCTACTGAAATTAAATGGCCAACAGTTAACATTCAAGGAGCCAAAACACGCTTAGTACAACACGGTTTAAACTAGATGCATACTTCTTCAAATTTGGCCCAGTTTGCGAGCAATTATACGCTCGCTAATTATCGCTAGAACGCGGTGCTGCACTTGCACGGATGCTGAGCGCTCCTTTAGATCACATACAATTTCTGACTTTTGATTGAATAAGAGCGGCTTTCGAAAGCGTGCTGCGAGCACCGAAATGTTCAGTAACCGGGCTCCAAGAGCACGTCAAGCGCAGTGAGCACGGTGAGGCGTGCTGGTCTTGGGATGACCTTATTTTTTTTTGTGTTTTGTTATGTTTGCGCTGTAATCTGTCAAAGGTGAAGGAAATTGATTGCTTAACTTAGTATAGCACGGAGTAATAAAGATGACAAGGCCGTTGAGCCTTCAAAGTTTTGTGTCTTGTGAATACCAAAAGAGTGTGCAGTTTTTTTTAGTTTCAATTCGCCCAAATTTCAATCGATATCCAAAGTTTCGCTAGTGACACTTACCTGCAGAACCCGCCTGACAAGGCTAACATTTTAGCGAGTCTTTTATTAGGTACACAGGCATGGTTGCAAGGCAGTGGCGGCCCCACGAAATTTGCATTAGGGGAGCTGAAGGGAGGGGAAAGGTGTAGTAAAATGTATGGAGAGTCTGACGTTGCTATGGGATATTAAAATGTGGAAAGACTGACGTTGCTACGGGATATTTGTACATCGGTTTCATGGTAGTAATATGGCGAGGGGGAAGGCGGAGGCGGCTTGACTTGTTATTGGGGGTTCAAGCCGAATCAAGCGCCAAGCCAGTCCTTCTCTTGGCACCGCCGCTTCTACAAAGATAATGCTTTCACGTGCTTGGTTTTAGGTGCAAGGACTAAAAGGTGATAGTGGGAATCCAACTGCACGAGCACGGAAAGAAGTGTCATCATAGAGCTAGCACGCTTTCCTTAGCAGCGAAGCAGACACTAGCCACTTGAGCACCGGGAAGCGTGTTAATACTAAGACAACACTGCTCTAAGTAATGCAAATACTTTCCGGTCAGCGCAGGGACAGAGCCAACAGTGTCACCAATAAGCCACCTGTTGCCACTCAATGCCACGTCTACTTGCGCGAAACCTCCTCTGGACTCGTATCAGTTGGTGATAACCCTGGTGATAGCTCATAATCAGAGATGGGCATGTAATTATATTCTGACCATTTATGGAGGCAGTTCGGCCTTGGGCAAACTCCTCTACAGCGCTGCCAATTCACTGGGTATTTCTGAGATTTTGTTCGGCAAATATCTTAGCTCCGCCCACTTCCTGAATATTGAGAAATTTCAGAAGTACCCACAGAATTGGCTCCGCAGTAGAGGAATTTGACCACGACCAAACTGCCTTGATAAAATGGTCAAACGCCCAGGTGGATTTTATCAAAAGTAATAGAAATTGCTGTTTCTCGTTATAGTTTAGTTTAAAATTTGCTAAAAACACAAGAGATGAACTGAAGGGAAAGAGAAAGTTGTACTGAAGAAGTGGTAACATGGTTATGAAAAATCTACAGACTTTTGCAATTAAAGTATGACCATACCTATTTTCAGGATACACATTTATTCTTCAAGTAAGATAAGTCCCAAATATCTACTTGGGACTGGAAATGCACGTTTATACTGGTAAATATTGAATAGGTAATCTGTAGAGTATCTACACGGCTCATTGTAACGGTAGGTACATCATTTGAATTTTATCAAAGGTGCAAACGCCAACCCATTTTTTTAGCATTTTTCTGTAGCAAGCGTAATGTTGACGCCACATCACACCTTCCCTATTCATCAATTTATATTTAGGTATTGAACTGCAACATGGCTCTTCATTCCATTGAAACCTAATAGAATTAATCAAATTTCTCGGCCAAACTTCAGTGTGGATGCCCGAACTTCATTGAAAATTATTCTTCACAGCAAATTTAGTTTTAATCCTTCGCCAGACAAAAAAAAAAAAAGAGAAAACATTATTCCCTGAGAGGAGCAACTCTATGTTTGGTAGTGAATACAATTTCTATTTACCTTTCTTTTGACTTGAAAATTAAAGATAGGAAAGTTTTCTTCACAAAACCATAAGATAATAGTTTGTCACTGAATTAAATTTGAAGATGGTTTCCCCTCTTTACTAATTTCTTCAATTGATTTTACATGGCAATAGAGAAAGTGCTAGCTAGCTGAATATGGTATTGGAGAAAGGTTAAATTAACGCCAGATTAAGATCAGAAATTTCTTACCGTTCAAAGTAAATACGCTATCTAGTGCTATTGTATGGATCTTTTTTCGAGATTTTCGCAATCGAATACTGGCAATCCTCCATTAATTCGGCATCTGTCTATGTGATCGCCCAGGAAGCAAGGAATGCAACGGGAAGACTCAGTGGGACTAAAATAAAACTTAGCCGTGACCGCACGTAGCAAATTTACATCACATCGACGAGTCGAAGTATTTGAGTGTAGGACCTCAGGCCTTCGTATGTTGTTTTCTTGAACATATCAGCGTATTTTTTCGATTTATTTCGTTCAATCTCCCGCTCATGACTGGCCAGCTACTTGAGCTGAAAAATACTGTAAAATGCTGTAGTAAAGTACAGAAAGTTCAAGCGATAGGCTAACTGTTACTGTGGTTTCTCTCGCGTAAAGAATTGGCTATAGTGGTGCTTATATTTGTTGGTAAGGAATACATATGTTCTGTGAACTGAATATGAAGTGTAAATATGGCTTCAATTAAGAAAAAGAAGTTAAATCAGGTCGCCGAAAGGGACCAAATTCGGCGCTAGTGCTGTGGAAGTTTCCACCAGCATACACGGTAATTTTCCATAGATAATTGCTAAATTAGTATGTACTATCTTTGTTTATACGCTAGACATGAATTTCACACCCATTATAGACGATTTTTCTGTTTATATTAGTTAAAATACTCCAAGGCTGCTCAGCCATAGATTCGTCGATGATGACGTCACTTTTTATGCTAATTTCTCGGGAGTCCACCCGTTACGCTCTTTGCTTCCTGGTGATCGCCCATTAAAGCGGTGTAAATTTTGTTCCCCGTATCCCACGTATGCGACGCTGAATCCCTTTACGCGGTACCATAACGCAACTTTTCAGTTCCGGCATCACTGCTACCGCGCAAGTCAAGAAGCAAAGAGCGTACGTAACTTGCATTCTTTGCTTCCTGGCGTCCCTAAGTTAAGCCGGTTACTTCCCAGTGGAGGCATCATTCTTTGCGTATGTGCGTAAATGGACCCTTCAACAGTGAATTCCCAAATGAGTAGGAATAAATTAAGTATCAGAAGATGAGCATTTTAAATAAATGGGATAGAGGTTAATAAGTGTTAGAAGTTGCAAAGTTTTTCAACAATATTGAAAGCGCAGTTAGCGCAATAAGAGCAAATGAAAAGCGTATTAGAACTTATGCAAAAAATGCTTCAAGTAACACTGCAAATAACAGCGTTACCCGGTGTAACAGTGAATGTAACGTGTGATCTTAGCGCCCCAAAAAGTGTTGCAGAATTTGCGGAAAACTCGTACACAAACATTTCGGGCGTTGTATTAGTTTGGCTGCATTTTACTGTAGGATGAAAGTTGAGAAATGTACGCAAAAGTGCTCAAATGCTAAATTCAAGCTACATTAGAAAGTCACTCATTTTGTAATACGAAATGTTGAGTATCAAAGTCAATGTTTGTAAACAAAGGCAGTGCCGATCTCTTCAGAGTAAAATTAGCGCGTTTGGCAGTCAGAAATGACTGCTTAGAGTTTGTAATGCTGCCTCGTCATCTCTTATTCACAGAGTACCTACTTGCCTAGTCTGCATGTAATAAAAGATATACCTGTCACTATCGTTTAGGTAGAGTAACGCAATTATGCTAATCAGGAAGTAAAGAGCGTAACGGGTGGACTCACGAAAAATTAGCACCAAAAAGTGACGTCATCATCGACGTATCATGGCTGAGCAGCCTAGGATTATTTTAACTAATTTAACCAGAAAAATTGTCTTAAGTTGCGAAATTCATCTCTAGCGTATAAACAAATTAAGAGAATATATACTAATTTAGCACTAGCGCAGAATTTGGTCCATTTTGGCGACCTGATTTAATTTCTTTTTCTTGATTGAAGCCTTATTTACACTTCATATTCAGTTCACAGTTCTCTTCACAAACAGATTCATTCCTTACTAACAAATATAGGCCCCAGTAGGGCCACTTCTGTACGCGAGAGAAACCACAGTAACAGTTAGCCTATTGCTCGAACTTTCTGTACTTGGCGACAACATTTTACGATATTTTGCAGCTCAAGTAGCTGGCCAGTCATGAGCGGGAGATTGAATGGAATAAATCGAAAAGATACGGTGATAAGTTCAAGAAAACAACATGTTAAGGCTTGAGGTCCCACCACTCAAATAGTTCGATGCGTCGAAGTGATGTAAAGTTGCAGCGTGCGGTCACAGCTAAGTTATTTTAGTCCTATTGAGTTCTCCCGTTGCATTCTTTACTTCCTGATGCTAATTGACCTGTAAAATATCATCGAGAAAAAGGAAAGTAGGATATGCGCAACAATAATTAATATGTCGAAATTGCTACTTACTTAAAAGGGAGGATAATAAGAAAGATACACAATAGAAAAGGTGAAGCGAACTATATTGGGTCAATAAATATAAGGCATTATTATATAAGGAATTATTATAAATATAAGGCATTATTATATAAGGCACTATTATTTGTGTTATGAAATGCATTTAACTCTATATTTTGCTAGAAATAATTAGCAAAATGGTGGTGAACAATCCATATTTGGTAAATATTCCCTTGCTTTCAATTACAGCTGCACATCGTCGACTGCATGACCGAATAAGACTCTGACAATCTTCAACAGTAATTTTCGCCCATGCCTCTTGAAGTTTCATCCAAAGATCTTCCGTATTGATAGGGTTTCTTGCCATAACTTTCACCCCTAGTGTTTTCCACAGATTCTGGATTGTATTTAGGTCAGGACTTTGTGGTGGCCAATCCATAACTTCGAGATCTTGCTGCTCAAGGTAACTCGTGACTATCTTTGTCTTGTGGCAGGGGGCATAGTCTTGCATGAAAATAGGGCTGAGGACACCTGAGTTTACAATATTAGGCACGACAATACCTTCAAACAGATTTTTTTATACACCTGAGCACTCACACGGGTTTGCAAACGGAAGAAAGGCGATGTCCCTTGACTAGAGAACATACCGAAAACCATCACGCTCCCGCCACCAAACTTCACAGTCTTCTTAGTACACTTTACACTTAATTTCTCACATTCACGTCTTCTAACAAAGTTCTTACCGTCATTACTAAACAAATTGAACTTGCTTTCAGTACTGAAAAACACCCTAGCCTAATTTTCATGGGACCAGTTAACATGCTTGTTTGCAAACTCTAATCTCTTTTTCGAGGCACTTACAAGTGGTTAATTCTGTGGGTGTCTTGTAAATAACCCTATTTCTTGAAGGCGCCGAGAAACGGTCTGACGTGAGACGTTCATACATGTTGTGTCATTCATTTCCCTACTTATCGCAGCTGAGGACTTGAAACAATCCTTCAATGACGTACACTGCATGACTCTGCCCTATCTGACGTTTTACATGGCCTGCCGGCTTTTTTAGGGGCACCAATGCAGCCGGTTTCATCGTACGACTTCACTATTCTGCCCACAACACTTTTCGAATGGTTTACCTTTTGAGAAATTTCTCTAATAGTAAAATTATTCTTGTGTAACTTGATGATATCTTGTCGCAGGATATAATCAACTTTCTGACGTGGTGCCATCATGTAACGAACAGTAACGTCTACAAATGGCAATGTCAAACTTTGTCTTCGGTGTAAATAAAGAAATACAGACAGAATAAGAAATTAACTGAATGTTTCTATTTTGCCCCTTACTTTTGGACGTTATAAATTTCAAGAGAAAAGCTTTTCGTTCATAACTTTTTATTATTCGTTATACATGTCTCAAATTCTAACACAATAATCAACATCTTACTGGCTAATATTGTGCAGAAGAAGAATTACCTGGCACGGTTAGAAAAAAAGTTATGCCGTTTTGAAAATTTGTCCCTTAGTTTTGGACGGTAGTGTAGTCACTGTCACTCAGCCCCTGCGCGCATGCTTATGGCATAGAAAGGGGACACACAGTTTGGACCCTGTTTCTTATATGGTTTCCATTTGGTGACATACAAACGTAACATATACAGAAATCGCTATGCTCATGTTAGCTTTCAGGCTTTCACCCGATTCGAACAAACGTTCTTCCTTAACAATGGTTCAAACAATGCTAATCGTACCAGAAGCCGGCGGTTTCTTTTTTCCTCACAAGTACAACCATAGAACGAAAAAAACCATATATATCAGTCGTTAGGAATAGCGAAGGTATAGGCTACTCTTTATCCGTGGTTAGTGTTCTATTAAATGAGAAACCTTTAGCAGACGCCCTCGTCGATTTATTTAGGCTATATGAACATCAACCTTAATAGCCTAATAAACTGCATTTCTTTCTTTTTCAGGTAAACTACTCGGTTTCTGTGTGCGCTCAAAATAATCGTGGCATCTCCAAAGCTAAACTGGCGTGATAGTTACTACAATGACTAGCTATAGTAGCACTAAGTACTAACTAGTCACTCTAGTAGACTAGTACTGCAGTACACGCAGCACGTATACAGTTCATGCTTAACTATTCAAAACAGCCGACACTGTGGGCAGCGTCCCTGAGACTTCTCTACTTTTCATAAAAAATAATAAGCACAAAAAAAAAATACGAAAGAAAGAAGAAACAGGAAAATAACAGCACGATTCATATAAAAAGTTGTATTTTCAATCAGTGAAAAGGCCACATCGCCGAATGATATTCAATATAAATGGGCACGTGAAATAACACGTTACAAGGCAGCGGCTGTTGTGTGCGAGTAATATTTACCTTCACACAAGTCTCATCATGCGCTAAACAAGCTCAACCGCAAGTTTCAAGGTCAGCCTAGGCTGTAGTAAGACCAAATCAAATCTCATGTACTGTATTTCTCATATGGAGCAGTAGTGGTATCAGTGATATTTAAGGAGGTACTGGTCGCTGGGTGGGGATTGTTGAGGAGCCTGTGAGTGCTGCTGCGACTGTGAATTTACATAGCTAATCATAGCTGTGCTCCTAGTGGTGGGGTACTCATCCAGGCATCCTGGGAGACTATTTACGATGGATCAGGGCATGGCTTACGGGTCGTCAGCAGCGAGTAAAACTTGAAGGAGAGACGAGTGCCTGGACGCAAGTTACATCAGGGGTTCCCCAAGGTAGCGTTCTTGGCCCACTTCTGTTCTCAATTTACAACAATGATCTCGATCTTAACATCCGTAGTAAAATCAGTAA
>LQNS02278125.1:5552817-5563777 GCA_001587735.2 Parhyale hawaiensis | reverse complement strand
TTGTGCTCCTGTTCCAAGCAACAGTATTCAAGGTCAGACGCGTTCATGAAGGAAACTGGTAGTGGACTCAAAAGCAAATTACAGTAACAAAGATCTTTATCAGTAGCTTCAAATTGGTAATTGTGTTCATTTATGACAATACCAGTACAACAACAAACTTGCAAACTATTGATTTGTAATAAATATTTTTCGCTCAGTTGTGCAGTGACTCTTCGCGAGTACGGTGTTGTCCACGGAGGCGCAATGTTTTTGCCGGTCGGATCCAGAATTGCGTTTCTGTTGCTTCTCCTTGGTAGGTAGAAAAGTATTCATGGTCAACAATACATATTTTGCAATTTATACGATGCATTTTTAGGAACTGAAGCATCCGTGTGGTGCTGCGAACGACAGAAGTTGGACACCAATTTCATTCACTCTAACTAGTTACCAAGCAAGGCTTGAGCCACCAGTGGCTTCGATTCATTTGCGTTGGTGAAAATTACCTTTGACCAATGCATTTTGATTTAAATAAGCATAGTATCGTTTTCAGTGCGAAGGCGGTTTCTCAGCATGAGTTATGATTCAGTAATTTTTTGTTAGAGCTAACCTTTGTTATCCTACCTGATCCTATGTCACGGATGTAAAGGTCGGAACTAGACTAGCCTAGGCTAGCTCTTACCGTACTTTGTAAAACAAAAACAAACAAACAAAAAAAATATAGAGTCACGTTATGTTCTAGTTAGTTAGCTGAAAAATTGCTTCCGTCGTGAGCTTGTTTTGGAGAAGATATTTCTGTTACCTAAAGTAAAACTTCTTCACACACAAGCCCGTTGTCAGCGTGCTGTTTCTAGGCTTGCATTCACATTTTTTTGTATTTCAAATGAGCAGAATTCTTTAAAAATATATATATATATTAGCCGTCAAGTCAGTTGGCTGATCAAGTGACACCAGTAATATTTCTGTGCACTTGTTTGATTTGCTGCTTTAGGGCGATGACACACGCTAGCCAGAAGCACGAGTATCGTCATCTTTTCGTCCGAATGCGATGGCGTGCCTCTTGAAGTGACACACACTTGCAAAGAATTTTATGAGATAAAACCCTCCTGGTTTAGTGAGATGTCCGAATGTTAAATAACTGGACTTGCAGAGCAAACTGGACTGACGGTAAACACTTTTACATCATTTCTTTGCAATCTCAGAGCTGTGTTTTCGAGAGTTCAACATAACGTTGGGACGAAAAGATAACAATAGTTGTTCTTTTCACTTGCGTGTGTCATCGCCTCAAGCAAAACAGCCGGCTGCAGCCCCAGCTTGGCCAGGGTGCGCAGCAACAGCATTTCTGGGTTACCGGCGGTGTGAGACAGCCAGTCGCAATCGTAGCTCAAATGACGACTGCGACCCGGGTTATTTTTACGGTGATGTAGGTTACTGTTTACAACGCAAGTGCCATTAGTTAACTTTCGGACATCTTTGCAAGTGTGTGCTATTTAAATGGGCACATCAACACATTCGGACGTAAAGATGACTATACAGTACTCGTTCTTTTGACTAGCGTGTGTCATTGTCATAATTAGATGTAGGCCTACTTTCACAATCAAGCTGTCTAATAAGTTTCGTGAAGCTGCACTCATCATTAACTTTAGCGCATTGATAACAGGCTTATTTTCTGACAACTATTATTCCGTCTCTAATACTGGCAGCGATATAGCCTACTATCCCTGTTGGCAAAAATAGTGACTCTGCTTCTAGAGCATTCGATTTTTTGTGATAAGTGTTGGAGTTTCCTTATGCTTTGAGATAATCTAATTAGATTTGCTGTAACTTGTCCAGACTTTAAATCTGTACGCTCGCAGTGTCACTTTGCATTGCGTCTCAGGCAGTGATAACAAACCGATTACGCTAGAAACGACTGAAAGTCACTCCAAGATTGAATTTCAATCGTCATCTGCCACTGAAATGCGATCCAGAGCATCGAAACGAACGTTTAGGATTAAACTATTGATCAAAATTCAGGATAATTAGAGTGAGCTGTTTTAATTGCTGTGTTTCGCGCAGTAGGTAAACATAGAGAGTTGAGTCAAGCAGACCAATGAATTCGTGTATCTAACTCTTGATTATATACGCGCAACCCCTAGTCTAATGAGCAGCTCGTGAAATACAGTACATCGAAGTTATAGTAAAGAAGTGGTGCTGTCGAGGATTCTATTTACTTTAATACCCGATTATACATACGTGCAGTGAGTGTAACCGAAGTGTAAAGACAGCCTATGTACTTGTGGGAACTATCCAGTTGCCGAACTAACCATATTTCCGAACATACAGTCATTATTTAATAGGTGTGTGTGTTTGTGTGTGTGTGTGTGTAGTTCGGCAATTACCCCTAGGTAAATTTTATGCATGTTGTGCTCTGAACCTGACAACCTGGTGGTAAATCCTAAGACATTCATCTGGTGTCCACGAGTATACATACAGTGAGCGGTGCCGAATAATAGTGCATAATTGCCTCGCAATTTCCAATTAGAAAACTGCAGATATCTGAAATGCCTAAAAAACTAGAGCACTCTGAGAACGCATACCTCCGCTAAGCAAGGCAACGGTAACGAAAAATTCAAATTGATGCTGAAAAGATGATATTATTTGTATCAAGTCCAGAATCTAATCATGTGTGCCCATTGATAGCATCAACAACTTCTGCAATTTTCTTGAAGATCCGCTCATAACTTTTTGAGTTATGTTGCTAACAAACATTATGACAAACAAATAAAAAGACAAACGAACCAACCGATCTGCACCAAAATTTAATCATTTATGTCTTTTAAAATGATTAAGAACTCCTGTAAATTTCATAAAGATCCATTTAGAACTTTCCAAGTTATTGCGCTAACAAGCTCAAACTCGAAAACAACAACACACAAACGAACAAAGAAACTGATCATCACAAACATTTGGTCTTTTATTCTTCGTAATAATCCTAACAACTCATGTAAATTTTATCATCATCCGTCCATAATTTTTTGAGTTATGGCAATGACAAAAATGAGGCAGACAAACATACCGAAGAACGGATCTTCACCAAAAGTTAATCATCTGTTTCTCCTAACATACTTAACATTCCCTGTAAATTTCATCCAAATCCATTCATAACTTTTTGAGTTATCTTGATGGCAGACAAACAGATTCATAAACAGATAAATCCGACGAAAATATGACTTCCTCGGCGGAGGTAATTATGAGTGTCGTATGTGTACAGCGGCAGTGCTTTCTTTTCCAAGTCAACAATCTAATTTCATTGATACATTTATTCAGACGGTACGCTACTTGACGGAGAAAACGACTTTGATAAAAAAATTCTTCAAATAAGTATAAAAAAGACAAATGCAAGTGTGAAACCAGAATTCTTTCACACAGATCTGTACATTTTACGTTCTGTTATGCCGGTGCCACTGCGTGCAATCGCACGCACAAGTTAATGCGAGGATGTAGAACCTCCACTTTGCTCAAGCTACCGACTGTACGTATCAGACGGTACCTATGCGAGCTGCACGTCCTTGAACCGCGTTGTTCTTGCGAATGTAGAGTGTGGCGCCGGCATTGGCTTAACAAGGTGCTTCAAAATTCACGCCGAGATGGCTCGTACCATCATCGTTAATATATATTTTTGTTTGTACAAAAACAGTGAGTGTCCTGCGTGCGGGAGACTCGGAGCAGTGTGACGGCGATGGCTGCGCTGCACGGGACGAAAACGTCTGGGCTGCTACAGGTGCGTTTTGTTAGTTAGGTGCGGCCGTTTTGCGGCCTTTTCTAATTGCATATTTTTCCATCATGTAATGTTCTATGGAAGTTTTGTAACCCAAGAAGCAGCAGCAGCAGCCGCAATAACTTTGTTATTGTTGCTGTCCTATTTCCGCCCATTGTCTTGCGTCCAAATTCTTGCTGGCTTCACTTTCAGCGGCCCTTTTTTGGTTATTGCATACTTAGTGATATGAGTTGTTTTTTCAATTACCCTAGGCCTTAAGCTACAATTACCCTTTATTTGTAACTAATTATTAGGCCTTCTTCACTAAAATGGGCGTAAGTCTTAGCTCAAAATTTTTGTAATAAAGATGTCCGATGGGCTTCTGGCGGCGGATTTTCCGAAAATTCGTTACAGGACCGGGGATCGTAAGATATGGAAATGGTCGCAAAGACGCCTTTTTTTTATGTATTACCTACCTAGTTACTCAAATCTATAATGGTTTTCACTGGCCGTGTTACACTTTTTTCGCTAATAATTCTTAAACGAATTGTCGGATCCGACGGATCATTATGGTATTTCAACACAAAGCCTGTTACACCCCTACCTAATTTATGGCCCACATAGTATATTGCTATATGTGTATACAGAGTTTACTCTTGTATATTAGGCCTATACATATTCAGCTGAAGCCTGGAAGTCGCGTCTACACTTCCGAACGACGACCCAGTGTTGCCAGGTTGTCAAGGTGAAATATCTGTAAACCGGAGCTGAAATATCTGTATTTTGCCAGAAATATCTGTAGATCTAAATACTTTTACTAACGTGTCTTGTCTGTCATTTGTCTAGAAAGTATATTACAGACCGTTTCGAACTCTGTGAGTGATACGGCCTACGACAAACTATAGGTGCCTACCCATCGATCGATTATAGGTTCTAGAAAATTCCAATCTACGGTAGCCATGCACAACTGACAAACACTCAGAACAGTGGCGTAACTCTGTATAGCTAATAGTCTAGGTATTAAGGTCTTTATTTAAGGAAGCCATTCCATTAAAAAATGGCTCATTTGTTGATTTTTCTGGCAAAATATTGTGACATTGGAGCTTAATCTTTCTTTATGTGAAGGTTTATGAGAAAGTATTGGGTGCAATTGTCCCAGATCCACTGTCACGATAGCACCAAAACTACGAAAAATTGGCAGGGAGCACACCACAATCGGCTGAGTTGTCGGCTATTAGACTACCCACGCTATCGGCTAGGAAGGGATACAATCGGCTAAACTGGCAACGTGAGAACCCCTTGATAAGTTGTTAGTAAGTTACCTGCGAGTAATTTTTGGCGAGAAATACATAAATGAATGGACTTCACAAAGAAAGAATAGGCACAATGACAGGTGCTTATATCGCATTTAACAATATAAAAAAATAGCCTGTATCCAGGGGAAAATCCTAATAGGAATCTTTTGAAATTTCATGCCTGTAGAACAAATCACTCCAACAATCTGTAGATCTTGGGCATTTTAAAAAATCTGGACAACCGTAGATCAAGATCAAAATCTGTTCCTAGCTATTTTTACAGATTGAAATACCAGAAAAATCGATAAATGAGTGATTTTTTAAATGGGATAGATTCCTAATAGACTATTATATACAGATTTAGCTATGCCACTGATCTGAGCAGGAAGCCAAGAGTGTAACCGGAAGACTCAATAGGACTAATATGAAACTTAGCTGTAACCGCATGTGGTGCAAATGACGTCACATCGACAAGTCGAAGTATTTGAGGGTCGGACTTTTTAATCCTAATCAAAATTATAAGCAACGTTATGTTCTTGACGCGAGAGAAGTGATAAAAACAGTTACTGCTCAATCTTTCTGTACTTGCCGACAATTTTACCGTGTTTTGTGTACGCGTGCTGCTGAAGAAGCTGCATGGTCAGTCAGGAGTGAGAGATTGAATTAATTAAGTCGAAAAATGATATACTTAAATATGTTTTGTGAAAAGCACTGTGAACAGAATATGAAGTGTAGATAAAGCTTCACTTCAAAGAAGAAGTTACATCATCGGCCCAGATCTTGCCGCTAGTGCTGTGAAGTTTCCACCAGCCTCCGCTGCAACTTTCTATTGATAATTGCTTATTGTATATATATGTAGTCTCTTCATTTATTTATGTGCTTAAAAGATGCAATTTACAATTTACGACGTTTTTTTATGCAAACTTAATTAAAATACTCGGCCGTAGCTTTGACAAGGTGTGACGTCATTGATGACGTCACTTTTTGACGCTGATTTCTGGTGAGTCTTCCCCTTACACTCTTGGCTTCCTTGTTCCGTTTGTCGGATGTGGCTACCGTAGATTGGTATTTTCTACAACCTATAATCGATCGATGGGTATAGTTTGTCATAGGCCGTATCACTCACAGAGTTTGAAACGGTCTGTAATATAATTTATATATAGACAAATGACAGGCAAGACACATTAGTAAAAGTATGTAGATCTACAGATATTTCTAGCAAAATCCAGATATTTCGGTGCAAGTCTACAGATATTTCGCCTCGACAACCTGGCAACACTGGGTCGTCGTTCGAACGTGTAGACGCGACTTCCGGGCTTCAGCTGAATGTAGGCTTAATATATATACTAGAGTAAACTCATTTGTATACACATATAGCAATATGCTATGCGAGCCTTGAATTAGATACGGTATAAAAGGCTTTGCGTTGAAATACCATAGTGATTCGACAATTCGTTTAAAAATTATCAGCAAAAACAATGTAACACGGCCAGTGAAAACCAAAGTATGTACCTACTTCGTTCTTCGCTTATACTCGACTAACGAAAAGTTTGAATACCGGTATAGCGCGAGTCATACTGATTGTATTCATTCTAATATAGTTAGCCCTCATATAGATTAGGTCGATACTCCCACAAAGTATGCGATGTCGAACGAATAAAAATAATCCGACGACGTCTCATGGGCCCAGCCAATGTCCGACTCCTACTCCTTGAATTCCAAAAGAGTCTGACTCCTACTTTCTTTCTGAGCGATATAGGCTCCTTTTAGCGACCGACTCCAACTCTGCGTGCCTGATCAACGCAACATGTGTTCGACTACAGCCGTGTTCACGCGATAGTCTGCTCTTGTTCATTTCTATCTTATCAGGCCTTCCGATAATGGAGGTTTGCATGGTGTTTTGACAACCTCAGAGGCCGCCAACCATCCCAATGTTCTGCTGCGTGTAGACAACCCAAAAGTGCACTGTTGTACGAGTTCTAATTAACTTTAAATTTAAGGAGATATGTTTACATGACAGCAATATATGTACAGTTGTTTTTACAGAGACGCAGCAAAACGTTGTAACACTTTGCATTACGTACGGGTAACAAAACACCGGCTTTACATTTGCAATCTGTTCTCGGAAGAAATTACCTGTACTTGCATTAAATACAGGTAGCTACTCCTCGATATAGGTATTGGTTTCTCTTGTTTTACGTTGCCTCATTATTTATGTAGGCCTAAAAAATCCCAACTATTACGTTCTCGATACACATTGTGTATTCATAAATCAAGACTAAACATCTCGAGTACGTGAAAGTATAAAATGTGAACGTAAGCAGTAGCACTGAACAGAAATGCGTCTTCTTATAGGTATCGAGGACTATCCTACCTGTAACTGAACACACATAGAAGAAAGTAGTAAAGAAAACTCATTTATTCTCTCATCTGGTTACTCTACCCGACACCCTGAGGTGTTCTGTCTTAAGGCAAATATGGGGAAAATATTGCCAGCTGATCTGTAGATTTCTCATCCTTGCACCTAGCAGCCAACTACTTCAATTAATCTGCACATCGGCATAGCTTTGAATTGATAGGCATATATATGGCAATAAAATACCCCTCGTGAGGTGCATTCATTACCGTACTGGTTTTTCTTTAATTCGTTAATTCAAGTCAAAGCATTCTCGCCGAGTGAAAGACAAGGATGCTTTTTATTTCTATAATCATGTTAGCTATATTGTACCTATTTATAATAAAGTTACGCATAGGACCAGTACTGTTGTGTAGCGCTGATATGGAGTACAACCACAGCTGTACTGTCACTACTGTGCAGGGAACCACAACTGCAGACAGAAGAAATTCAGCTATGACAGCTTCGTGTGCGCGTGCAGCGGTGCGGACTGTGACTTCCCAGGCGTGATCTCGCACCCTCCTGACGTCACACTCTTCTCTGTAGTCACGTCCGACAGAGAGCAACAGAGGTTTGCTCTCACTCACGGGGCTCCTGCATCTCAGCCGGCAGGTACATCTCTGTTCTTCCTCGCCTTTCGTCATTGCATGCGCAACGATAGCATTTGCAGTTCGGTGTCGTTTTAACCTGTGGTCTGTCCCTATAGACGAGGTATAGGGGGATCTTACGTTAGGCGCCTATTCTAGCTGAACAGTAGGGTAATGTCTCAATTACCGAATGCCTTTCTATTACCGAACGCAATAAGATTCCTACCTATATTCGGTAATAGATGGGCATTCGGTAATAGATGGGCATTCGGTAATTGAGACATTACCCTAGTAGGTATGTAAAGCTAGGTTACATTTAACTGTCGGTTTTTTAAATTCGCAAGAAAGAGTAAATGGATGTGCGAGTTAGCATACAAGTAATAAACATTAGATACCGTAATGATATTAATAACTTGTGATGACTCCCATACTCTGCCTGTTCGATAATTCCTAAAGAAACGGCCTTGCTGGTTAAAGTAACTTTATCTACTTCATGGCATTAACCGGGGGCGGAGTGGAGACGCATAGATTCCCGAGGCCAAAGCAGACTTGATTAACCTTGAAGTAAAATCAAAATAAGCAGGTGCTTCAGACACTAAGGGAAGTGGGCACCACAGATTCATCATTCATGCAAATTCATTAATCATTCGTTGTTTCGATAACCGTTAAATCTACGTGCAGAACGAATCACAGAATATTTTCCGGCACGGTACTGTTTATATATTGAATTACAGTAGACATATATATGAGCACTAAATCTGTAGTGCTTGGGCCTCTTTAGATTTAATCCAGCCAAGGGCCATAGACTTCAGCCAGGACTATTCTCTCCCTGTAGCTTAAGCCTGCTCCCTCTTATGGCCCATGGGAGGGGGGCGAGGAAGAGGCTCGAGTCCCTTTTTAATAGGCCAAGCTTCCCACAAACATTAATATTGCTAGCTACTATTCAACCGTCAAACATGTTTATATATAGTGTGGAGCCCTCCCACATTTTACTCCAGAACCTCCAATGCAAGTATAATGGCGTCGCCTTTCGCTTAAGACACTCCATTTGTTTATACCCCAGTCGGAAGCACGGTGATAAGACTGAACCCTGACATCGCTTTCCAAGACATTCTTGGCTTTGGAGGATCCATCAGTGACGCTGCTGGCATCAACTTTTTCAGTCTGAGCGAGGCGTCGCAGAACAGCCTCGTGAGGTCCTACTTCGGACGCCGGGGCCTCAATTATAACATGTGCCGCGTCCCTATCGCCGGCAGCGACTTCTCCACGCGCGCCTACTCTTATGATGACACCGAGGGCGATGTTGACCTCAAGCACTTCGCTCTCGCAGAGGAAGATCTCAAGTATAAAGCAAGTACTCGTCTCGTTAAGCTTCAAATTATGTAAATTAGTTTCATTATCTTTAGATGATTACAGCTGGGTTACGGAGTCGGAGGGTGAAACTTGAGCTCTGTCTCTGCAATAAATTTATTTATTTTGCACGTATCTTTACAGATCCCCCTACTGAAGAAGGCTGCCAGCCTCGCGGCTGAGGACTCAGAGCTGCTCACGGTCGCCTCGCCTTGGTCACCCCCAGCGTGGATGAAGACGGACCCGCGGTTCAATGGTTCCGGCAGCTTGAGGCGCGATATGCGCAAGCCGTACGCTCAGTACATCGTCAGGTGAGTAGTGCGATAACCTAACCAGCTTTGTGGGGTCGGTAGGTAGAAGCTCCGACTTTGATTCCTGCCATCTCGTGAAGCAAAATCCTATGGCTCCTTAACGAAACTCGACTATCGATCGATACAGGCAGCTTTCTAATCTTCTTATGCCAAGACTCCGACTCCTACACCGAGTGAATGTCCGACTCTGATTCTATGCATCCAAGACCTCCAACTCATTACGAATCCGACTCCAAGTGGGTAACCGTAAAAAAAAAACCGACCATATCCGTAGCTATCTGTAGTCTTTCTCAATTGACACTTAACATAATGGCGTAACTATTAGAATTATCTCCACGTTAGTTTTACTGTATTTTAAGATCTCAGGGCACGGTATTTTGATGGGCGTAGTAGCTAACGGAGGCATTAAATGAGCTTTGTTTCTTCTCGCCTTCGCGTGATAAACACGCCCCACTAAAATTTCGTGTAATATATGAACTATAATAATTCTTGTATAATACTGTACTCCTCTGTAGCTAACCTACTGCCGCTGTGTTCAGCCAGGGTCCACGAGATTACCGTTATGATGTGTAACATTTTTTTTTTTCGGGGGAGCTACATTGGCTACGACGCGGCCTAAGTAAATTTACGCCTGAATTCCATTTGCCTGTCATGAGATAACAACAGATGTGGTTATCAACTCCACTGTAACCGTTCAGAACGGATTTCGTTTTTTCAGATTCTTGGACGAGTACAGCAACCGCGGTATTAAAATTTGGGCCCTGACGCCGCAAAATGAACCCGAGTGCGGGCTCCAGGTAAGGCCACACACAAAACTTTCATCATCGCGAAAACAAACAGCTCGCAGTACGACAAGAGTATTTCTTTGTAAGATCATCATAAACTGCTCGATATGTATGGTCGAAATCATTTGCAATTATTAATTCCGCCAAGGAGGTTATGTTTTCGTCGGGTTTGTCTGGCTCTCCGTCTGTCTGTCTGTTATTCCGTCTGTTTGTCTCCAAGATAACTCAAAAAATTACGGACGGATTTTGACAAAATTTTTCAGGGATTGTTAGGTGTGTTAGGAGGAACAAATGATTAACTTTTGGTGAAGATCCGTCCATCCATTGGTTTGTCTCCCTCATTGTTCTCAATGCCATAACTCAAAAGTTATGAACGGATTTTTATGAAATTTACAGGAGTTGTTAGTAATGTGAAAAGACATAAACGATTAAATTTTGGTGCAGATTGCTTCATTCGTTTGCATTTTTATTTATATTTTGCATAATGTTTGTTAGCAGCAGAACTCAATCAGTTATGAACGG
>LQNS02278125.1:5540259-5552627 GCA_001587735.2 Parhyale hawaiensis | reverse complement strand
GATTTTTATGAAATTTACAGGAGTTGTTAGTAATGTGAAAAGACATAAACGATTAAATTTTGGTGCAGATTGCTTCATTCGTTTGCATTTTTATTTATATTTTGCATAATGTTTGTTAGCAGCAGAACTCAATCAGTTATGAACGGATCTTAAAAATATTGCAGAATATGTTATTGCTATCGAATGGCACAAATGATTAGATTTTGGAGTTGATACAAAGAAAATCATAGTTTCAGAGCAAATTTAAATTTTTCGTTCCCGTTGACTAACTTGACTGAGGTACGCGCTATCAGAGTGCTCTAGTTATATACCTGTATGTATCATCCATAAAAACTAAATCGATTTTTTTAGAAATTAGGTATGATTAACAACTCTTTTCGCCAATGTGGTATGTCTACTTTCTAGTGGATATGCAAATGGAAATTGTTAGATTCTTATGAGCAGCGTTTTTATAATTTTTAAAATATATATTAGTATTTAATCTATTATTGCATGCTGTCCGTTTCCGCGGCCTGCTTTAACTACACTAATGATACAAGAAGTGAATATTATTGCGTTCATGAACTCATCAGCCTCTACTGTATGTGTTACTCACCTCTGACTGCGCACCACAGGAAGACTGGCCCTTCAACGCGTGCGTGTTCCGCGCTGAGGATGTCCGCGAGTGGCTCTTGGATAACCTTGTCCCCGCACTCACAGCTGGAGGCTACGACAACGTCAAGATCATCATCTCGGACCAAGGGCGCAGCGCCCTGCCGCGCTATCCTGCTGAGGTGAGGACAGCGGCAGTACTGACTATTGGGGGTTCAGGCGGGGCTTCTCCGGGTTAGAGGACAACAGCGGCAATGACGGCCCACCCCCGTACCAGGTAACCTCGTGATAGCACTAAGCTGCTGTACGTGGAAATAATAATCTTTGTTAAATACTCATGTGAACATTACATGGTAGACAATTGAATGTAGTTTATGTCTAGCTTACAAATAAATGATATGTCGCAATGGTCTAACCTTATAGACCTCATTACGTTCCATTGCTTGGCTTCCGTCAGGCAACAGTATGCGCTGCCATTGTAGATAAATTTATATATCAAATCACTGATGATATCAGAGCGTTTGTAGCCTGAGCTATAACGGATGACTTTTAGCTACGAGTTGTTGGAATTTTCAATCCTGATCTGTTGGCTTAGGGCGCATTTTCAGGTCCTGAATACGTATGTAATATTCTGGGCCGAATATAGTCCTCATAACAAGTTGACCCTATTTGATCAGGCTTCGTCATGTCACTGTAAAGGTACCAGAATAAGCCCTTGCAGCGAGTTAGCCTAGCCTGAATATGAATGGGTCAACTCATCGTCAGTGTGCCAATCGATGGTACCTTAACCTATTAACGGGCAGTGACGAGAAAGACAGACTTTGCCTGGCGGACGGGTTTATTGCCAAAAATCTCTAAATATCTAAAATTCATTTTTCAACTCTCTGATGTCGTTTCTTATTATAATTTGAATACTACATACAGTAGTTAGTTATTTAGGGTTTAATACATGTCCGAACCCACAAGGCCACAACTAGTGTGATCAGAGTCATTAGGGAATAAAACGGGAGATCGACATAAGTCGACGTTAGCCGTTAACAGGTTTATTGTCGTGGAGATAGTATAACCGATATCATTTGCATTTGGAGCCACTGCTGTACTTCTCCTCAAAGTGCTCAAGATTGATCGTAGACATAGGTAACGATAGGTTGACCCAGCCTGTGGTACAGGGAGCAGGCACCGGGGACCCTGCAGGTTACCTTAGCTTTTGCTAGGTCTTCGCGACGTATTTCCCTCGTGCAAACTTTGCTTCCATCCATATTCATACTTCTACTGATGATGCTATATTTTGCTCTTCATCTTCTTTCCCTCCCGGCTTTCTGTACCCATGCGCGCTGATCCTGTGTGGGAATACCCTCGTGCATGGGTTCCACGCTTCTATCAACCTACTAAATGTCCCTTGTCCCTTCTATCTTCTTTTGTGTGATCGCTTTTGTTTGTGAAAATGGAGGCTCAAAATATATAGTATCGCAGGCCAAATTTTGCTGTAATTGATTTTCTTACCTCAGATCCTGCAGAGCGATGTGCTTAGCGAGCGCGTCGCTGGCATCGCCGTCCACTGGTACCAGGACACCCCAGAGAACGCGGTCCAGCTGCGGGTGACGCGCTCCCTCTTCCCTGACCAGTTCCTGCTGCACACCGAGGCCTGTGTGGGCTACGACGCTCCTGCTGGTGAGCGCGTCAAGCTCGGCGACTGGGGCCGTGCGGAGACCTACGCTAACAGCATCATTGAGGTAACCACCGCGTATGCCTTACCTATAAGCTTGTTTGTCTTATATCACAATATGAATGAGCCTACTAATATTAGAGAGGGTGCAAGAACATCATGAAATTTTTCAATGGGTAAAGAATGCCAGGCGTAGAAAAAGTTGGGAACTGGGAGCACAAACCTCTGGTTAGGCTCTTATTGGCGTTCCATCCTTGTACGTGCATTTAATGCGTGAGTCTTACACTGAATTGGCTCCTGCGGCGAGCTTAGTTATGAAACGGACTATGATAAGCATTAAGAACTGAAAATAAATTGAGGTCAGCAGCAGTTAGCTTGACCGCACCGTCTACTGGAACACACAAGCACTGGTTCGCGCTGCAGACATAGGCCTACAGGCCCCAAAGGAGGTATACGGCTACAGTCGAATACAATCTGTCAAGAGCTATGGCGCTAGTGACGGGAGCTCTGTACGACGACCTGCGCCCTCTCCCTCCGCCCCTCCATATTTTTGGCTAGTGTCAGCACATCTACAACAGCTCTCGGACCAGTCTCTGAGGCAACAAGTTCAGCGCCGCTAACAACTTCTCTGCTTGACCCAACGAGGATTAAACCTCCTTGGCTGGGTCGCGAGGTTTGACTGGCGACCTTGAGCAGGCCTCTAGCCTGCTGCTACAGCACGATGTGGAGTGACGTGAAGTGATCATATCTATGGCTGCAAGGGTGCCGTCCTCAATTCTTCTCTCGACCTGGTCCATGTCTTCACTTTCGCATTGCGCCGCGATTCAGGTACCACGACAGTTCATTTACTGCAGATAGTTATGTCAAGCAATAGAGTTGCAGCACCTGCAGATGCAGCAAAGTGACGTCACAAAAATGTATCAGCCAATAGCGTCACTTCTTACAATCTCCTTGAGGCATCCTGGGTAATGCCAAGACAGAGGCATCTTGGGTACTTTCCAATATGGCGTCGTGTGTGCGGGAGTTAAGTGTGTGTCGCGATTGTTTATTACATAAACGTTGGTAAAATTATTCAGTTGCAGTTTATTGTGCTTTTCATGTGTGTATAACATTCTACTTTAAAACTTATTGTAATGAAAGTTTTCTTGGTGAACGAAAATCGTCTTATTTTGTCTTTTTAAACTCATGCGAATCATTAGATTTCGCGCAAAGCATTCGCTTCAACTTAGGCAAACATTTTCAGATGATTTTCTCAGTTCTTTTTATGGTGCTGAAAATCAAGATGCAAGTAAATACATCAAAGCTATTGTCTTATTTTCCTTTACTTATGTAATTAAGTATATGGCCAATGTTGGTAGTTCCAATTAGAGGTAATAAATGATAAACAGTTAGCGGGAAAGCCTTTTTGGTATACTGCAACACAAGGAGCCGCCGCTCGCGCCCTCATTTGTTTACCAGAAGAGTGTCGTGGCAGTCGCTTATTGGCTGAAATTGACGCGTCACGGCGGTCGCTGATTGGCTGAGATTGGGCGAAAGGGTGTAACTGTTCTCTTAGGGCTGACTTAACTATCTGTACTAAATGAACTGTGTGCACCACTATTTGTAACACTGCAGTGCCTGTTTGTTTATAGAGCGCCATCTGTCCAGAAACATGTAGACCGGTAATGCGTGCGCCATCACCCGGACAGGAAATTACAGAAATACGCGGACAACCATGCATGTTGAAGTTAGTCAAATTGCAATCCAATTTCAAGTCGAAGACGATGTATTACTGAAACGCGTCCCTACGGGTACACGCGCTCGGTAGAGTAGGCACCATCGCCCGATCAAAAAAATGCGGAAATAGAAACTGACCTAAAGCGCTGTTCCCAATACAGCACGCTTCGGCTTGAGCTGCAGTGGGATGTCAACTGCACAATTGTGCATAAACGCATTAAAGCTATTGACGGATATATCATTATTGATTTAATATTGTGCTGATGTTCTCTCAGAGGAGGAAAAACCAAGAATTATCAGGCACTCTATACATATTTTGCTGGTACAGGGAAATGCGCATACTTTTATCCCATTCATCATGTGTAAATACATACGAACTAATAACCATAGCATAATTCGACCAAACTTGCATTTCGTGATGATTTTTACAAAAAGTGGTGTAAAGTTATCAGTTCCGTACTTTTGTTGCTCAAGCAGTATCACTAGCCAGGAAACAAGTACGAAAGCTAGCTATTATCTGTGGCTTCATTAGCCAGGAAAAAAGTATAAGCTGTGGCGTGATAAGAACTTCGAAAGCGCTGAAAAATTGTTTATTTCTACCATTACTGCTAGTTGCGGTGTTAGTTTCTGTAAGTGAAAAAACAGAGTGCTTCTCTGTTAAAACTGTATCTATGTGTGGGATATTCATGCCGGTAGCACAGTGGAACATACATGTTGCTGCAGCTTGTAATTATGTACACAACTGATGCATTTATTTTTGCAGTCTTGAGAACCAAAATTAGCTTCGCCCGCCAGAAATTCCTTCAGTTTTCGACGCAATAAACGGGCATACAAATTCTACCACTCAGAGAGTGGTCACGCGACAATCTTTATGGTTCCCATACGCGCTGTTCAGCATCCTAATGCGTTACTGTGTCCGTTTCTGGAGCAGAAACTTGCTCAGCTTTCTTGCGAGTTCTAATTGAAAGGCTAATATGCTGAGTGTAGTATCGTGGTAGGTTTAACCTTAAGCGTTAGCTACTGTACTAGTCACATTAGTTCTCCAATTCACTCTAAGTTTGAAGAGACATGCGAAACTTGAGGTAGTAGTGACCCTTGCTAAGCCGTCTCACTTGACGGCTAACATTTTAGTAACTCTCATGGTAGAATAGCAGTTGTGTTTGCAGAGACAAAACAAAACAGAGTCGTCCGTTTGGGGAGCACAAGGCTGTCGTGCAGTGCAACACCTCTTTCAAGTTATTTATATGTTGAGCACGCACTTAGAAAAGAAAGAATAGATGTTTTTTTCTCTTTTCAGGCTCTAAACTTCGGCAGCAGCGGCTTCATTGACTGGAACATTGCCCTGGACAAGGAAGGGGCACCTAACTGGGTTCAAAACTACGTCGACGCTCCCATCATCATCGACGCGGTGAGTTCGCTGCAGTTGCCATCGGGGTTGGATATTTTTCGTGGCCAGAAGTCGTACACAATGGACCTAGCTTGCCGAGACCTGGAATTGGATATTTTTTGGAGTTCGGGTCAAATACTCCCTTGTCCTCTGATTTATTATTTCTCTGCGCTAGCCACTGGGATTGCCATAGCTCGCGAAGGTTTCGCTTGATTAGTGGGTAGTAGTCTCGGCAGGGACTGCACGGTTTGCCGCGGGCAAATCCAACAGGGACACATACCTCGACTCCTCATCGGCGAGCTCATTGCCCGCAACGTCAACATGACCAGGCACCCAACAGATACACAACAACAAAGTATAAATATACACGTCATCAGCGATACGTACCATCAGTGGAGGCTCGTGCCCGGTTTTAGGTGGGGCCCGCCGTATATTTTCTGGAACCCATTAGGTGGAAATGCTATTTTTTATTCTGAATTCAAGTCTTGAATGTGAGAAGACGTGAATTCAGCATAGAAAATAGTTTTTCCATCTAATGGCTTCCAAAAAATATAGTTACGACGGGGTCAACCTAAAACGGCATGAACAGTCACTCCGTACCATACATGGCAGGCCTTGTCATAGGAATTTTAAGTTATTAACTACTGTATACCCTACTTCGAATCGGAGCCACCGCTATGAAATCAAGTGTGTCGACTAACGTCACTCATAAAAGAAAATTTTGAAAAAATACTACGAGTAAACTCTGAAACTAATGAGGTTTAGAGGAGAGCAAACATCTAACATATTGAGTTTCTGAAATGCAGCTGCGCTTCAAAATGAGACACTCATGATAAAAACTTGAATTTAACGAGTACAATTAATTTCTCTGGAACAGGACACAGACACGTTCTACAAACAGCCGATATTCTACGTAATGGGGCACTTCAGCAAGTTTGTGGAGAGAGGAGCAAAGGCGATCTACCACTCGCTGGTATCCAGCAGCGATCAGCAAACCTTGGATGTCTCTGCCTTCCTCCACTCGGACGGCCGAGCTGTGGTGGTGCTCCTCAACAAGTGAGTTATTCTTCAATATTTTAATTAAGAAAGGGATTTATTATTAGTAGAGTGATTGTTTTACCACCTTACCTACTCGGTGAGTGATCCCTACAGTTGAGGCTTAGTCTTTCCACATAGCACCTAAGAAACGTTTTATCTTCGTAGTCTTAATCACCACCCAGAACGGAAAGCATAGAGGACCTTCTTAACTCTACCCACTAAACTCATCAACAGGAACCGCGGCCAGTTACATCACCTGTGGAAAGTCAGTCAAGTTAGTTCCTTGGAGTACGAGACGGAATTTTCAAGTTGACAAGTTAGTCCCGGACGCACGAGTCTGAACCCTGGACATTTGTGTGCGCAGATCGTGTGCGTGTGAGCGGCGTTCACGTTGGTGCGCCGCTGTATCGCTGATTAAGTTAGGTTAGGTAACATTAGGTCACGTTAGATAACGTTAGGTAAGGTTAGGTAAAGTTAGAGAGGTTAGATTGGGTTAGGTTATGTTAGGTTGGGTTAGGTAAGGAGGTTAGGTTAGGTAAGGGTAGGTTAGTTTTGCCTAGGTAGTGTTTATTTTAGTGATGGCACGCGCAGGAAAGCTTACGTGAACGCAAAATCGTCCAGAATGTCCAGGGTTCAGACTCGTGCGTCCCGGACCATTACTATATTCCTATGGGGAGGAATTGAGCATAATTTTCTTATAGTTAGGGTTTATTTTTTAAGCAAAGACTATTGGAAATTTTAAGCACTCGATGAAATTTCAACAGCGGCCTGCTTGTGTCCGACACTTTAGTATCAAAGGATTGTTATATAAATCAATTGGTTGATGAAGCGGCCTTTCCAGAGTCTGAAGCTTTTGCCAATTAATTTCCCAACTCGCTTTGTGCAATTCAGTATTTTTGTCTTTTCAATACGATATTCGGGTCGGATGCTCGAGCTTACGCTCTACCATGCAAATGATGTACCGTTTACTTTAGCTGCAAAATTAAACTCAAGAGCGCATTTAAATGTTCTTACAGTTATGTAACATGTAATGGCGTTGCTACCAAAACGTCCATTTACCCTATCAACTCCCCCGGATTTCCTCCTTTTCTTCACCGAGAGGCATGGAACATTTTTTTTAACAATGTCTGGTAACGAAATTTGAGGTGTTTATTATGCAATTACTTTGCAGAGAGGAGACGGAAAGATCGGTGAGCATCCAGCCACGCATGTCGGCGAGCGAATATCTCAATCTGGTCTTGCCACCGAAGTCCATACAAACTGTTCTCTTCCGTGTAGAAACCTGAGTGAGATTGTGCCAAGATTAAAGTTGATTTGTTGTTTGCTGACTTTGTGCTGTGTCCCAATTTATATTCTTCGATACAATAGCTTCGTATGCTGAAAACATGAAGACGGTTTTTTATCCTGTAGGAGACGTGAAACCGTAATAAAGCTGTGAATGTTTTAAAGAAGATTCAATGGAATTATCACGCTTCATCCCTGGTTAGTGTTTTTCTTTATTGTTTTGCACTGGAATGGCTTTGGTAATACCGTTTGCAGAGACGAATTGTGCTTGTCGGTGAGAAGCGTTGAAAATAGGAAAAAGCCGAAATTTGACAGGCAAAGAGTTAACAGAAGCAATCACAAGGAGTTTTTAACTTACACTGCCCTAGTTCACTACGTTCATCAAGCATAAAGCTTTCGCAAGAAATGCGTAGCAACAGTATTTGCAGGATATATAAGTATATACAAGTCGGTATAATGAAAAACAGTTTATTCTGATCTAAAAATCTCAAAAAACAGTACAGATAATGCAAGAATGTTCGATGGATCATAAAATCAAGGCCGGCAACGTATGGGTTAGGAGTTGTCACAAAGACACACAACCGAGATGTACAAACATCTTTTAGAAAATACTCAGCTCTCGGTTTGCAACCAGCTATAGTCAACTAGAAAGTTACGCAAAGTACTACTAACGCGATACAATAGTCCTCGCCAGTGCTGATATCTGCCCAAGCCTTTCAACTAAAAATGGATTCCATAGTCTCTACTACTAAACACCATAAATATCCTATAGTTAACATAAAAATACAAGCCTAGAATCTTAGGCATGCGCGCATTGCAACTTCGGAAGGCAGTACAAAATTCGGAAAGCAGACAGAAGCATAAAAACTAAACCAATGAGACAGATAAGAAAAAAAAAGAAATCTCAAAACATGGAACTACACAAGAACGAGCAACGCTATGCCACAACACAGAGATCAACACAATGACACGCGAGTCAGAATAAAATGAGAGCTAACATCCTCAGTAACATAAAAACTCCCTTTTTTCTAAAAGAAACATTCGAGCGAGTCTGTTTTGTCACAACAGCGCGGGGAAGAAAAACTGCGTCAATTACAAGCAGCAGCAGACACATGAAAAATATAAAAAACGTAAATCAGTTTTAATGCCATGCACACTGCAGTTCATAACTGCTTAACACTTCAACACCACGTTCATTAATTAAGAATTTGTACAGACTGTGTAAGGCAGCAAGTGAATGCTTGTAATGACGAGTCCACACTTCACAGTGACACGCTCAACCTGCAAACAGACATTCCGGTCCTACGTCATCCTGATTACAGAGTAAAAATTTGTATTCAAATAATCCATTCTACCCCTTGAGAATACTCATGTTGTACGACGGACGAGCCACACATCCGCTCATGAGTTGTGCGTAGCACTGTGTAGCGCGTCCCAGGCATAACACTAACGGCAGTGTGGTCGCTAGAGCTTCTAAAATGCCCTGTAGGTACTCAAGATGTTATGCCGTAAGTCTTACAAAAATTGTAGGACACCAACGCTCGCATAGCCAGGCTTTTATTATATCAAGAAACTTGTATAATACCCTCCCACTGATACATTATCATATTCTTGGTTTTACCACCGCACCCACGTCATACAACGTCATCCAAGCAGTGGGACTCACCTCATTATGTCGCATCAGTACCTATATGAATCTTTCATCGCTGCATTCCTGTCGGAAAGTCACAGTTGGCCGAGTGCGCTACTACTGGCGGGAAAAAGCGCAGAAAAAATGAAGATACTCCAGTGGAAGGCCCCTTTCGTGGCCTACAACACGAGAAAGAGCAGAGGTGTCCCGCGGACTAGGTCGGCTATCTTGAAAGACAGCCCACCTCGCGGAACAATAAGGGAAATATAGAGAACCTACCTAACCTTCTCAGAAGGAAATGCGGCAAGCTGCAACATCCCTTGCGGAGAGGGCACTCGGGACAGCCCCTGAGTTCATGAGGCCCATATATACTGTAAGATGGGAAAGGGTACACACTAATACAATATAATGAGCTACGCTAATGTGTGTGCAACTAATTATGAGCAACAACTGTACAGCGGGTTTCGACCAACGCTGCTTCCCGCAAGACATCAGATTTCGTTGACCAATATAAGGTTTATTCCGTGGATGAGCTTTCGTCGTCCTTGGTGCAACCGAGGGCAAATTGGACGTCCTGAACAGCGACATTGAGGGAGATGCGCTGCGCCAGATGTTTCCTGGCGGGCTCCGTAATCAGAAGTCGCCTCGCTGATAGTCTGTTGACTGACAACACCACGCTTGAGAACGTGATGTGCTTCAGTGAACCTGCACACAGGGGTATAATTAACTACCGTGCTCAGCAGCCAATGTAAGTTGGATCCATAGCCAAAGGCGAGGGGGGCACACTAAACCTGGACCATAGTCACGTCCCCTCCCCCTCAAAACAAACTGGAATTATCAGGAGCTGTATCATTAATACAGTGTCGCTGATGTCCTTCCAGAGGTGCTGGCTAAAGCAATGGAAACGAGCGCAAATAAAGGATAGGTAACATGATGCACTCAAGCTCTTTAACAGGTTGCTACCTACATCACCCCTCTCGACGCATACGATTTTATCCTTATACTAGTGGCCCATTGCCGTCATTATAAATGACGGCAAAAAATTAACACTTCACCAACACCCCCGCCGTCTTTTGGGCTTCCTCATTTTTCCCCTATCTAATACTGAAGAAAAAGATTGCAAGGTACCCAACTCTTTTTTTTCGCCGAAGAAAAAGATTGCAAGGTACCCCACTTTTTTTTTACATTTTGAAATCTAAATTTTCTCCTATCTTATTCCCATAGAGCGTGACAGGAAAGATATAAATAAATAAAAACACGACGTGAATTATTATATAGTATAGTATACTATATAATAATTCGCTTCGTGTTTTTATTTATTTATATATTTATATCTTCCTGTCACGCTCTATGGGAATACGATAGGAGAAAATTCAAAATGTAAAAAAAAGTGGGGTACCTTGCTATCTTTTTCTTCGGCGAAAAAAAAAGTTGGGTACCTTGCAATCTTTTTCTTCAGTATTAGATAGGGCAAAAATGAGGAAGCCCAAAAGACGGCGGGGGTTTTGGTGAAGTGTTAATTTTTTGCCGTCATATATAATGACGGCACGGGCCACTAGTACTGATAATAAAACGCTTCGTGTATATGTTGCGCGCGTTTGGTGGATTTGCGCGATTGATCGCGTTGCGCGTTTGGTGGATGTTGTAGGTATTAGGCCGTAATTTCGGGTAAGTTGGACTATATTCGGGTTTAATGTCGGGTAGGTTAGGGGAGGCAAGGACTGTTTTTTTTTTTNTTTTTTTGTTTTCCATTTTAAAATATGAACGATCCACCAAACGCACAGTGCGATCGATCAATCGCGCAAATCCACCAAACGCGCACAACATATACATTTCGTGTCCGTTTGGAAGGAAATAGGCGAAAAATAAGCCAGGCTGCAGATTTTGTAAATCGATGACCAGGTTGCAGAATATGGCTAAGGCTGTCCTTATCCCTTCATCTGAAGACACTTCTTGGAATCAGAGCACTATGGATGCAGCTTCAGGAGTCCGATTTTATAACTTTTTTCTCTTAGGTGACCAGATCACGAAGTATAAATTCGGCAGATGGTCGACGAAGCGCTCTGGAGGTGGTGATTTTTCACGGGCAGTAAACAATCCTTTCTTCTATGTAGCTTACTGTTTTTCTTATTTGACGAAGCAGTTTTCTCTTCAAAGGCCAAAATTTTCGGAATTTCATGGAAGCAGATATTTGAGTTGGAAAGACGGTATCATTTCTACGGAGCACCAACATTGTATATAAGCTAACCGGTCTGGCGTTGCATTAAAGTTTATGGAGGTGTTTTACTCAAGATCTTACTTCTGCCTTGCGATATAGAAGACCTAAGGATGAGAGCACGAGAGAGATTAGATTAGATAGGCGGCAGTAGACGAACCAAAAAGCCCATTCCCAAAGAGACATCGGGCTTTACACCCCGGCCCTCTATGAGCTATTGCCATTATGTTAGTAGGATGTAGAGGAATGGAGAAACGAGAGGAGAAAAAATAGAAGACGAAAGAGAAAAAAGAAAGGAGAAATATAAAAGAAGGGGGAGAAGAATCTACGCCAAAGCGATGGTCATGAATGCCCGCAAGCATGATCGATGGCCGCTGATATGCGGAGCCTAATCATATAGATGGAGCGAAAGTGAGAAGAAGTCAGCTTAAAATGGCCAGGGAAGCTTTGGCCGTTAAGGGCTTGCGACTCGTGGAGTAAGAGTTCTTAGCTGTGGAGGATGTCTCTCCCAATGTATATCAAGACAATTTTTAAACGAGTTGACCGACTCCGCACCAACAACGTCGGAAGGGAGTCTATTCCAAATGCTGACTATGAAATAGGGAAAGAACTGCTGAATTAAGGTTGTTCTTCAAGCTTTATGCTTGAGTTTTTAACCGTTGTTTCGCAAGCGATCATTGGGGTCTCTTTCAAAGAGTCCCGTTATAGGTACGTCGTTGAAGCTTTTCAAGTACTTGAATGTTTCTATTAGTTGCCCCCTGAGTCTTCTTTGCTCGAGAGAAATCAGACCCAGTTCTTTCAGGCGACGTTTATACGACTTGTTTCTCAGCTGAGGTATCAG
>LQNS02278125.1:5520727-5539474 GCA_001587735.2 Parhyale hawaiensis | reverse complement strand
TTGAGTGTCGGATATGAGCTGCTGCATCTTCAGGTGATCAGTGATGCGCTTTTTCAAAAGGCGTTCGATGATTTTGCTGACGACCGAAGTAAGACTGATTGGTCGATAGCCTAGTTGCTTGGGCTCTTCTTATCCCCCTTCTTATGTATCGGTATTACATTAGCTAGTTTCCAGTCCTGGAGGATCAATGAAGATGAAGAAGTAAGTCAGAGAAGATTCTGAAGATTCCGCCTATAGCTAGTAGACAAACATATCGATTATTGAAGGAATTTTTTCACACACGGGTCCATTGAATGCAGTTCTTGCTCTTCCAGCTTCTCTTGCCGTTCCCGTGGAGTCTGATATTCATTACTTCTTAATAATCACAAGAGACGTAGCAACATTTATATATATAATATATATATCAACTTGGGTTTTCTCTTGCGCGCGATAAGACTGTAAATCTGGTATTCATTATACTGAAAATATCCTCCCAATGTTTGTTTCATAACACAGTGTAGTCAATAAAAACAGCACGGAAATGAATCCACTCTACATTACTACCACTGCTTCCCCAGGAAATAGGTATAGGAGTACAGATACTAATTTTTAATGCAAACACAAAGTCACAAATAAAAGTATTATAGCTCTGATCCAGCTATAGCTCACCATCGAAGGCGCAGAGCGACTGGAACTGCGAGTAGACGCGATCCAAACAAGTCTCTTCTATGCCCGTGCGCTGGTACTCTGCCACCACAGCAGACAGCAGCTTCTTCTCTACAGTACTACACTGCCTGTTGTGGATGCAAGTGAATATCAAGATTTTCGCCATATTAATGTTATACGAGGGTCGTTTCAAAGATATGGCCAATATATATATATATATATACATACATTTTCATTCTGCCAGAAGGAATTAGAATGGATCGCAAATTGCATTGTTGTAATGACTGGACTTATGCACTCATGACCTGAAAGTTTCATCTCTCTGTTGCAGATATTGACGGTGTGACATTCTAAGAAAGCAATCCCTGTCGTAGTTGTGCGGCAGAAGCAGAGATGTGTCATTGATTTCCTCCAGGCAGAAAAAATGGAATCAATCAACATTCACCAGTGGCTGGTGAACGTTCACGAAGCCAATGCAATTGAAGGAGAGATGGGTTGGTTAGTCGATTTCCGAGCGACAACAGAGATGAGGGTGACAAAGTGTGCTCCAGACGTCCATGCACAGATACCACCCCGGTAAAAGAAAGTGCGCCTCTATCAACTCATCTGAATCGATCGGCGAATGGAATGAGTGAATTTCTTGGAACGAGGTGCGACTGTCAACTTCAACCATTATGATGTAACTTTGACCAAGCTGAAGGCCTGGATTGCCCATGTGAGGCCATGTGTTTGCAACACAACGCTAGGCCACACACACACGTATGAAGACCACGGAATGCGTGACTAAGTTCGGCTTGACCCTGCTGTCTCACCAAGCGTCTAGTCCAGACCTGACACCGTCATACTTCCACTTGTTCGGACCTCTGAAGGACATATTACGTGGGTAGTAGTAGTAGAAGTTTTACTAGCGCATCAGGAACACAAAATCTATATCGCGCCGAACTATTCCTGTGGTTTCACAAAGCTCGTGCGCCACTAGGGCGCATTTTAAATTGTCAATGATTCTTTTCACGGCTTTTCTGCCGGTAGGTCACAGAGTGGTCAGTGAGTTACTGACAGGAAAAAGGCTCAATTTGAGCATCTCCCACCCCAAGCAAGGCTGAACGCTTTAGCTCAGCTACGCCGCACAGAGGAAGGAACGAATATTACTACGTGGGTTAGAGTTTCTCGACAACGATGCCGTAATCGCACCAGTGAATAAATGCCCCGCTCCGGCAGACGATGACTTTTACGATCGAGGCATCAAGGCTCTCCCTCACCTCTGGCAAAAGTGCATTGAGAATGGTGGTAACTACAGAGAAAAATAAATTCCAGAGTGCAAAATGTCACTTGTTTTATTGCTATCACTTTGTGAGATAGCACATTTGTTAGCTGAGGGGTAACTAGAAACATTATGGGTCTTCTTTACAATTGTCACCCAAAATCCCACCGGTACAGTTGTCACCCCAATAAATTCCACCAGTACAATTGTCACCCCAGCATATCAACCTGTGCAATTGTCATCCCAGTATATTAAGCTAGGTTACAACAGTTCAACTGTCACCCCAATATTTCATACCTATATGACTGTCACCCCAAATGCTACGCTTCTGGGGTGATAACCCGGATGCTATAGACTAATGATTAAATGAAAACGGATACTATACCGGTATACGTAGACTGTGAAAGGAAGTGGGAACGAATTAAGATTACAAGAACTTCCTAAAAAAAAAGCTCCGGGAAAAAGAGGCCAACATAGAAATCGGACCCAAGAGGCCAGCATTACTCCGTATTCACAATATAAGCACATTATTATATGATCATGGTTCGTACCATCCTTCAGCAATAACGGTGCTCACCTGATAGCCATAATCTTGGGTGAGGTGAACATTTCGCTGAGAGCGAGGTTGACTTCTCTGAGACCCACGGCACCGTTGGCAGGCTTGCGTTTGGAAGGAGAGAGGTCGTCTGTCTGCGCCAGCTCGGCGGCACGGCGGCAGATGTCTAGAGCCCGTCGGGCGTCGCCCGATACTGCCGCCACCTTACGGGCCACCAGCTGGATAGCGTCTCCCTCAAACCCTGAGATGCCTTCCAGCCGACTCAGCACAATTTCCTACCAGAAAATATATATGCACTACGTCACACCCATTCCAAGCAAGGGATGGCTCTTGATGGATTACTCTACAGTAGAAATAAAAAAAAATGCAACCTTACTATAGACCACTATTTATAGAATGGTGGCTAAGGTCCATCGCTTCGCACATGACTCTTAGCAAAATGACTGACCTTTGGTAAACTATTAACGTAGCAATGATATAAAATTATCAATCGTGTCGAGAAGTTTAAATGAATTAACTATAACCGCATAGGAAATCAGAGCCACACTTCTAAAGCGTAGCCTATTGTAAAAGCAACAGACAAACGCCAGTGCTAAAAGCAGAGACAAATGGAGGCAAACAGACAAGAGGAATCAACGCCGAAATTTAATATCTTGTTTCCTGGAACATTACTAACAGTTTCTACAAATTTCGTCAAGATCCATTCATAACTTACTGAGTTTCGTTAAGAACAGGCAGGCAAACAAATAAATAGACGGACGGATCATCAACAAAATTTGATCATCCGTTCATCGTGATATTTCTTACAGTTGCAGTAAACTTAAAGAAAATCGATTCTTAGTTGAGTTATGTTACCAACACCCAAACAAATAAACATACCACGACAGGAACATAACTTCCTAGGCGGAGGAACTGGTATCTTGGACACGTGACGGCCACTAGAAGCATATATAACGAAGAAATGATAGACCCATATTAGGGGCAAGATAATAACTCCCCCTTTTGCAGTAAAAAAAATTGTAGCTCATTCCTTCCCTCTACTGTGAACCCTTCATTTTCCCCCACTTCACCATAGTACAAAGTTGCAAACTATAGCGACAGGCTTAAACCAAAAGGGGAGGTATTGCTCTATTCCATATCGGAATGTTGGTAATTCCCTCAAAGATAGCCTCTGACATGACATTAGTCACATTACTACTATCGTCAGTAGTCATCCTGCATGTCAATAAAAAATCACAAATATCCTGCAGCTCCTGCTGCGCAACTGTGGAGCATCACCAACCCATTTCAGTAGTATTATATTATAAGACCACTTCTGTAGCCGCGAGCCTCTACTGTACAAAAGGCAAGGAAGAAATATTTTCATGATTTCATTGCATTAGTACACTAAGAAATTCATGTGGTTGGCTAGCGTTAATGGCAAGGGGAGTTCTGTTCAACAATGAGCCCTTACTTGCAGCTGATGATGAGTGTAAGGATGGAAGGTGGTGCGTGTGAGCCCGAGACGCGACGACACTCGGGCCATCATGACCCGTTCAGGCAGGTCCATCGTGTTAGCAATGGTCACCACCACTAGCTGACTGTGAGGCAAGCATGGCCACTCGAATAGACGGTAGAGCACATCCTAAAAACACAGTGAAGAAATACGAAAATAAATTTAAATAAATTTGCAAGAGGTAATTGCTCGCAGCCATTCATAGAATTAACATGAATCTATACAAAATTCGACTGTTACAGTGTGGGCGCAGTTGTCAATCTCAGCAGTAGAGTAGACAATACCTAATGACTGGACGCCGAGCTAGGTACCCTGTCGCTGCCACATATTTTGAGGAACAAGGAGTTGGAGTTGAACACCGGCTTGTGTCAGGAGTCGGAGTGTGAAGAAACTGTCTCTTTTGTTAAGGAGTCACAGTCGAAGAGTGTACTATGCAATTATACAATAGTACTTTACAAGAATATGGTTATGCACAAAATGTATTCTCATTAAGTGAGATTGTACTGCACAACATAGGAGCTCGTGAACATAACCCAAAGGCCACAAACATCACCTGTTTCCTGGTCCAGAGCAAGTCGAGCTCATCAAGAAGCAGCAGCACAGGAGGGCTTTTACGATCAGGGTGGCGGAAGCGCTTCTCCAGCAATGATGCCGCATGCTCTGCAGTGACTCGCTGCTGCCCAGTCAGCCTCCGCCAGATCTCCACCCACACTTGTCTTGGTTCTGACAGCTTCAGTGCATTGATTTCAATGTACATAAAGTCAGGGACGTCGCCAGCTGCGATACCAGACTGCAGCATGCGCACCACACCACGCACGGTGGCAGTTTTGCCAGTCCCAGGAACGCCACTGATATACCTGCGGCGAATCTTCACTTGAGAAACTGGGATGCAAGGGTGAGTGGGGACGTACAACTGACAGTGACCAGCATCGGAATACATCGCAAATAATCTACTTGACCTAAAATGCTGAAAACACTCGAGTTTTTCGGAGGAACAGCACTGCTTGAATCGTCATGTACAGTTGACACTAGTCTACAGTTAAGCAGATACTACACAGAACTGATATGTTTCATGAGCTGAGTTGAGAGTGACTACCGGTACTTTAAACTATCAAACTGAAAAAGTTGGCGTACTCGCAGGGTCTATCATTAATAAGAAGAAAGTAAAATGAAGGAAGTTGACGGCTAACGCATTGGACCCCAATTATCTACTAAAGCTGGCAGCAAATTATGTGATAGGCAATTTCTGCTGCCTGCACTGCATGATAGCTGCTTATCTTATGGCCTGTGGTAATGACTACTAAAATACAAATACAACTAGAGCACTCTGAGAGCGCATACCTCCGCCAAGCGAGGCAACGGTAGCAAAAAATTCAAATTGGCTCTGAAACCATAATTTTCTTTGTATACTACTACAAAATCTAATCAATTGTGTCTTTTGACAGTAATAACAGCTCGTGCAATTTTCTTGAAGATCCGTTCATAACTTTTTGAGTTTTACTGCTAACAAACATTATGACAAACATGAGTCAAGCATACAATCGAACAAACCGATCTGCACCAAAATTTAATCATTTATGTCTTTCAACATTACTAACAACCCCTATAAATTTCATAAAGATCCATTCATTATTTTTTTAGTTATTGTGCTAACAAGTATATAATTAAAAACAGTGACAAACGAACGAAAGAACAAACTGATCATTATCAAAATTTGGTCAAATACACTTTGTTATATTATACCTAACAACTCACCTTAATTTCATAAAAATCCATCCCTAACTTTACGAGTTATGGCATTAAGAATAATGAGGCAGACAAACAAACTGATGGACATACGGTATCTTCACCAAAAGTTAATCATTTGTTTCTCCGAACATATAAACAATCCCTGTAGATTTGTCCAAATCGGTTCAGAACATTTGATTTATCTTTGTGAAAGACAGACAAATAGACAAACAGGCAGGCAGACAAACACGACGAAAACATAATCTCCTTGGCGGAGGTAAAAATCTTACATGCAGCCGCCCGTTTTATCGTTCAGCTTGGCTTCAATATAGTCGTAGAGCTGCTGGAACTCCTCCTCACGACAAGGCAAAGATTCAGGGACAGCTGACACGTGCAAACGCGCCTTGGCCGTCTCCAGTTCTGAGTCAACGGAGGCGGTGCTGTGGCGGCCTCGCAAAGCACTTACCGTATCTGCAAGTCTAACAATTCAAACATTACATAAAAGAAAGTATTGCGAGGGAATAAATGAAAAAAAAAAAACACGCACAAAACATTACTCTCGCAGTCCCGAACTTCACTACTAAATGGGAGTGAAATTGTGCAAGTGTTTTACAATTTTGATGTTCTTCGAGCAAACTTCAACGCTGAATAATTTACATTTAACAAGTAGTGTAAGCCTTCTTACAAGTCGCAGACGATTACAAGAAAAATAAGACAAGGTGAGAAAAGCGGCACACTTTTCTCACCGTGTCCCGTGTTCACGCACGGGATGAATGTGCATATATACAGCAGGTCGTAAAAGAAGAAACAGATTATTATATTGAGTAGTTTAAGCCTCTGTCTCCACAACAACGGCGACCTAACAGAGGAAGAAGCAAGGAACATATAGTATGACGACAGAAATATGGGGCACCCATGCATGAAGGTGTTCCCACACAGGATCAACGCGCATGGGAAAAGCAAGTCAAGAGAGAAGAGGAAGATCACATAAAATATGAACAAGATATCTTCTTCCTGGCGACAGGACGATTGGAGGACTCGAGGCAAACCCCCGTAATCGCTCACTGATAGTCGCCAGGAAAAAACCAGAACTCTCCAGAAAATCATGTAGAGCTCAACAAATCCAGGTATTGTTCTTCAGTTTTCTGTAAAGGAAACTCAGCCTAACGTGAATTATGTAAAAAAAAGTTGGTCACTGGGAACAACTAATGTACACATTTACGAAAAATGCTCAAATTTTGGACTGGCCGCCTGAATTTTCAGAGAAAGCAAGAAAACTGTTCGCTGCTACATAATTTACCAACAGATGAAGAAAGCAAAACTGACACAAAAGAAAAACCATGGATGCTAGTGGCCAAAGGCAAGTAAACGATAGGCATCCAATAGGGCGCACGCAAGCATAGGATGAAGCATGATAAAACATAAAATTTCAAAGGTACCGGCACAGAATGTGGCCACCCTGAAATGCAGGTACCTATGTGGGCCTACAGGCTAGGCTCTGCACCTATAGTTGTTCAACCGAACCTATCGTCAGCTGACAAAATTCATACTTTCAGACAGGCCACACAGTGTGCTAGGACCATTCCAAAGAAATATTGTCAATGTAGCTACCTTTTTGCGGGAGTGGACTTGGATGTTTTAGCCTGGCGATTCTTCGTGCTGCTGGCTTTGGCTTTAGCCGGAGTGCTGTCGGGAGACTTACGACGACTCTTGGTGGGAGTTTCAGTCAGTGTGGCGTTACTAAAGGTCTCGGGACATTGCTCCTGATGGTCCCCAAGCGCTTGTTTAGAATTAAAGTTCTCACCACAATAGCTGCAACAGTGACCTCTGATACGGCTACTGCGACTGATGGATTCAGAATTGTTTCGTCTGCCAAAAGAGAACAAAATTACATAGGTCGTCTCTCTTCTTTGAGTGAGCTACAAGTAACACCGACGCAGCTTAGACATACCTATAGCCAATGCCAGTAACAGTACAGAAGAAATAAAATTATGTGAAACACAAGCCGTTAAATATGTATTGGGTTAAAAAGCCAAAAGCCAAACAGAATCAGGCACCATTTACCTAACTGAAGCTTCCCGCTTTTTCTTCTTTGGCGTTGGAAATGCGTCAGGCGAACTCTCCAACACGTCATGTTCATCTTCCATGTGGTCTTTCAGGTAGACCTGACTACGAAAAACTTCGCCACACTTGCTGCACGAAAACGTTTGTTTGTTTTTAGCGGCTGCTGAACGTCTTCCAGTAGCGGGAGTACCAGGGCCATTAGACTTCGTTTTTGGAGTGGCTGCATCAGCGGCAGAAGATTTTGAGTGACTCTTAGGTGTTCTTGCCACTGACAGTCGAGTTGATCTTGGAGTGCGAACCGAAGATACGTTGGATGCTGAAGTACTTCCTTTGCGGGGAGTGTATACCGCTTCCATGTCCGATACTGACGAGGAGGAAGAAGAAGAAGAGGATGAAAAACTTTTGAGTTGAATAATATCCTGCACATGAACAGGCTTGGCTTCGCTTGCTTCAACTGCACTACATTTTTCGTTCACTTTGGAGATCTTTGCTTTCTTAGTTGTCCCTTTTCGACTCGCGCGTATATTTGCGTTTCTTTCGTTTTTAATATCTTCTTCATTTAGTGCTTCTTCTAGGTCGTCATCCTCACAGTCATTTAGCAAAAAATTAATTTCACCTTCACTTAAATCTTTAACTTTTCCTCTCTTAAAGCGCGCCATTACATTCTCCTTGTCAAGTTTGGACGCGTATCCTTCTACATTGGCCGAGTCCAGAGGAACTTCTAGGTTGCGCTTAGCAGACGCTACGGAGCGACGGTGAGGAGACTCAGCTGCTGTGGAGGAGAGATGAGCTTTCTTACTACTAGCTACACTCTGCTTGCCTTGCCGCTTCTGTGTGGATTTGCCCTCCGTTTCTGTGATGAAAACAAAGAAATGAACTTACACAGCAGTCAGTTGAAAGCGCTCAAGTGCCAGTTAAAGCAAGCCCCTTTATTTCATACAAACAATATATCAGCTCAGATAACATATGAGGGAAGCAGTCAGTTACTACACTGACGTCACAAGCATGCATGACTTTGGCTAAATATTAATTGAAAAGTTTTTTCGATTGTCATCTACAGCGATGCGAGGAGCCCATGGTACACAGCAAATCAGGATAACAAATTTTTAAAACCAAACGGTAAACGCTTTTTTTCACTCGAGGGAAAGTGAGAAGGAAGCATTGAAGTTAGTTAATAATTAAATTACCTCAGTAGCAAAACAAAGGCTAAGGCAACTTACAAGTCGCGATCTTTAATAAAATAGTAGGGGTAAATCTGACCAAGTTAACTCTCTGTCTCTAATAGGAATTCTTTGAAGAAAAGAACAAAAGCGCTTACCCAATATAAAATTAGAACACTTAAGTGTAAATTTAAGCTTCCCTTGACATAACGCAGGGCTTCAAATAAGGTAGACGACAGGACATATAAACGTATCAAGTGACCGAAATTTCTCTATAGGTGGTCAAGTTTTCGATGGAAGTACATATTTTGGTAACTATGTCTATCAGACTCCACATTTTTAAGGGGAGCATCTAGTTTTTGGGGAAACTTTTATTTGGGGTCTCATTTGGCTGAAACTTTTTTACTGTATGTTAAATTTAATTCTAAGACTATTCTCTTGTATAATTTTTTTTATTTTGATATTTTGGAAGTTACGTAACAATTTTGAGTCTTTGAGGGACATTTGTTTTTCTTATTACTTCTGAAGTTTCAGTTGGATTTTACTGACATTTGGCTCTAAACATTGCCGAGGCAAGTAGAAGACAGTGATGCATCTCATTTTCTTTTTTTGCCTTTATTTTGAAAATATATACTAATTTTCATTTTTTGTCTTTGTTTGTGATATTTCTAAAAAAAAGCAGGTACAAAAATTCTGAGAATAAATTTTGAAATTATGGATGCATTACGAGTTAGGTGATACATTCCTCTTTATTATGACACTTGGAATGCAAAAATTGGGTAAAAACTGTAGAAGTTATAAGGATTTGAAATGTGTTCATGAAGCGAAAATAGAAATATGAAAAAAAACAAGGGAAAAAGATTTTCGGTCTTTCTTCCAATAAATAATTTTCTATAGGGAAAATGGGAAAAGTACACGAG
Organism: Parhyale hawaiensis; assembly: GCA_001587735.2. Taxonomy (NCBI): domain Eukaryota; kingdom Metazoa; phylum Arthropoda; class Malacostraca; order Amphipoda; family Hyalidae; genus Parhyale; species Parhyale hawaiensis. The sequence goes on along the minus strand of LQNS02278125.1, from coordinate 5,529,645 downwards.
TCTAACCCAGATTTATTTTCGATTTTACATATCTGCGCCTAGTTTCAATCAAATCGGTATATAAATGAAAACCTTTTTCATTCAGTCATATTCTCTATCTCTAATTTCACCACCAGAAATTTCCCGCCATATGGTTCACATTTTGGTATTCCATTTTTTTCCAATTTGAATGAAACTTGGTACATATATGTAACATCGGAAAATAACATAGGTTACACTCCTGTACTTTTCCCATTTTCAGCATGGAAAACTACTTATTGAAAGAAACGAAAAAACAGTTTTCTTTCAATAACTCATTTTCTATGCGAAAATTAGGAAAAAGTATAGGAGTCTAACCCACATTCTTTTCCGATTTCACAGATCTGAGCCAAATTTCATTGAAATAGGTGCATAAAAAATTTAAAATTCGTGCTTTTGAAGGTTATAGAAAAAATTTCCCGCCAAAGTGTTCAAATATGATTTTTTATTTATGTACCGATTTGGATGAAACTCGGACAGACAAGTAAAATCAAAAAAGAATATGAGTTAGACTCTTGAACTTTTTCCCAATTTCGGCAAAGAAAATGAGTTATTGAAAGAAAACTGTTTTTTCGTTCTCTTCCAATGATTCGTTTTCTATGCTGAAAGTGGGAAAAAGTACAGGAGTCTAACCCATGTTATTTTCTGATTTTACATATCTGTGCCTAGTTTCATGGAGATTGGACAAATATCAAAAACCTCTTTGAAGTCAAAAAATGGACTTTCAAAAAAAAGGCACATCCCCCCGGAACCAGCCCCCTCTTCTATCCACTTAGGGTTGGACTGGCTGCCTAAAACTTTATCTGCGTGTTTGTCTCATGCATAGTTACTGTCTGGTAAAAAAATAAATATAAAAAATTTCATCATTTTCAGCTAGATGCTCCCCTTCAGCTGGTTAAAGGCTGAAAAAAAAAATGGAATTGGAAACCCATCAACATTCTTATGTCTCCAGTCTACGGACTTCACAATGTCGTTTCGCTACAGATAAGCTGCAAAAATTTCTTCAACGAGCTGCCGCCACCACCACTTACCTGCTGGCCCAACAATGAGCTAGCCTATTTAAGGTTAAGAGGCCAAAGTTATGTTCCACAAACATTCAAAATGAGCTTATTTCTGATAGCGTGTTTATGAGTATTTAGGACGCCAGCAGAACCTGTCCTGGCCTAACCTAACCTTGCACATAAGGTCTATTAAACTTTGATACGTCTAAACAGCCAGTTAGATACACACACACATATATACCTATATATATACAGTACACCGTTATACATAAAATATCAATAGAAACTTGAAAGCCACGCACAAGGGTTTTCGCAAGCTAATCCAAAATGAGAAAAGATTGGAAAATCAGTAACTGCACATGGGAATAGAGACTCACGACTGTTCGGAGGAATATTTTCCTTGCCAGGGGAGTAAGCTGTGAGAACAGAAGCAGCAGATGGCTTCCTGAAAGGGGAAGGGAAAGAAACATACATGAAAAATAACCATTTTATTATAAATATTTAAGTCTCCCGAGCCACTTCGGAAACATTCCAAGAGAAGATGAGGCTGGGACATCCAGCTTCTGAAGGAACCCATGCACGAAGGTGTCCTGTAATCTCGGTGGGAGAGCTACTCCCCATAAGATAGGATAGGCGAACTAACCCTATAGTCAATCTTATGCACCATGACGAGACTTGCCGCAATAGCTATTCGCTTAAAATATATCATAATGCTAAGCAACTAAAATTCAAAGAATAATCCTCCTACGGGACAAAGTTCATCTCCAAGTCACTAACAAAGAAGCATCTTACACATCGTCAGCTGCAGAATATTCATATCACACGGCTACCACACGGTAGCCTAATTCAGGTCTGGTTCTTCACAAACAAATTACAATTCTCAACCACTGGGAACACGAGCACGTCATCAGTATGCCGATAGAAAGTACAAGTGTTTGTTGGTCAAAAATTACTTACTGGAACTGTGGTAGAGGTACAACCTTACGGCAGGTGCTTCCTTGCTGCTTGACAAAGACGTATCTGTATAGAATGAAAATTAACACTATTACTCCAGATCCATCCATCACCTATACTTATATATATAAATACACAGCTACATGGCCTACACTCTTACATAAAAAAATTTCCTCCAGTTACACAATTATATGGGTATGGTTCACGTTGCCAACCAAAAATTGTTTTAGGCACACTGGGGAGGGCTACTAGGTGTATACTAAGAGGATAGAGCTTGTGTAAAACGAATCCATCTATAAATGCAGACAATAAAAACAGTAACTGGAATTGCAACTATGCTACAAGAAAATAAATACAGACATTGTGTACTAAGGACAAACGATTCAGAAGCTAAAGAAAGCCTAAAATATCACTACAGTTTATTAAACAATAGCAAGGTAAATACAAATATCTAGTAACTTATTTAAAAGCACTTCTATCTTAATAAAGATTAATTACCTCCGCCAAGAGGGTTCTGTTCTTGTTGAAGTTTGTCTGTCACCAAGATAATTCAAAAAGTTATAGATGGATCTTAATGTAATTTACAGAGATTGGGTGTGTTAGCAGGAACAGATTATTAACTTTTGGTGAAAATCCATTCAACCATTTGTTTGTTTGCCTACCTTTTTTCTTGGTAACATAACTAAAAAGAGTTATGAAGGGATCTTTATAAAATTTGCAAGAATTGTTGGATACGTTATGAACAAAGCAACTGACTAAATTTTTGTGATGATCTGCAAGTCCGTTTGCCTCTGCTCCTTTCTATGTTTGTAAATAAAATAATCCAAAAAAGTAGCGAGCGAATCTTCTATGAAATTTGCAGGAATTGTTAGAAATACTTTGCTAACCCTTTGGGGCATGATTGCCTCTCCAGACGCTGCATCGCATCAAGGTTTTTTACCATGAAATAAAGCTAGTTATTTCTCGCTCTGAAAATTTGGACAACATATTTGAGTACAAGCCTGATGGCAGTGCTAGTAGCAAATTTTATTTACAATTGAGCAGAGCAGTAGATGAGATCAGGCGACTACAATGAGAGCACCTTCTTATTTGCTGTTTTAGGACCCTCATGGCAACAGCAGAGTTTCGTACTGAAAGAGTTAATGCACAATTTATCAAATTTTGGTGACGATCAGTTTGTCCATTTGTGTATTAGACTACCTATATATATATTTATCTCTGTGGTTGTAAGAATATAACTCAACAAGTTATGGATGGATTAACAAGAAAAGTACAGGACCTGTTAGAAATATCAAGCGACAAAATTGACAAAATTTTGGTGGAGATAAAAAAGTAATCCTGCTTTTAGGATCAATTTGAAATTATCCTTAACAATGCCTCGCTTGGTGGAGGCATACACACTCAAGAGTGCTTAACTAGTTATTGATAAAACTATCAGCTAGCTCACCGGCAAACAAAATGGTCAGCTTCCTTCACACCCTTAGGGCACGGCACAGTTGCTGGATCAGTGTCCAAGGGGCACTCTGTGACCTACAAGGTATAAGTAGTGAGGTAAGATAGTGTGTAGCTGAAGCAGAGTATGAATAAGANACAATTGAGTGGTAAATCACGATCTCCTTCGTTCTCACAAAAATTTCAAATTTGGACGTTGCCTTGCTACTGCCAGGTCTTAACTAGTGCTTAATATTTGGTTTACCTGATACCATTCATTTTGTACCTATGAAACGTGCAGAGTTTAAACCCACGGCAAGACAAGTTTACACAAAGTAATAAATACACACCTTTGGAGAGGATTGTTGTTTGTGAGTTGGCGCGTTATCTTGAGTCTAGGGGTCTTCTTTCGCTTCATCAGCTTAGATTTAGGCATTCAAGATCAAAAGAGGATCAACTGCTGTCTGTGTATTGTGGTGTGCCTGATTGTGTGGATAGAGGCTTTGTTGTGGATGTTGGTCTCTTAGATGTCTCGAAGGCGTTTGATACGGTGTCGCGTGCTGTACTGATTGAGAAACTTCGGTCTCTGGGTGTCAACCCTGTAGTAGTTTGTTCAGTGGATTGAGGGTTTCCTGACTGAACGCATCATATGTGTTAGCATGGATGGCATCGACAGTGGGGATAGGGAGGTGTCGAGTGGTGTCCTTCCGGGTTCCGTTTGGGGCCCGGTGCTGTTCCTACAATATGTTAACTACCGGTACATCACACATGGGATAGGGAGTAATCATGCAGCATTTGCGGATGACTACGAGTTGTACCTCCAGTTCAAGCCTAGTGATGTGGGGCATAGGATGGAAATCTTACAGAATGACTTGACTTCTATTAAAGAGGTGGGCAAATCATGGAACCTCTCTCTTAATCCTCGTGTATTGTGATGTGATTTTCTAGGAAATTTTTGGAGCATGAGGAGCTTGGTAGTGGCTTAAAGTTTGTCGGGGGACCACAGCTTTGCAATTTGTTGCCTCGCAGCGGGATCTGGGAGTGCTTTTGGACTGTAGGTTGCGTTTCCATGAGCATGTTCGAGTTGTTGTGGGTAAGGCATCAGGCTTGACTAGCAATTTGCTCCGGTCAACCATAAATCGAAGTTGAGAATTTACGATTAGCTTATTTGTAATGCACATCTGTCCTGTCTTGGACTATGCCTCATGCGTCTGGAGTGTTGGGTATAGAGCTGATTTAAACTTGCTGGAGTCTGTGCAGAGGAGTTGGATAAAGCAAGTCGAGGATTGTATGACAGAGTTATGGTCATAGATTGAGAAGCCTGGAAGTGTACTCCATTAGGGGCAGGTCGTTGCGTATTGATTTAGTCAAATATTGGAGGATATTGTGCTCGGGAAGCAATGTTGGTGACTTGGATGAGTTTTTTGTCCGTGCTCCTGAACGGCACTTGAGGGGCCATGGCTACCGACTGCTGATTCCCAGGTGTGAGACGGAGTTGAGGGGTAGGTTCTACCATGTGAGGAATGTGGGTGTGTGGAACTCTTTGCCAGTGGGTGTGGTGGAGTCTGAGAATTTAGGGGCTTTTAAGAGGGATGTGGATGCCCACCTAGGCGATCTACTCTTTGATTTTGTTGAGTGATCGACTTGATAGCTATAGGCACACTATCCAACCTTGATTTGGCATGGTGAGGGACTTGTTTGTTGGTGGTTGGCGTGCTTGGCTGTGGTGGCCCCATGCTGTGCTGACTATTGGGGCCGCAAAGGTGAGTTACCTTAAAATCAATACATTCAATACAATTTATTATGTTTGGTATTCTCAAGCTCAACTCACTATGTGCTTCTCCTTGGCATTGGGGGAAATGAAGCTGAGCTGCTCTTATCGCCTTGGGACACCTCTAGGCTAAGGTCAAACCTCATAGCTAATTCATAGGACATGCTAGGGTAAGGTTTACAGTATACTTAATAGTTCAACTCTCAAGAGAATGGGAAAGTTTAACTATATCCTTAGGTTATTTCTTTCAATTGCATAGCACTTGCAGCTCACAAGCATAGCTTCATCACTATTAATTCACTGGTAATACATTTTTTTCCTACATAGGATTAGTCACAAGAAAGTAGGTATAATAAATTTAAAAAAAAACTTACTGCACAGATGCCAACTAGAGCTTCCAAATCAATGTCAGAATCAAATCCCCGCTGGTCAAGCACCACTTCCTTTTTTGGATCCACAGGAGGAACTCCTGCAATAGAGAGACAATTGAACCACCAAACATCAATTATCTTTATTAGACTAGCTATAACAAACTTTTACGATGTAATATTTATTGCAACAAGGAAACTAAAACGAAGAAAAATGTCAATGGATAAAACTCAAAGTTGATGCATCATAAGAATAGTAAAAAAAAATCAGTAGGTAGATATTTTAGCTGAACAACCATAGTTCTTCAACTGCAAAATAAACGAAACTAACATGTAGTTGATACACAAGAAACTGGGGAGTGATGGTAGCTACGATTAGGGTGGGCATTGCAAAATCCGCAAAAAAAAACTCTTAAAAAACCCAGCAGTAGTGGTTTTTTGGTGTTTTTTTGGGGAACCATTTTTTGAGCAAATAAAAGCTGGATAGCAGTGAAGAACAGCTTAAATATACTCAACACTACACTACTAAATCATATATGGCATTAGAGCTACTTGCTTGTACACTTTAAAAATATGTTCAGATGCCCTCTGTAAAATGTACTGGAAAGCCAAATTAGCTCAAATATTCCAAATAAAAACTGACAACTTCAAAGTTCAAACTAATCAAAGAAATTTATTTATTAGTTAGAACTACAACTATCAAAGCATATTATTCGTGGATAGCCTGATTGAATCATTAGTAACCTAGGTAATTATCATGGTACCGTATATTACAAGTATGCCATCGGAAGCTTCAGCAAATGCAATTGTGGCCAAAGTCCGAAATAGGCTACACAAATTGATGAGTTAGAGGGTCTTGGAGTAGGTGAACACAATGCTTACATCTTCATCAAGTTTTTGCTAGTAATAATAGAAGTCCCATTGTTAATTATAAAGTGTTAGTCTTTTGCATCGAAAGTTCTTAGTCATCTCAAGGAATCTTTGAGAAAATGCCAATTTCATGCGGAACAGTCAAGTTTTGGGTAGTTTATACCCTAAACAATATACAGTAAAACCCCTCTAATTCGCACAGCACGGGGGGAAGGGGGTGACGGATTAGCGGGGATTTCGGATTACCGGGGTACTTGCAAATCCGAAAAATATCTCTTTATTCCGCACTAATACGGNTATCCGAAAAATGACAAGCGTCATGCACATATTAGAGAGGTATTTGTAGGAACTCCGTACTTTACCCCATTATTCCGAAAAATGCTCCCTTTTTCAGATAGTATTTCGAACAGTAATGAGATGTTCGGATTAGGGAGGGTTTTGGATTATTGAGGTGCGGATTAGAGGGGTTTTACTGTAGTAGCTACCGGTAAGAACTTATTTGGCTCCTTCTTACTCATAAATCTGTACTGCCCACAACCCTTAAGAGTTCTTTTGTAAAATAATTTACTGGCTAGCAAAGTAACTACTTCATAATTTATTTTTTTTTTTGTAACAGAAGACAAACTACTGCTCATATCAACTTCATCAAAGGTTGCAGGTTGTGTTTTTTACTTTCTTGAGCTCGCAGGCCAGGGAGTTCAAATGGCATAGCTTATGTGTCACCCTACTCATTTCATAGCATTGCCCCAAACATGACTTGGCTTGCCAAGCGTTGCACTGCCCAAAAAATGGTTTTCCACCATAGCAAATAGCTACTGAAAATACTGATTGCATAGATTCAGGAGCTTTTTTTCATTTCTACACAAGTTAGGTTCGTGTGAAGTAGATTTAAAACAAATGTTTAACAATTTAAATTCAGTCATGGTCAATGAGACTATAGTCCCAAGAATGTGAAGCGTTTCGCTGTGAACTCTCCTGTGCAGCAGGCTTAAACTGCTTCAATGTGATTTTTCAGGGGGGAAATATCAGTTTTGTGGCCGTTTTGACTGCTCAAGAATGAGATGACTTTCAGAAAGGCTGTATAGGCAGCTACAATGAATCAATTTTTTTTTTAGCAGTTATGACTGCCCAATAGCTAATGAAATGACTGAATGCAATGATGTCTTTGCAACTACTTTTTAATATTAGTGTAACCACATAGCCTAGTTAGGAACTTAAATCTATACAATCTAAACTTATAATGGTACAAGAGTTAAAGATAACTGCAAGTATTCCCTCAGAATAGTGTGGATGATTAATTAGGCTTGGAAGTGCTAAAGTGTTGTCCATTATAGCTAGCTATTACCATATAGGGAGTACAAGCCTGCCCGAGATAAGGTAGCAGTAATTTCATGAGTAGAGTGAGCAAGAATGCCTTGAAGGAAAACTCCTTACTTAGTGGGGAGGTTGAAAGTTTTGAGTCAGCAGTTTTGGCCTTTTTCACATCTAGGTCAAGCCACCTAACTACCAACAATATATTGTGGTGCTAGTTCAATTAATTCTCGCAATTACTGGGTAGAAAGATATGCATACAATCATACACTAATGCAAACAAATATAGCTACACTTAGGATGACTACATCATCACCTCTCTCACTCCACTCACTGATGACAATCACCTATCTCATGTGCCAAAGAGAGGGTGATAAATAGTCTTTTTCGATTTGTTGACAAGCAAAACACTTGCAACTTCTTTAGTTTTCAAATATTTATATACATTACAGCAGTGCCTTCTTATTAAAATGTAAAGTAAATTTAGTTTGTTACTGAAACAAAACTTGCCAACAGGTCACAAGTAAAAGATAATGACTATAATGGCTGAAATGTAATAGCAGTAGCTATCTGGAGCTGCAGGATATTCACTACCTACTATGCTTGTCAAGTCAGTGAGGCAGTCTAATTAGCAAAGACATGATTTGCAGACTCCCAAATATTGATATTGTGCTCATATTGACTCGCCATAGAATTTATCAAAGAAGTATGATGAGTGGCTTCCGCTGGAGAGTGATCGGCTTCGCCTGCTGGTGATGGTGCGGCTTCGCTTTCTGACGATTCCCTTGGCTGCCTGAAGTCTTCGCAGCGTTCGCCCTCACCTCTGCGGTCTGGGTCTATGGCTGGTGCTCGTGAGTATGGGTGTGCTGGGTCGGGTGAGGTGCTGCGTCCTGTGCTAGGGGGTGCTGATGGGAGACCCGTGCATGCGCCGTCTGTTCGAGCTGGAAAGGGGTCGCGTTGTGGCCTTTGAGACTTGGCTGTGCATGGCCGGTTTGTTGGGTGCCTTGGATGTGGAAGGGTGTTTCATGCTGATATTGTCTGTGTGGGGGTTGGCAAAGTGGCTCTTGAGTGTTTGTTGGCCAATGATGGTGCTCTGCAGTATTTGTGCTGCAGTTGTCGAGTTGCGCCATGTGTGGGGGACAGTTCAGCTGGCCAGTCTCACTCCATTGAGACAGCTCTCTCACAGTTGATGTT
>LQNS02278125.1:5407141-5422449 GCA_001587735.2 Parhyale hawaiensis | reverse complement strand
GATCTGGAGTCCCCTCGAGTGCTACCTCGAATCGCGGGTCAAGGTGCTACCGACAGAGGTACTCTGCCTTACGCTTACCACTGCAAAAGTGTACATTGGAACATTCTAACTATTCTGCCTCTGTCATCGCCTTTGTAGTGAATGTGGACGAGTAGAATTTTCTGTATAGATATATACGTACATGTATATAGTTACTAAGTATATAGCTACATAAAATTAGGTAAGGTTAAGTGGCATCAAGTTAGGCTAGGTCACGTCATTATTGATCATTTTATAAGTAACTAATATTTATAGGTAATTGATTTTTACAAATACAATGAGAAGACACTGATATGAAGGAATATTTCGCGTATATGCGAGAACAACGTTATAACTCAAAAAATGGGAAATTTGAGTTGTGACAACCATGAGATTGCCAGTTTCCTGCTCTATATTGTGCTGAAAACGACACATTTCTACCTGCAAAACTCACCACTAGAGGGCAGTATATGTCACTATTGCGCCGGCCTAGATGTTACCAACCCTTGGTGTCAACAATGACATATCTCACTAATCTCAGTTCCTGTTCAGCCGTCGTGAGGGAAGGTGCTGTGTGTTGTCAAGAAAAACGTCATATTTTGTTATGGGTCAGTATTGGTGATATTGTGGCTGTTTAATATCAAAATCCTCTGTCCTGTAGAATTGCCTTTTTTTGAGTTATGACGTTGTTCTAGCATATGAGCGATTTGTCCTCATGGGATTGTCTTAGATCCGTTAAATAGGTTTATTTTCGACGTTTAGGAATTATGAAATTTTTACCAGAGTGTGTGAAGACTTTGTTTATCTTCCTTGAACATCCTTTCTTCCTTCCATTTTCATACTTTTGCTGATGATGCTTTGTCCTATTTTATCCCGACTTGCGGTTCCCATGCGCATTGATGTGTGCATGGGTTCTACACGTCTCTCGATATTATTTGTTCCTTCTTTCTTCCTCTCTATGTGGTACAGCGCATGCTGTGGGTAGGGAGGCTTAAACCAGGAATGTATTAATCTATTGATTATAATCTTTGGACATCACAATGATCAAAATAAATGGAAGTTGCAAACTAAATAGTAAAAGGCTCTTTTCAGCTAATCTTCGTTTTACTGAAGTTGGTAATGGATTTTTCTTAACTCATTCCTCTCCTTTGCTGGTACAGGAAGTACCAGCGGCTCCGCGAGGTCGCTGCCACTTTGCGGGAGAACGAGACTAAGCTGCAGTCGCAGCTTGTAGAAGCGCAGTCCAAACTGAAGAACAAGTCCGATCAAGTCAAAGGCTTGCTGCAGACCGTCGAGGAAAAGTTCAAAATGTAAGTTTTGTTTTCAAGATTTGGAGCAATTTCTATGCTTTTTTTCTTGTTACTCTGCCGCCTCGCTAGTTCAATTGTTGTCTTCCTAGTTATCCTGTTAGTAGATTTGCATACATGTCCGCTAAAGATGCATAGTGCAGACCTAGAGTCGCGTCACAGTATTGGTTTTCTGACTCTTTCTATATCTTTGAAATTTGAGCTTTTGTACTCGTTTTTTTATCCTTCTAACAATTGTTATTGTAGTCTGGAGCAGTCATTTTCTGAGGGCTTTCCTACTGTTGACAGAATCTGACGGGACTGGTTCCTTTCCTTTGCTTTTTTATTTTTTTTTTTCAAGACATCCACTACAAGTTCGATGGTAGCGATGTTTTCCTATTTCGTGGCCAGACGCTGCATAAATGCTACCAGCTACGCTAATGATATGGTTCTTCTTAATCACGGCTCTCTCCTAAAGCTTCTTTCCGTTTGCGATGTTGAAGCTCAGAAGCTTGATATTGTGTACAGCACGGATAAGACTGTACTGTATGTGTGTTGCAGGGCAATCTTTAGCGGCGTCCAGTTCCGGTAGCGTATGTACAGTACAGAGCTTCATGGACAGGGAGCATCTCATTGATGGAAAATTTGATAGTGGCGAAGCCATTGCACGGCAATTAGGGCAGTTTCATAGCTGCTCGCTGTATATCAAGGTTCAGCTGTTCAAAACATATTGCTTTCCAGTATATTGCAACTCTCTTTATGGCTTATTTCACGAGGCAAACCGTCGGTTAGTTGCGTATAGTGATATATTTCGGCGGTTGGTGGGCGTTTCTAGACACACAGGTGCCGTGATATCTTTCCTCGTATGATTAGAATGTCTCGATTTTCTTCCTCAGAAATCTGCATATAGCTAGCCTGCGTAAGAGATTGGAAAATTCTGATAGTTCGTTGCTTCAGAGCATAGCTACCTATTCTCTGACTCACATTATCCGAGTTCGGCGCTCAAGCAACTGTGGGTTAGGGTTCTGTATGTGGGCGATGGCTAACATGATCGTAATGATCTCTAGTTGCTATGTCTATTATTTGCTGCTATTTAAACTGTCTTCGTTGCTGCATGCAGTCGTGAGCTGATTAGCCTAGCCAATAACTTTCTTCTCTGCTTCCTTGATGTTTCTATTTCGTAGCCGCTAAATTTATACGATGATGATTTACTCAAGGTACAGTATTCCTATAGCTATGTGAACTCATATTGATCATTAAGTGCTTGATGAAAGTTTTATACTAATTATTATTATTATTATTACTAGTCCCATTGCCAGGAAAGTAACCATATATCGGTACTTCCTCAATACTGACATTCATAAAAACGTTTTAAACGGATAGGCAAGTGTCGATAGCATATCTCTGCACGCTTGCAGCAACTTGTACTTACTTTGTTAGCTTTTGCTTTATTGTGAGTACAAGCGGTTTAGTGCCAATGATGTTCACAGACGAAGATTGAGTGCATTTATGTATTTGCCCTGTGCGTAGTCGCCTCTTCATATGACTTAGGCACCAAAACTGTTGCAATAAGGTTTACTATGCATGAGGCGTACCGTATTTGTGAACCTATTGTGTTTTTAAATGATTATTCAAGATATTTACTTGCTTTGTATTCTCATTTGGTGCCACAGATATATTTTTTATCATTTTCTCCCATGCTAAACCTCTTTTTTCGTCAATTTGTATGATGTTCATAAGAGACCAAAAATTAGTAAAAACTCATCGTTTGGCCTCCAGAGAGCATCTTCTATCTGCAGCACCATGAAGTGAACGTGGATTTTGTCGGTTGGGGTGTTCTTGCGGGCCACTTCTGTCTGTACCCGGCAGCAATCTTTTATTGCTTCATTTATCCAGAAATTTCGGTTAGGCTCGCTGCTCATGCCATGTTCACTAGACTTTGTACTCATTTCCTGACACCGTAGACAAAACTACCCTAAAGGGACCTTCATCCTAATTTCATCTTGTATATTGCAGAGCCGAGGAGAAGGCTGAGGAAGAACGGCAGAAGCACGAACAAGAGAAAAGTAAGATGGCGATTATGTTGAAGCGAGCAGAGCTCCGCATCTCTTCCTTACAAGACACAGTCAATAAAGAGCAGGCCCATAACAGGGAATTGCAAGAGTTGCTGGACCGTTGCGTACAGTGAACCGCCGCCCTCGTGTCTTGGTGTTGGCCAGGGCTGAACTAGCATAGGTCTATATTATGACGTTTCAAACAAATCTTTGACGTTACAGCCAGCAAGTCAACTATCTTAGGATGAGGAATATTAGCTACTTCATTGGCTGTGGCATCACCTGTTGTGTTGCCGCGTGTCGATGTAACCTTACGTTGGTTGTGCCATGGCACCGTCTTCAATAAAACGGTTTTGATTCATCCAACTAGAGAGCTTCTGGTAGAGAGGCACGGGATTGAAATCACCGACACGTGTGGCGCGAAAAGGAGTAGGTTATCTCCGAAGCGCTAGCAACCCTCCTTTCTACTACCTCCAATCTGTACCACAACTTCGAGTCTTTCGTAGCTAATACGCCGGCAACGGTACAATGTCCCAAATTTTGGGTGGTGTCCTGCGTTATACGTGTTCACCACAGACTATTTTATTGCTGCTAGCGTTAGTTGTCACGTCGCATGCCGACGAAGAAGCAGTGCTTGTAGCGAAATAGCAAGGCTTCATTTAGAAAGGGTTATGTATGCCGGGGTAAACTGATTTTTTTTCTGCTAACCAGAGCTTGTTCTTTCTATTCCTGGAGTAGGCATTGGTTACTTGTGTGCAGTGCGAGTGTCACATTGAAAGATAATCGAGCTGTTCCCCTCAGCACGCTTAACGGATTATCCTTTGCAAAGTAGATGTAATATATATGTATATATACATAATATTTTACCTTACTATGTTTAGAGAAGGCAGGGCGGACCATTGGGTTTGCTTTATCCATCTTGTGCTATTTGATAGTCGCCCACTTTGGGAATATGATACGTTTTCGTAAGTTAAGTTCGAATTCCCAACATCTCTTCCGTGCACACTTGCTTCCTTCTACTTTCTTGCTGTTGCTATCGTTTTTACCTTTTCTTTTTCTTACTCACTTTTATTTCGAGTGGTGATTTCCCGTGTATGGGTTCGGTCATCTCCGCATGCAGTATATATATATCTTTACCTATCTCACGCCGAGACAGAGCTTTTGGTCACTAATGTCTATATGTTGCTTAAGTCATATTATTTTTATACATCGGTACAGTCTCACTTGGAGGATTCTGTTGGATCAAAATGTTTGCAGTTGGTCAACGTTTTTCCTTTTACTTTGACTCAAGTGTGGCAAAGCTGTGCGTCGGTGCTTTACGTGCTGCAGTGTTTTAGTCCTAGTTTACCCACGCTCTGCTCCCACCCTAGTGATTTTTCCTTCCGTAGAATCACAATATATAGAGCAAAGAACTGGCATATCAAATAGCACAGCCTGGCTCAGATACAATTAGCTACCTTCTAAACGATGCTATGCAAAATTGGATCGCTGTTATATTGTCTTCGAAAACCCTCAATATAATTATAATAAGATGCAGTTACCACTCTTAAGACCAAAATGTGCTCATGTAGACCAAACAAGTAACTCTTGCACTGAAGTAGCAGAGCTTGAGTTAGGGTTAACCATGTTTAGACCGGGTTGTGTTATTCAGTTATTATGGACATCGATTATTCATTTTATTGAATTCATACGGCATAAGAAGCCTTTGTAGCAAAGAAGCACAGCCTTCTTACTGCGTGAATTACTCTTTATCTCACTCATGCCCGTGACTTTTGGTCCAGCAAACGCCTGGGGAGGGCCAACGTGAGATATCTCTCAATGTCATGCTTTCGCTGCGTGGGACTTATATTTTTAACGTAGCTAAGAATAGGTATAAACACCACAGTCAATCTCAATCCCGCAGTGATAAGGTTAAAATAGGTGCATCGTGTATTGATGGGAGGTAAGGGGAGAACGCAGTGGCTGAGTTTCATGTCCAAGGGGAATTGACCCATTATTTGGTTACATTTAGTAATTGTGCTGCTACTACTACTACTAGTACGGGAAATATAGAATAATTTGGACGTTAAATGGCGTTACAGTATATCTAATGCCTTGTGCTTTCAATAATGAATTTCATTACAACGCTTTTCTTACGAGCAACCGAAACTATATGAATTCTAAATGAACTGCGTGAGTGCATAGTTGAGTACCTGCGAGTATAATAGTCAGTTTGTTCCTAAGCGCCTTTACAATGGCGGTTGGTTTATTTGATGGAGCAATAACTTTTTATATTTATTGCAGGAGGCTTGAGTGTAATTCGGTGAACTAGATAGAGACGGGAAAATATCGCTGCTGTGTTACTCGTAGGAAATATTTTTAAGAAAAATAAATGTATTTGTATTTTACGAAGCTTTGTATATTATGGCTGTTAATCTAACCAAAATAAGGGTCTTGTAACCTGTCTTCAACATTTAGCAGTGGCGGAATGCCATGGCGAAGGAAGTTGTCGCCGAGTTGAGCCTACACTTGACGAGACACTTGGGCTATCATTCCTTGGGATTTTTCAAAAAATTTTGGCGCTTGCCTTTATGAAAACGTTTAAGGAACAAATGAAACCGTGGATCCTTGATGTATGTAGTTCATGTACGTACAATTATATGCATTTTGATCGATATTTTTAGGCATTTTTGGTGAAAAGAACTAAGAGAATGAATCATAGACGTCGAGCGTAATACGACCCGGTTAATGGCAATTCAGTCCATGAATGCTGCAATAATTTGAGGGCTAATGTGACTAGTGCAATAACACCCTGCAAGTATAATGAAAGCGTTATTGTACTGCTCGTATTAGCCCTCCGAGTGCAACTACCAGCAGCCCTCAGGGGCATATTGTGGCGGGCCCTTTCCCTGCCAAAATATNCGAGTGCAACTACCAGCAGCCCTCAGGGGCATATTGTGGCGGGCCCTTTCATCGCCACAATATGTTTGGGCATCTCGCACCCAAGGGTCCTGAGTGCCTTCTCCGCAGGGGATGTAGCATCTGGCCGCAGTTCCTGCTGAGAACGTTAGTTTTGTAAAGTTATGTAGGTTCTTTATATTTCCCCTTTGGTTTCGCGAGGTGGGCCGCCGAATGGTGGTAAGCGACCCATCACATGGGACTTCTATCTGCTCCCGTGTGGGGGGCCACGGAAGGGACCCCCCGCACGAGTGTTCGCTTTCTTCTGTCTTCTTCTCGTTTCGTTTTTCGTCTCCTCTGCGCAGCACGACTGAGCGATTTCGTTCGACCGAGCCGTGTGGAGTTGGAAATGCTCTCGCCTCATTTCCTGCCAGACATGGTGCACCTGGCCAAGATTGTTCTAATAGAACTCATTTGAGTTCGACTTAACTTCTAAACTAAATCATACAAAATTGGATCGCTGTTATATAGTCTTCGTTTCTATTACGGTGGGAAAACCCACAATATAATAATCCGCAGCATATACAAACTTCAGGCACGAAATGCTGAGATCTTGAAAAATCCGTAAGAGTGGCTGCCCTCGTGCCTCATCACGCGCGGCACCAGGCTCAGTGTGAACTGGGCTTGCGAGTGTAGCTTGTTTCAGAAGCCATAGCATCTTGTATCGCCTTACTACTACTATGCCATGCCGATACAAACCTTCTGCTGATTTAGATTATTTTTAAACGTCTTGAATAATGCAAAGTAGATTGAAAGCGTTTATACCTCGGCGCCAATCCTTTTCGGCGAAGTAGTCTAGCCATACCAACGTAAATTTACCTCTGGCCCGCAAGGTACACATGAATCGCGATTTACCGTGCGCCGTGTATGCATTTCGTACCTAATACGCTGTGATTTTTTTTTTTGTAGAGGCATGCTGAAGGGATACGGGACTATTTTTCTTTTTGATTGTATACGTTAGATGTCCGTATTTTAAATGTATGATATACACAGAAATTATGTCCACTAGTACGTTTGCTAGCGTACCTATGCGCTTCATATGAGTAAGCAGACACGGAGAGCATTAAAACCGAAGTTATAAACTCGTGATGCCCTGCAAGGTCTCAGCGTTGCGCGCACCTGGGATACTTGAGGTGAGACCACTGTGCCTTGAGTCTGACGTGTAGTCTTGTGATCAGCGAGTAGATGGACACTGATAGGTGGCATTACGTAAGAATTTTCATGATCGGCTCACAGATTTGCCGTGCCTCTAAAAAAAAGTAATGTAGCGGTAGATTGTTATTCGCAGATGTTAAACGTACAAGACGACAGCAATGTGCATACCAATTAGTTTCAGCACGAAGCAGTCTTCTTGTTACTAATGTACACTGTATTCACTTATTGCGCTCCATGTGTGTTCGCCTTTTTTTAACCGCTCGGGAGCAGGTCTTTGATTTTACGCCTCTTTGGTTGGTTGAGCTTACGTCAGAGATTCACATTACTGGTGCCTTAGAATATTTATCGAAATATTAGGAAGCAATCACACCTACTACATAATACTGTGGAAGTTTCTTGAATGTTCTCGACTTTCATACGAAGTTCATAAATATATTTTACGGCTTAAAAAATCATGAACTTTTCGTCCTTCCTGTCGGACATGCTCGATCGAGATTACTCCCTAGCATTGTCATAACCTTCTAGAATGTTCTCGAACTTTCTAGAATCTTCTAGATAATATTGTTAAATTCTGGAACGTGCAGGGCGATGAGGGGATGAGGGTAAGTTGCAGCATAGGCAACTGATCACATCCGCTGACGTGCCAGTACTTATGCCCATTAAAACAAAGACTAGCCTTGCCTGAAACCTTTACTTAGCAGCTACCGATTCAATAAGTTGTAGAGTATTAAAAAAAACTGGTACTTGAATCTGACGTATTCATACATTTGGATAATGTCTACCCAATTAAAGTAAAACATTAAAAGGCGATTTTAAATTGTTATTAGGCTGAAATAGACTGATGCTACTATGAGAGGACACACTTTTCACAGCGGAATACAACGATTTCTACTCCAGACAGTACTAGCGGTTCAGCTCTAGATTTTACCTTGCAACCTCTTAGGATACTGAACTTTGAAAAGCTTAGCAAGACAGTAAACGGTAGTTTACCTGAAAAAGCGGGGCTTTAATTTTCGTTAAGTTTGGCGAGCGAATTTTACACAAACAGAATAGAAAAGAGCACGGCAAGGTTCTGAAAAGCATTGGACGATTGGATTGCAAAGCAAGTTTTAAGAAAATGGAACCGAAAGTTTTGGAAATTTCTGAACTACATTTTTAGAAACAAATTAAAGATAAGCATTGCTATACAATGAGATCGCAGTGGAATTGTTGAGCCTGGCGCCCGCATAAGACTTCCGTCGAGACTCAAGGGTCAACTAATTCAATAACGCTGCCGCGACCTTGAGTCGCCGTAAGCAAGTGAGCTGTGTCCTAAAAATCCTTTGAAAAATCTAGACGAATTTAAATTGCCAGATTTATCATGGACAGTCGAAATTTCACAATTGGCGTTTACTTAAGTGTAACAAATGTATCGGTGGCTGAGATTCTCAACAATTTTTTTAACAATTCAGTAATGTGCACACTGAAGCCGTGACCGCAGCAACATAACCGGGTGGCAGAGTTGGTTCTCTGCTGGTATCACGACGTAAGTCGTATGTGGGCACCAGGATTTAGAAAGGATTGGAAAGCACGCAAAGTCAAAGAGGAAGAAGCTAGCAGCGAAATGGCATAGACTGGCTAAGGTAAAAACCAAATTCTAAAAAAGGAGGACTTTCGAGCGTTGCTGAATAAATGGAAAGCTCTGTCGGGTTAGCAAGATATGGACAACAATATAAACATTCCACCCTGAACAGTTGCAAGTAGAAATAAAAAAAAGTAATTTTTGTAAGTTGAATACAAGTTTAAACATAGTTTATGCAAAACTAAAAAGCTAAGAATACTGTATACATGAACACTTGAATTAGCTAGCAATAAAATTAACTAACGCACAACTTAAGCTTGCAGTAGACCAGTACCTACGTAAGTTAATAGCGAGTTCCAAGTCCCTCACAGAGATATCACAGAATAAAGAAAAAACCTTAAAATTCATCAAGTCTCACCAATTATACCTGGACTAAAATCCAGAACTTAACAGAGCGGACCACGGAAGCATTTCGTGGAGAAGGGGGGAAAATGACCATGTCAAAGTTGCTGAGCCACGCCTGTCGGCAAGAAGCAAGCAACTGGCCTACTATAGGACCTAGGTGCCTTCCATTAGTTCACATTTATCGAGATCACACAATGGCGATGGACTTCAATGTATCCAAAATTTCGAAGATAAAGAGTTTAGTTCAGCACATTTGATATAATTTCAGGCGGCACTCGCTAACAAGTTGCGCTTGAGCTCGCCTCAATTATTGCCTGTCTCACGAAATATCGGTTTACAATTGTCCGAAGCGCAATCTAAAGTGGCGCATTGAACGCTCACCTTCAAGGCCTCCATACACTACACGTGCCGAGCCTGAGCCCGCAAGCCGCGCCACGTCTGACGCGAACCAGTAGTGTGTGGGCATATATACACCACACCAGCCGAGTGTCGAGTTCGCGCGAGCTTGCTAGGCTTCGCTCGGGCTTTCTGCCGCCACACACGCTACGCGAGCCGAGCGTTAGTTTGTTAACCTAAAATAACCAAATCTAAACCAAAAACATTGAAAAGAGAAAATAAAATTCTTGACGACCGGCTTCGAGCCCTAGTGAGGCGACTGGGTCGGATGCTGGTTATCATTTTTCGTTCGAGTAAATTTCCTTACGAGAAAAACAATTTTTCTGCCAAGTTTAATGTCTAGACAGGTGACTGTTAAAATACTCCATTCTACCGAAATGAATTACAAAAAATACTAAATTAAAAAATACTTGGTTTGGGGGAGAACGGGTTTAGCTATGCATAATACCTTGCTCTCTGAGTAAGTAATGAACCAATTATACGAAAAAAAGCAATCAATTCTACTTTTACATTCTGCATACCCCGAATGTTCGAGGTGGCACAACATATGCTAGTCGCCTTTCAATTTCAGAAAAAATTAAAAAGAATTCCCAACAGGCCCAAAACGCTCGTGTTGCACGATATGGAAATTCAAGTTTCCAAAAACGGAAAGTGTTTCAAATTCTAGTAACAAAGGTAGAAGTTTCATGGATTGCTGTACGGTGTGGACGGGCCTTTTCGCGCAGAGCTGACCGCAAGCTTGGCTCGCGCGATGCAACCACCACACTCTACCCGAGCCAGGCAATATATCAGGAGCAGACAGATCAATCAGCGAGAGCCGCGCCACGAGCCTGATTGCGCGACTTGCGGCTCGGCTTGAAGACGCCCACACACTACAAAAACTGGCTCGAGGAGCGGCTTGCGGGCTTAGGCTCGGCTCGTGCAGTGTATGGGGGGCCTTTACAGTTCCTGAGAAGTTGCGATTGTGATTTTAAGAATAGGAAATCGTATTCCTATGACACTGTAACCGTGTTTACGGCAATCATATTGGGTATTCGTCAAAATAAACTAATCGACGACACCTTATCACACAAAATTTTCATTAACGCATTCGACTTTGCAAAAGTGTTATTATTTCACGATTAGTTTCAACACCATATCCACCAGGGCGACCCGTACTGCGATGTTGCAGTACCTATCTCGACGCTCCTGCCGACAGTTCAAGTTGGCTCAATACACTGCTACTGGCGAGGAAATCAAGCAAGAAGCATCTCCAAGACGAAGAAAGAAATAGTCTATTTGTTCGGGGGTCCTTTCCGTGGCCCTCACATGGGAGCAGGCACGAGTCCCATGTGTTGGGTCGCTTACCACCATTCGGCGGCTCACATTGACCAAAAAGACAAGTCTAGAGAACCTACCTGATCTCACAATCTATCCTTCTCAGCAAGAACGGCAGCCAGATGCAACAATCCCTGCGGATATTCACTCAGGAAACCCCGGGTGCGTGGGGCCCCAATATGTTACAGATAGACAAAGCGAATTGATTCATAACGAAGTTTTATAAATTTCTGGATTTTTTTCTCGCAAATAGCTAAGATTTTAAAACTGAGATCATCTTGCAGAAAATAAAGATGAACAACTTTTTCCACTAAAAATGAAGATCTTAAAATGTCAGAGACAACTACACGTATAGGCCCTAAATGGAAAGTTTCACGTTATTTCACTATCATTCAGAAGTGAAAATTTCAATAATATTTTCGACAAGATATGACATATACCGTATACATGTGATAATTTTTAAAAAATTTAGATAGCGTCATTGTATGATAAATGAAGATCTAAGAAAATCCCGCGTAGTATATCTGTGCAAAGACTAAATTCAAGTTCCCGCTCGAACGATCTTCGCGGTTCACATATAAAAAATATCATCAGTAGCAGTAAGCAGAAAGAGGGCATAGGAAGACAGCGAATTCCGCAACACACAAACATTATGAACACTGAATGAGTAATGCTGTTGTAGAGCATAACGGAAAACTTTCCAAAAACCCACCCAACCAAAATCAAGAGCCGCTGTAGAAGCTAAGACCGAAATTCAGCTTGCGGGCAGCGGCGACAGATTTGGTTAGGTTGCTCCGACTCTGCCCGGTTACGGTGTGTCAGGAATTAAAAAATTTGACTATGACTCCAGGATTCAGCAGATTTCAGACGCCAAGTCTTCTACACAATATGTTACTAGCAAGGACCAAACTACTAATACTATCGATTTTCGTTCAGATAATAGGCTAACCCCCACTGCACCTAGCAGGATTCGCCTAAATATCTACCTCGGATCTACGGGTCTAGAGAGCGGCATGTGCCTGGCGTAAGTCCATTGCAGACTGCAGTCTTTTTTTTTTTGTGAGTGAGTTTTGACTTCACAGCGTACGTTCGCATGCATTGCTGTATCTGTTTAAATACCAGAAAAAAGCAATTCTTTCTCCGTTACGGTATTCATTCGAAATATGAAGATTCTATAGAAACTTTATCACTAACGCCAAACATCTTAGCGAATCTTTTGATACACACGCAGTCGTGTTTTCATAGACACAATGTAACACCGGAACTCCGTGAAGTGAAATCACAGGTCATAAGACTAATGTCTATGTATGTATGGCTTATCTAAAAACATCCCAGTCCGCCGACTGAGAAACTGTGGCATGGTGAATTTAAATGCCAAAATGTTCGTAGGTTGGGCACATATTCACGCATAGTAGACAATCATTGTTATAACAGTCTTGGTTTAGCCACCGTGATTCCAACAGCAATACGGTACTTTGTAATTTCTGTTTATTTCATAGAAGTAAATAGCCGCCTAACTCTGCAACCCCGAGTTCTGCATGTCATTATGAGCAGCTTTCTTATAATTTATTATACAAAGATATTGATTAGCCTATTTCCACAATAAAAATGCTGCAGTAGATAGGTAGCTTGCAGTAGACAGCCGAGAGCTCCACTGCCGGAGAGCTCTGCAGTAGAGAAAGCCATCACACAAAAGCAACTACCCGCTACTGCAGTGAAGACAAAGGGGCACCAGCAATACAGGCATGGTTATTTTACGTTAGGCAGAGGCAAACACATTATACACAATCTCAATGCGCGAAAAGAAAGCGTTTTCCAGGAAACTAATAGCGAAACTAACGGACCTCATCTAGATAGAAAACTAAGCCGAGTGAATGAACTGCACGTCAGCAAAATACAAGAACAATACGATAAAACTGGAAGGCAGCATCAACAATTAGAAACTACTGTATATTGGTTAGCACCAAGCTTGTTTACAACTGTCGCGTATGAGAGGCACAGTGCGTCATTTTACGCACGGTAGTAGGTACTTCCATACATTTATGTAGCTAGAAGATACATATGGCAGATTATATACAAGAGCCAAACTCAGTTCATACCATTCTTTTAAACAGTTCTCCTTCTGAAGTGCCTTCTCATGCGTTTTCAATTGTTTATTAATTTCCCTGAACCATTCGAGACGATATTTGAGCTCAACATACAGTATGATTATAGCAGCCGATCATAAAAAAATAGCTACGTCTTAGACGCTAAGTATTCTGGGGCGACTGAGCTCAGGGTTGCTGCGGATTTTCTAAATCCCTGCACACAACCACGAGTCTCCTCGTTGTGAGCAGGGCATGCGGGAGATTACAAGAGTTTGTCGTATCAGTAGTCAGTACATACAAGAAAATTTTAGGCTACGGTTGACGGACCTCCATCTACAAACAATCCTGCCTTACATTCACCACAGCCATGCCCTGCTAGAAGCCAAATGTTTTCATCTTCGTTCGTGTACAAGGAGTTGCGAGCCTGCGCTCAATGTACAAAAATGTACTAGTTAGCGAAAGTAACGTTCCACGTGTCTCAATTCGAATTCAAGAAATTATTCCGCAGTCAGTGCTGCACTATATACACGGTGAGATACATAACGCTTCGACATGAACACCACAGTACACAACGACAAATTGTCAATGACTACCTACCAGTATCGTAGTACACACAGACAACTAGTTTAGCAGATAGGCAAATACACGCAGCGTTCGAAAGTGTTACTTGAGTTAGTTACCCAACACTTTAAGATAATTAAACATAACAGCTCTTAGCAATGCAATGCACTTACACAGGGGAGCAGTAACCTGAATCGTTAGTTCTATCAGAGCAGTGAAAAGAATAGTACACGAGTTTTTTACACACGTCTTTTGCCTTAGCGATATATTCTTTTGTATCACACATATTATATACACTGTACAACACTATACACGAAAGGTAACAAAGGGCAGGAAGATAAATGGCACAGCAGCATCAGGACGTCACCATCCAATCAGGCTGCGGCATTTTATACGTATCGTTGTTCATAGAGATGACAGTGATGGCTGCTCCGTAATAGCTGATGACGTAATGTGAACCATCGGCAGGCCCGATGGTCTGCGTGGCGATGAGGATCACATCGATTAGCTGCCCTAAGAAAAAGAAGCCCAAGGTGCACAGCTTGGCGAGGCCGATGGCAGGGTAGCCGAGATAAAACCGATCCAGGCCAAACATGCCCAGGAATATTGAGAGCAGTAGGGCAGTCTCGAAGTTGTGGCCATTGGTGGGCCTGTGAAGTGTGAGATTCATAAGGTAAAGGTTCATCATAAGATGAAAAGTTATGAGGATAAATAATATGTAGCTATAATTGGCACAACATGAACTTGTATCAAGAAAAAGCTAAAGCTTCAGCGTTCAAAGAACAAGCAAGAAGATATATATAGCTGATCCCTAACATAATTATGAAAGAAAAACACATCCCTTGGATAATGATGAAAGAAAAGCCACAACAAAAGGTATTGTTTTATATCATTAAAGGAAGTAAGTAGCGGCGTGACTGCGGGCCAGTAGAGAGGTTGAGATGTATCTATCACTCCTGCAATTAAACTCCTGAACTACACTGAATGAGAATGTGGGAGAACAGACAAGAAGGTTATCACAGTATCAGCGTGCTGCAGCGAGTCGGTCCACTGAGATGGGCCGCGGGCTGCAACATCCAGACATACGTCGGTTCCAGTTGCGTCAGCATTCCAGAGCAACACTTCACTCACCTGCATGGAATGGTGCTAGTGAAGCTGGAGTTGCCTGACTCGAGACAGACTATACCCGGGGCGCTCTCACAGGTGATATTGGCGTAGTGCAGCTCAGGGTGGCAATTTTTAGGTTGCTGAGTGTCAGGATCTATATTCAAATCAACACATAAAAACTGACCAGGATTAAGATTTGAACAATTTGTTCTGTACTCCAACTTATTTACACTAGACTGCTCATCTCTTTTGTCAGCAGATTCGCTCATCACCGCTACAATTAAACTATCATATATGAAAACACATAAAATAATGCTAGCACTGTAAGGAAGCATATTTAACTCAAGCTGGAAAGCATTTGATGCATAGTCTCTCTGAAAATAAATGCATTACAGGATCAAAAATAGATTCAAATAAAAGATAA
>LQNS02278125.1:5333734-5382345 GCA_001587735.2 Parhyale hawaiensis | reverse complement strand
AAATACCTAAACCATGCTAGCTCTCACTGCAGAGCCCCAGTGACCCAAGAACTTTTCAAAATTCTAGAATTAAGGCTAAAAGAAAACCTCGATCGGTGTATCTGTTGCGCGCGTTTGGTGGATTTGCGCGATCGATCGATCGCGCAAATCCACCAAACGCGCACAACATATCCACTGTACCCAGTATACGAGATAATAAATGATGTTTGTTTTGTTTAACTATAGCCGTACCTGGCAGGCTGGCAGGAACACTACGTCTCTCATTTTCAGGTCATCAGCTGCCTTGTGAATGTTTATAAGTGCATTATAGTATGAGCTGTTAATGATGCATCATGGATACTTGTACCAAGAAATTAACGAGATGCTATTGAAGCTCTATAAAAGATGCTGAAAAGTGTTTTTCCATATTGTAATGGCTGCCACTTAACACATTTTTTATAAAACTGTTAAGACGTCACTTTCTTCTTCACTACAATTTATTTCAATAAATTTTGTATGATTAACCTCTCCTATCTGAACTAAAATAATTTACGATTCTTCAATGACAGTTATAAGCTTATATTTTTCAATTTACCTTTAACCTCACGCAATTTTAAAAATAATCTTGCACCTTCTCTACCGATAGCAACCTGTAATCACATATGGAGTATTTACGAAAATTTAGCACTTGAAAGTTCAGCAGTTCTACAGTTAGGGCATGTTCGTTTGGATGCCAAACTTAGGTCTTCAATGCTTAAATTGTTCGAAAATTTAAGCAGGAGCGCTGGCTTTGATACGTTGAGTTGAGTTTCGGGCATTGGCATAATGACATCGACCCTGTATCGGCTACCATGGCGCTACACTGACGGACGCTTCGAGCGGGACCTAGTTCGAGCGAGAACCCAATCGAGCGTGGTAAACAAACGCTTTTTGAATCGTCGACGGTTGTTGGCTAGGTTGAGCTAGGCTGGGCGCAGTGGGCCGTACCGGGCTCGACTCGGTTTTAAGCCGACAGAAGTATCAACTAGCATGACACACCGTATAAAAAATCCAACGCTCGATGCATCGCGACAGTGGCACGTTCAAGATGAGTCCCGCTCGAAATGTCTCATATAGAGCTCGCTCGAGCTGAACTCAGCTCGAAACGTCTATGGATCGAGACTTCCAGAAACTTAATCTTGCTCCGTACAATGTAGTTTTCTGCAGACTCACGAGAAGCCAACATCGAAAAGTACGGCATCAATGATGTTACCATTGACGAAACTTAAGGCTGAGCAGCCTATCAGTATTTTAAATAGTTTCTCAAAAACAATCGCCACAAATTGCACATTTAATCGCTTTAGCACACAAAAATGAAGAGAGCATGTAGTAATTGAACAATAAACAATTATCAATAGAAAATTGCAGTGGACACTGGTGGAAACTTTCGCCGCACCTGAGTTACGTAAGTTTGGACAACTACGGCTCCCTGATTTAACTTTTATTTGAAGTGAAGTCTAATTCACACTTCATATTCAGCTCGTATGGTGCTCTTAACAAACAAAAATTTATTATATCACCGTATTTTTCCAACTTAATTCGTTCAATCTCCCGCTCCTGACTCCCAGCTACTTGAGCTGCATCCATACACAAAGCACGACAAAATGGTTGTCGTCTAGCACAGAAAGTTGAGCAATAACTGTTCCTACGGTGTCTGTTTATACATTCGGTTAGGATTAAGAGCCCAATCTACAAAGGTTTGACCCTATTATGCTGCTCTCGTCGATGTGACATCATTCGGTGACACGCGGTCAGATCTAAGCTTTACTTTAGTCCCAATGAGTCCTCCCGTTACATCCTTTGCTTCCTGAGTGTGTGGAATTGAAGCACATGCATTGTAAACTAAGAAATGGATCCATGCTTCATGAGAACATAGCCATCAGCAGGAGCCAAATTAAACAGATAACGTAATAGAACATTTACTTGATTAACAAGAGAGGCTCAAACATGTATTTGCTTCAATACATATAATAAACTAATAATATTGATAATAAGTACTATTGTTTAAGAAGAAATAAAAGCTTCGCCCACAGTGAGCCAACAACTTACAGATGGAAGATGATCGAGAACTCTTCATTGTATACTGACAGTCAGTGAGCAATGCTTACAAGTATACATACAATATAAAATGCCAATTTTAAGCCAAAATTTACCGTTTCGGCCTCATACAAGAACTCAGATTAGCTATTTACGATGACTAAGTAAGTAATATACACAGAAATAGCTAGAATGTTAGAGAAACTACATTAATATGTTCGATATGCTCATTCGTGGTCTGCCTAAACTCATTTATACATTGCCACGAAGTGACTATAAGCGGGAGGCAAGAATAATATTATATTGCAGTTCTTACCACTTATGAAAACAATGCTCAGAGTAGCCTCAACTTCACTGCATAAAGTAGTCATTACATCATTTTCCTGGGCTAATTGGTACTTAACAATATGAATATATTTATGATAGTCTACACTATAATAATGACTGCTTCCTGAAGCTCAGATAAAATTTCTTATTAAGCTACAATCAAAACTAATTAACACTATTCGTCTGCGACAAATGATACTGTATAGACTTCATTGTCGATCGTAACGTTGTTTGGTTCGAAATAAAAAAGTTACTATATAAGCTAGCTATACTCTGGAGGGAGAAGCGATGTCGCTAGAGCCCGGGGTGGACTCCAGCAGCGCCTCCTGCGACATCTTGCGTCGCGAGGCTGTCTTGGGGGCATCGATGATGTCACTCACAGCAGAGTCGACAGACGACTGCCACTCTACCCTTTTTGGCTGTTTAGTAGGCGAGACGTTGCCTGCAGGAGCGGTGCCATTGGTTAGGGAGGAGGTTCGAGACTGAACACTTCTCAAAATATTACTTGCACCATTCAGTACTTCATCAACAGACAGAGAACATTCACTGATGCCAGAGTCACTTCGTTCGCTAACTATGCTGCCAGTTCGGACATTCGGACAAGGACCTTTCTTCTCGCCATTGAGGAGGGGAAAGGCGGAGGAGTTTGGGGAGTAGGGCTGGGTCTCCGGCAGTGGGGAGAGGCAGGTTGGGGAGGATGAGCGAGAGTTGCGTCGGTTTGTAAGGCTAGCCATGCGTCCCAGAGCACGGATAGCATTACCAGTTTTCTAAAAGAAACAAAAGAAAACACAAAAAAATGAGAAAACGAAATAATGGGCAGGCCAACAAGAAGAGAGCGCAGGGATTTGCACTAATCTGGCGGAGCGAATAAGCATTGAACTCTTTCTTCCAGAGTCTGTGGCTGGTACAGACCGGTGCCAGCCTGAGCTCTCTTTCGTGTCAGGTGAGCAATGATGTCGAGCAGATTGCACAGCACGAGACTAGGCAACTACAGGCACACATCAACGGCATTGCACACGAAAAGGCTGTGCTAAATAATAATTTTACAAACTGTTACTGCAAAACAAAAACTAAGAAAATAGCGTGTAGGCGAACAAAAACAAGGAACTCATTAATTAAAATTAATATATAATGTCCATACTGATCAGAAAGAATGATGAAAATATTTGTTTCGCCGAGTTTTATTCAGCGAGTCAAAGAGTGCACTAACAAGGTACCTAATTAGTCTCATTTGCACGATAATAAACGGCTGATTATTTTCTATCAGAAGTACAAAATTGTAAACTGTTGCTTCAAATAGGCAGCGGATGTAAACAGAAGCCATATTCAGTACTCATTTTAAATGATCATTCATTGAGTTTGACAGATTTTTACCCTTTATGGAAGGGTAGACTAGCAGAACTTATGTAGCAGTGTACACAGGGGCGTGTTGCAACCACAGTTTCTGGGTTACCGGTACAACCCAGGTGACTCAACCGCTCAAAATTTGTGTCGCAACTATAACCAGGAAAACGGAAACGAAGCTGACTATGCAGGTTACGGTAACGCAGTTAGTCACTGAGAAACCTTCATTTAGAGTAACAGGAACAAAAAATATACATACAGACAGTGAGAAAACTAAGTAGCTAGCTCCGATAAAGTAAGTATGCATTCTTACGACAAACTTCACGAATAGAATTATGATTAAGACAGGAATTCATCATTGTTAAGCTTATATCGGTTGTCGATTGATGACACTCTCATAACCGCAGTTTGGGTTATGGTCAGGTGGCGGTAGCCCAACGGGGTTATGATTAGAACACGCCTCAGCTTAATGCCACTCACTGATTACGTTAAAAGTCCATTTTGAAGTGGTCACTGGCTACAAACACACGTTCACAACCAAATAAAACTTTTTTTCTCGTAAAAATATCACGGTTTAAGACACCTTTTATGAATGAGGCTGGGTGTTAGAGGGTTAACAAAGAAAGGCATGACAAAAACTCACACGAAGCACGATATTTTTTTTACAAAAAAGAATTGCGTTGGTACAAAAAGTAAGAAGAATAGTAATACCAAACCATATATAATGGTACAAGAGTTGCGTTAGTTCGTACCTGCCACTTGCGCCTGATGATGAACTTCTTCAACTTATCTGTTGGAATCACCCTATCGTAGATGGCAGCCTCCGTCTGGGTAAGCCACTGGTGTTCCAGGCACTCTTGTGCTGTCAGGCGCTTTCTGTAAATTCAAATAAATACTAGTCATGGAGAAATAATTCGCCAAAGTAATCACTTAAATTGCATATACAGAACTAATTTTGATTTGTCTTCAGGCAACTATCCTAAATCTAGTAGAAAATAGGAAAGTAAATGCGACTCACAGGAGAAAAACATGTACATGCTGCATGTAAAAGAAAAAATGTCCCTTCAGCTATACGAATATACACTAATATACTTCGAAAATGCTACATGCTCCATATAGAAAATATCCAATGTTCTCTGGAAAGCTATGCATTTTCCCCGTTGTTTTCTAAAATATAGTCATTGCATATGCAAGCCATTTCTCTGTAAGGCAGTGGCGCACACTTTTGTGTAGATTGGATATAATCCGCAAAGGCAAAATGTAGTGAAGCTAAGTCAAACAGGCTTGATTTGTCCGAAACTCCAGGCAGGAGCGCTGGCTTCGCCTCTCTAGAACGAGTTTCAGGCATTAAATTTCAATCGATTAACTCTAAGAGGACTGAAAACGTAAGAGTATTCAGCCGTCTAAGGAGTAACCGGTATGCTGCTAACACATGCTACACGAGTCGAAGTGGTGAAACCAATAGTCCTGTTTCAAGTGCCAGGCAAGTCAAACCTAGCAAGTTTAGATAACTTGACTTTGTAGAACCTATCGATGACACTTTTGTACTTCAGTGATTTCTTTCTTCAACCGACATTAGGCAACTGACAGTTCAAAATGCTACAGACTTATAAAACTTGAAAAATGCACATTTATTGCAAGGGCAGCCTAATACTAAATAAGTTTTACAGAGTATCAAACAAAAAAGACACCTTTAGGAAAGATCTCCATACTGACACACACACGAAAAAATAGAAATGAATAAAACAGATTGACGATACCTACAGTTCACACTCGTCAAACATTACTAACGAGGATTCGTGATTACTGTTAAGTTTACTTTTGACACAAAATTATTTTCGTCGCATTTTGATTTTCGCATTCTTGCTGATGCTTTCCAAAGTTTCCCGTTTCTGCGATACTGAACATGTGATCAGTGAACACTCACTCCTTCCTGTTGACCAGCAGAGAGGTAATGAAGCCCTTAGCCTGGTCGCTGATGGAAACGAAGGCATCGTCGTCGAAGTCAAACTCTGCTCGTGTGATGTTGGCGAAAGTCTCGGCGTCGTTGTCGCCCATGAACGGAGACAAGCCAGACAAACTGGCGGAGGGAAGCATAATAATAAACCAGACAAGCTGCTGGAGAGAGGCATTACATTTGACAAGCCAGGCAAGTAGTCAGAGAGAGGCATAGAAAATAAGTCATAGAACGGTTGGACAGAGGCATAACAAATTGTAGCAGTCGGGAAGACGATTGGCGAGGCATAACATATCATACACCAGAGAGAAGCTCACAGTAAGAGGCACAACAAGGATCAAGCCGGGTATGCTAAATTATCCCGAAAAGTAGTCAACTTTTCCACGGCCAGAAAGACATAACACTATGAATCAGACAATGGAAAATTTTTATATCTAAAATTTCATCTTCCCATAATGTCAGCTGGTACAGCTGTATCACAAATCTACCAGTTAATTCAATAGCAAAGGAGAAAAAGGTAAATTACTTAGTGTTGTGGACGGAAAGGTCGTCGATACTCACAGTACATAGCAAATGACGCCGACAGACCACATGTCGGAGGCGAAGGAGATGGGTTCGTAGTTGATTATCTCAGGAGCGATGAACTCAGGGGTGCCGAACAGCACACGGCAGGGCTCGGCAGGATTGAAGCGGCGGGCGAGACCGAAGTCGATGAGTTTTATTTTGTGAGACGACTTACGTACGCACAGGATGTTCTCAGGCTGACAGTCAAAGGGGAAACAATTGGTATGGCGACATGAAAAAACATACGTATCAGGCTCGTATTAATTTATTCCCAGCAGACATATTAACTCATCAAGCTCTCCACAGAAGTGAATTCTTTCAGTTCTTCATACTATGAGAAACATTTTCATAAAACGAGTTCTCCACAGGGAGGCAGTTAGACTATGATTACGAACCTAGTTGCATATGGCAGCAGTTTTATTCAACACATCTGAGAATTTAACAATAATGCTACAGATTCTACTTAATTATACAAATAATTCCCAAGGGCAAATAAATGACGGAAACAGATGAAGCCAGTTTTATAAAATCGCTACTGCTCTACTCGTCACTACTGTACACTACATTTAATTAAATAGAAATGGCTGATTAATATGAATAATTGAACTTCATGTCTAACAAGGTTTTCAGCCACTTTGTAGCACGAAAAAAATAGAGCCAAACAAGAAGTCGTCCGTACCTTCAAATCTAAATGGAGAATGTTACTGTTGTGCATGTACTGGACGCCTTCGCAGATCTGTCTCATGAAGAGGATGACGTCACGTTCGGTGAGTGTGAAGTCGTCAGCAACGACGCGCTCGAACAGTTCACCTCCAGCGATGCTGTCGAGCAAACAAATATGTCAGACCCAGCAATGGACGAGCAAACTAATAATCTAACTTATTTGTTAGGCAGAGCTGATATATTCATAATTTTGTGTTAGTACAGCAAGGAGGATAAAATTTAAGGGCGTCTAGTACTAATTGTACGCCATGATTAATTTAATCAATTAAGACAAGGCTATGTTAATAGACTTAACATCAAACCTTTACTTAGGCGTATACGTTGTATAGACTCACATCCAGCATTGTGCAAATATTAAATTAAGAAAACTTTAATACCGCCCTAGAAACAAAGGTTCTTTTCTCAAGATCTGTTTCGGCAACAAGTATTTTCAATACGCGCTAAATTCCACCGGGCTGAATAAGCAATCTGTTAAAACAGAACAGTTCTAAGTGATAGGTGTTACTGCTACTGGAAAGTAAGTATAAACAAAGCATTAAAAAATCTACCAACTTATGCTAGCGTTTACGTGTTTCAGCAGCAAAAGTACAGCTCTACTTACTATTCCATGACCATTACCACGTCCCTCTGTCGCTCGAAGGCGGCTGCGAGTTGCAGAAGCTTTGGATGCCTCAGGGAGTTCATGATGGAGATTTCTTCCCGTACCTGAAATATTTCGGGGTCAGTACACGCGAAGGCAGGACACACGCGTGCTCTAATGGTGTCTATAACTCTCTTTACGTAGAAGGCGTGTCCCACGAACTATACCCGACTGAGATGTATGTCAAACCTATTCTAGCCACTGTAAAAGTTCTTCTTGAGCATTTATGCACATAACGAGGAATGAAGTGTATTTCGTTTGGAGGGAGAGTGTACAAAGTGTAATGGAAGCATGGCTCACACAGGGAATTGTTTCAAATGTTGGCGCTAAAATATTTTCAGTGTTGATGCAAATTCCTTGGAATTCTGCTAACCAAACTTTAGCACACAGTTAATGAAGGGTACAGATAGATGTCAGCACCACTCTCATTAGACAATTATAGACAAAATTGGCGAAATATAGCATAAAGTTAAGGATAACATTGCAGATGAGAGCTAGATGCGGATGGGTCTCAACCTCAAACTAAATGTTATTCCTACAAAAGATCACAGTTTAATTTATGTGGATTACAAATATAATGCAACGCACCTTGTCTTTTTCTTTAGACTGGATACACTTGATGATCTTGGCCGCCCTCTGCTTTTGGGTCGGTTTGTGTGTGCAGCGATAGACGATACCGAAGCGGCCCTTGCCCACCTCCTCGTGGAGGTCGTAGCGGTCGATGAACACCTCACCGCCCTCCACCGACACCACGCAGTGCTCGAAGTCGGCAATACCTGGTGCGTAGGAAACGCATGCATGCGTCAGGAGATCTAAGCATCAGTACGGTATTAGGGACTCGGCCGTCTCCACGCTACTTAACCCCGCTACTCATTACGGTCTCAAGTCCCTAACTTAATATTGTGAGTGCGATGCTTGCAGTGCATACATACAGTCTGCATGTTGTTCGCAACTAACAAACAATCTAGGCAATTCTAAGCGATTTTGACACAGTTGCATATTAAAGAATACTTTTTGTAACGGTGCCAACCAATATTTATACCCGGCACAGTGTCCGAGAGGATGCATGGTTTTAACCGTATCTCTCTCTGTGTGCGCATCCGTCCAGACTTGGTTGTTGTTGCACTGAGTTTTGTTCACAGACTTCTGTTCCATTTAGTTTTGATCACAGACATCTGTATCACTGAACTTAGTATACGCAGTCAGGATTCTTCGGGTCGCGGGCTGGGAAGTCCCGACTTCTTTACCACGTGAGTTTTAATATTTAGGAATTCTAGGTGAAACTTTCAAAGTCGCAGTGCACAATACCTAAAACTAGATAATTACGTATTAGCAGAACACGTTATGAGCCTTGTTACCGTCATCATCGTCCTCCTCATCCTGCTGTCCAAGAGAGCCGTTGAGGTGGCCATCCTTGTCGCCGTTGCCCTCCAGCGTTATGGGCTGGGAGGGTTTGGACGGCTCCGACAGACCGTGTACGTTCTGTGCCATCACGCGGTACTCGTACTGAGCCCCAACCTCCTGGCCCGTAACTTTGTACGACGTGCTGTGCCATCTGGTGAAGAGATAACATGAGAATTTCTTATCAGCAGTCCGCTTATGTACAAAGTGTCACGAAAGATTAAACACAAGAACTCTAATGCGCGACTCAGATAAGAGATCGGGCGATAATTGACACCGTCAACTCTAGGCAGTTGTCACAGTTCAACTGAGTGGTTTTGCTTAAGTGAAAACCTCGGGTCATTTTGTAAATTTACGCATTGAGGCACAAAGAGGACTGGCCTAAATCATTCATTGTAAAAATAACTTTGTATACTAGCGAAAGAAGAAGCATTCGTACCTCACTAGATAAACATAATGCCAAATTAACCAAGAATGATACACACAGAGAAACCGCCACGACGGTAAGCTTTTGTTTACCTTTAAAGAATCAAATCTAAATATTAGTCATAGTACTTTTACTTTTGAAGGTGAAAGTAAAAAGTTATAGTTACAGAGTGTTTTTATGTGTGGAGTCGTCTCAATAAGACAGCTTTTAGAAGCCAAGCTACCGTCTGCACAGTTCAAACAATCAGTTAAGGGCAATATATTTAAGTAGAGCTGTATGAAACAGGGGTTCGATGAAAATTACTGAGCCTTCTATCGATATCGATGAGATAATGATACGGCACTCGTAATCTGTGAGTATTTATAAGTATGTGGCATTCTTTCTTTTATATCGGCAAGTCATTGAAGTGATCGAACTCACTGGAGAATTACGAGAAAGTGAATACCATTGTCTGGGAAGGCTCACTACTCATTATTCACCTCTCGTTACCATAGTGCTAAAGATAACTGCAAAGTCAATTTGACCTCACTCCTACAGGGAAATTCACACACTTGTTCGTGCTGCAGATGTAGGCCAACTAGCCCCAGGGGAGTGTGCGGCTGCAATCGATCAAAGATCATCAAGAGCTATGACGACATCGAAGGAAAGCTCTCATGCAACAACCCGTGGCTCTTCCCCCCCCCCTACCCTCCCCACAGTTGGGAAGGGTAAGTACCACCACGGCACCACGGCAGCTGTGCTGATGTCATCAGCTGAGTCATCGCATCAATCTAGTGTTTGGGTCACAATTTACACAAGACAAAACTGACCTTTCGACCAGGGTGGTCCATTCGAGGTTGCCGACCTTCCTTGACTGCACGGTGTAGCCGATGACCACAGACCCGCCATCGTACGCAGGCCCGTACCAGGACAGCGTGACGCACCCGGCACCCACCTCGCTCAGGTTCGGCTGGGCTGCTGGTGCTTGCGGCACATCTGAAGGTGCAGGTACAGGTACACACAATGAGACTTTTGTCCTCTGCCAAGGAGGTTATGTTTCTGTCAGGGTTTGCTATTCTGATTGTCTTTTTGTCTGTTAGTACCATAACACAATGTCGATGGACGGATCTCAATGGAATTTAGAGGAACTAATAGAAATGATATGAATAACTGATGAGTAATTTGTGATGATGATCCGTCAGTTTCATTGTTATCACCTGCGAACGAAGTAAGAGAGGAGATAAGATTTTTCTTTGTTTGTCTACTATTCTGTCTTTTAGCACTGCGTTGCTTGGTGGAGGTCTCCGCTGACGGAGTGCAGCTCGACTTGACAGATAATTATGAACGACAGAAAATGAAGACTTTTTTCAGTGGTATCAACTGATATACCTAATGATTAAAATACATATCTGTTAAATGTGACCATTCACGATATGCAATCCATTAATTAAAAACAATAACAATATTAATGATCGCATTGACTCATCAGTAGCTGTCTGGATCACATTACCAGGAAAGATGTGGTAGAAAATGTTTACCAATAACTACGACAACAGAGCTCATCTTCAACAAATAAAGACGAGCTGAAAGGGATGGTTTAGTAGATTTAACAGACAGCGACGAGTTACAAAGAAAGACATGGCAGATAATATTTACATTCAAAAACAAAAACCCACCTTCTACGGATAGCGAAGCAAAGCCAGCATGGGCACTGATGCAGTTGCGTACCACCGCCGTATACTTGGCGCTGTCGTCGGCGGTGACGCTGCTGATGGTGAGGGCCGACCTGCCTCGGCTGGTGGCTATGGTGTAGTGCTCGTCGTCACGGAGGATCTGATCCTGCACAGCATGTTGAGACGGTATTTAATAATTTTAATATTGAAGAATACTGATACTTCACGTTGCACACTGTTATAATTTGTATACTCTACGGTCTCTACCCATCAGGGGCAGTTTAAGTGCTTTCATTACTTTTGTTACTTCAATATATTCGAGAGATGTGATTAAACGATCCTCTTATTATTTTTATGATAGCAGTGATTCAAAAGGGACCGAAACCTCAGCTTTGCATCTTTTCCGGGAATAGGCCCCTAGGTCCGCAAGGTACCCATTGCAAGTTTTAATCTAAGCTTCAGTACAACAACTGACTATCCCAGAGAAGAGCTTAATACATTCTTATTAGGCATTATAGACTACCTAAGCAGGCTTAATCTTAAAAAATAGCTACCATAAAAGTGGAATTATACTGAGTAGCTTATGATATTGATAGTAAAAGTAATTGTAATTTGAAGCTTATAACACTCAGAGATCATCATTTTAACGTCTACACAAAGAAACATGTTGCTGAAGCTTGTAAACGTGCGAATGGGAAATTTAGCGTGTTCAATTTTCCGAAAAATTTTGGCTTTCCAAAAGATTCGTACGCCTCTTGTCGTCTGTCTAGTGGAGGAAACTGCTCTCAATAATAGCTTACACACATATTACTAAATGACACTTTCAGTTACTTTAAGTGAAAAAACTGAGTGAGACTCTTAATGTTCATATATATTATATTATATAGCTGGTACAAACCTTCTTTAGCCAGGTAACTTCTGGCACAGGAGTGCCGCGGAAGTACAGCACCAGAGTCGCCGACTGTCCTTTAGTAACGATGAGATCCTCAGGGCCGGAAATGATCTGCGCACCTTCTTCATCATCGGCGTCAGCAGCCTGAGGATAGCGCCCAATGGGCGACTCATCAGCCACATCGGTAGGGGAAGCAGGATAGTCTTTGGATTTAAGGGAGAAGCTGTCAGCGTCTCCAGGGTCATTGGTGTGGGTTTCAGCGTAGGAAGTAGCAGGTAATAACGAACTATCAGGGGTTGTGACGGGAGAAGTCTTACTGGCAGGAGATGATACTGGAGCAGCAGGGGATGGACACTCTGGTAGTGGAGGGGAGGTACGCGAAGCTGTCGTTTGGGATTCAGAAGCGGATGTAGCGGGTTTGGTTAAGGATGAATTGGACTGGCAAGAACTCAAAGAATTATTACTGAATCTTTGGAAGGGCTTACTATCACTAACAGGTTTAATCGTCTCGGAAATGTCTAAGCTCAACGATGCCTTGGTAGACTGACGAGAATTTGGAGGCGTAGTCGCGTGGCGAAGGGTGAATTTTTCATCTAAACTCAGAGCAGATTTGACAGCTTGACGAGGGCGCTGAAGGTAGTCTGAGTTTCTAGAGGTGGATGTGGTCTTTTCTTGGTCCCGACTTGCATCAGAATCAACGTTAAGTGAAGATTTTTCAGATTGACGTGCATTCGGAAAATCATCTGCATCACGAGTAAACGGCTTAGCGTCACTTATGGCGGGTTTGTCTTTGGCAGTATTTAATTTTAAAGAGGAAGGTCTAGGAGTAGGAGTGGGACGAGAGCTCACCGCACTGGTGCGTATATTCGGCTTCGCTTCATTAGAAGATATTCGAGTTTCGTTGTGGAGTGAATAAGGGGTGGATTTTTTGTTTTCGGATGAACTAAGAGGAGTATCTGCAATATTTAAAGGTGATTGAGGTTTATTTCTCGACGCATCGGAGTTATGGGAATCAAGGCTTATGGATGGCTTAGCTGCCAAATGAGCCCTAGAAGTTTCCTGCGGATTTCGTGTTGGAGACTTTGGTTTATTCAGAGAAGACGTCCGCTTTACGATTGGCTTAGTGGACGCTCCATCACAGTCCAAACTTAAGGAAGGCTTAGCTGCAATAGGAGGCCGCGACAATTCTTCTAGATTTCGTGTCGGGGACTTTGGTTTATTGAGAGACGATGAGCGTTTTACAACTTGTTTCGATAATGCATCATCACTGGTTAATGATTGGATTCGGTCCGAAACAGACTTCCCTGCTACTTTTCTTGGTGACGTTGGAGTACTTCTGCCGTTTAATGGTGCATCAGTATTAGGATTACTAGTAGAAAGTACGGCAGGCGTAATTAGGGATTCACTTTTTATCGATTTAGTTGAAGAAGACGAAGTAAATCTGGATTCACGGGCATTTTCAGCTCCACCGGTAATACTCGTCTTGCTGAAAGTATTACACGAATTACTTTTCGAGTATTTTGCAGCGCTGATTTTTTCACTGAACAATTTTGTTTTAATTTCAGGGACACTCGTGATGCGTGTAACAGACGGAGAAGGCGTCCGCTTGACAGGTTCTGAACTTGTTTTTTG
This sequence comes from Parhyale hawaiensis, assembly GCA_001587735.2. Classification (NCBI taxonomy): domain Eukaryota; kingdom Metazoa; phylum Arthropoda; class Malacostraca; order Amphipoda; family Hyalidae; genus Parhyale; species Parhyale hawaiensis. Next base: position 5,368,731 of record LQNS02278125.1, on the reverse strand, counting down.
TGAAGCTTCAGTGGATCGTTTTTCTACTGGCTTAAGAGGTGTCGCGTTGTTCTTCTGTGACAGTTTCGACAATGTCGCCACGGTTCCTTCCTTCGGGAACTGGCGAGCTAGCGACCGAGGCACAGGGGAAGGTTTCGGGGAGGTTTTCCTAGCGGAATTTTTTACATTTTCGTTAAATTTGTCGCGCAGAGCGCTAACTTTAGGATTTTTAGGGCTACTAAAAGATGACGATGAGGTAGTGTTTCCACTAATGCGCTTAGGGAGAGGACCGCCGCTCGTGGAGGTGGAGGAGGAAGCTGCGGTAGCAGTTGAAGCGGAAGGTTGAGGACGCTGCACACACACACAAACACACACACAGGAGTTAATGCGGTAAAGGAAAAACTAAAAAAAAAAAAAAAACTCAAAAGATGTTAAACTGATAAAAAAATGTCAGATTAACGTATTGGAGTTTCGTAGAAAACCATCAAATGGTGCTTAGGACCTAAGAAATAATATCTGTGATTGGTATATACATAACTAATGAAAATACACACAATGATGGGAGCAGTAAGTTAAAACGAGAGAAAGTGACGTTGCATTGACGTGAGATTACCATGACAACTCTACAATTCCCACGTTTTCATGACATCTCAGGTCACCCTTCCATTCCCGGGCGTTATTTTGATATCACGGTACCGAAAAAACATAATGGTGATACAGTAGACATACTATATATTGGTGAAGGAATTAATTACTATAGCAAAGATCAACGGGCTAAGGGAAAAGCAGCAGCAGCAGTCAATAAATCAAAGATTTCAGTCTGGGCATAAAAAGTAATTGAGAGATACTGAAATAATAATATTACTTACCGAGAAGTTGGCGTCGGCGGACGCTGAGGAGCGCTTCTCTATACTATCCATTGCTTGCTGCTTGGAATTTGCAGAAGAACTTCTCAGTGTGCGATCAGTCAGTGGCCTAGACGATGAGGCGCTGGCGCGAGACGAAGGCACAGCAGGATTAAGTTTTCTGTTCGATGTAACATTACTTGGTGAAGACTTCGACCGTATGTTAGAACCAGATTTAATAGTTTGGGGAGCGGTGCGATCTCGTTCCAATCTCCTAAGCGTATTCCCTGTAGATGTAACAGATGAGGCGCTGCGATCCTGTTCCAATCTCTTAACTTTAGGCGCTGTGGATGAGACAGAGTTCGCGGATTTTACAGTGCAAGATTCTTCCACAGATTTCTCTGGACGTCTGGCTACCTGAGGACGTGACTCCAAAGACGTTGCTCGGAACGAAAACTTTGATGCTAGTCTGTGCGAGTCCTTCAGTGCGGGGCTCCTAAGAGGCGCCTTCAACGACTGCGACCTTTGCACTGAGGACTTTTCAGTGACGTGCTTCGGTAGCGACAGCGGAGGCGGAGTCCTGGAACCGAACGATCGTGAGGGACTTAAAGGTACAGGAGCTCGAGATGGTGAAGACGATTGTGATGAATCAGAAGCAGATCTTGATCTAGACAAGTTGAGTATTGTGGATTTAGTAGAGAAGTCTTGTGAGTTTGAGGTGCGTAGCTTTATTTTCGAAAATTCTGAAGATGTGCTAGAGGGTGATAAGGACTTTAGTGAGGAAGGAGATACAGAACGGGAGAGATGAGCTGAGGATATGCGCGAGGTAACAGTGGATTTACTGTTCGATTTAGCAATAGGTGGTCTCCCTCTCAGTATAGTTTGGTTGGAGTCGGGTGACGTCACAAGCTTAGAGTCGCCTTTGTTTTCTAGGGAACTCAATTCTTCACAAAGACGTCTGACCGTCCTAGATTCTTCAGAGCCCGGCGATGAGAGGGAGTCTTTTGATGACAGGCGCCGGCAGAGTCTGGGGATTACCGGAGCTGGAGAAGGCGATCTTGACTTGATGGAACTTTTTGATGTGGAAGCAGAGGAAGATTTGAACTGGTAAGTCAACTGCGGAGGAGGAGAACGAGCAACACTTGACCTTGGTGACCGCAGCTGAGGACTAGAGTGGACTGACGAAGAGGTACTAACGTTGTGGTCTGAGAAAATCGAGCCGTTGGTGACAGGCGGAGACGCCTGTCCGTTCTTGGCGACTTTTCCGCCGGTGCTAGTTTTGAGGCTGAGCGTCTTTTGCTTAGTTGGAGAACGAGACTTTCTCTCTGAGAGTGAGTTAGAGAGCAGAGATTTGGAAGAGTTCCTCTTGGAGGCCACGGGCGTGGGTGAGGCAGAGTTGACGCGGCGGGTGGTGGTAGAATTGCGCTCAGCGGTGCTGCTCGTCAGGCTCTGAGGACGTTCTTTGACTGGACCAGCATCCACCTGGGGTGACATTGAGATATGAGAACTGATAGTTCAGTTTCTGGCGTACTTTCGGTATTAAACAAAAACAGTGATGAGCTCCTACACAAACGCAATATTATTGTTGACGTATGGACTATACTGGCATAGTTCTTACTGTGTACTTGTATCATGTCTCTATTTATATCACGTGTACACCCGGTCTACTACCGTAATCACATATGCTGACAGTTAATTTTCTCTGCAAGTTAGTATTAAGTTAGTGGAATACTTCAACATGCTGTGCCCTTCAATATGCTGGCGTAGCATTCAGACAAGATTTAATAAATGAGTTTTTTTTTCTCTCATTTAATTCCAAGTTTAAATATTTGCACCTAGCGATCTCGCTGAACTAAAATAGAGAAAAGAAGTATGAGATATCATTAAAGGTCAACATGTATTGGACTTTAGCCTGAAGGTAGCAATATGTTTGAAACTAATGGGAGGTCCAAAATTATCACGACAGAGAATACAGTATAGTTGACCCTGAAAATTATTACAACAAAAAATTAACTCTTTATTTCGTCAGTAAGCGTTATTTGAAAATAATTTTATGGTGTTGCTGCAAGTTTACGAAAGATTGAGAGTAAATTTTAAAGTGATGAATTTTATTGAAGAAAGAAAACGCATCAGTTAGACTGGTGTTGTTTTGAGCGGGAAATGCAAAAAATAAAAAAATAAAAAATAAATTTATAAATCACGTTAGAAGATCTTAATCTTGAACGGCTGACTCTTGAGCTTGAGCGCACGCACGATGAATTTGTTGCACTAAAAGTTTTCACAGACAAAATATCAGGCCGCCGCTGATAAGCTGTGGTTTTAGCTTCTGTGGCGACTCTGATTTATGATAAAGTGTTTACGAGAATGCAGCGTTGCATCCTCAGCAACGCAAAATAACGGAACTACTGGTGATTTTGCATACCTCGATTAATATTTTAAGTATTCAACGGCACCAGCTGTCCACGCGGTTATGATGCGCAATAAGAACGAAAGCTGCGCCAGATTGGCGAGACGAAATACCTTCAGGCGTATTTACGACTCAAGATATACAGAAGAAGAAAGAGTACTCACAAGCAGACTGGTGTGGAGCGACTGTTTACCCACAGTGTTGCGGGCGTGGAGGGTGATGGTGCCACTGTCTGTGGGGCGGGCACACGGGAAGCTGAGGTAGGCAACAATTCCGTCGTCGGTCTCGTGGCTTGAGATCTGAAATATGGATGGAATTGGGCGTTGCGTTTCGGGTGTCATGAAATGAGGAGCATACGTGCCTGTGTTCGTGTTACAGAGAGACAGAAAATAACCCTGCAGGGCCTGCACTACCAGAAAGCAAAGGGTGTAACGGGAGGACTCACAAGAAACTAGCATCGAACAGTGACATCATAAATGACGTCAACATCGATGAAGTGTGCAACTGAGCAGCCTGTGAGTTTTTAATACGTTTCGCAAGGAAAGTCCTCATCAATTGCAAATTTCACGCTTTAAACATATAAAGAAATGAAGAGAATACAATATACTCATGGAACAATAAACAATTATCAATAGAAAATTGCAGTGGAGGCTGGTGGAAACTGTCACAGCACCAGTGGCAAGATCTGGGCCAGTATAGCGCCCTGATTTAGATTAGATTAGAGAGGCGGCAGTAGAAGTGAAGCCTTATTTTCACTTCATATGCAGTTCACAGTGATCTTCACACAACATATTTAAATATATCAACGCATTTTTTCGATGTAAATCATTCTCTCGCTCCTGACCGAGCAGCTACTTGAGCTGCGAAAGTTTGAACAATACCTCTATTCCTATGGTTTCTCACGTATCAAGACTATAACACTGTTTATATTTTTGGTAAGGAATAAAAGCCCAACCTACAAAAGCTTGAGCTCCGACCCTCAAACACTTCGACTCGTCGCTGTGACGTCATTCGCCAATACGCGGTCACGGCTAAGTTTTATTTTAGTTCCATTGAGTCCTCCTGTTGCACTCTTTGCATCCTGCTGCACTACTATCATCTCCCGTCCCGAATATAGATCAGTCTATCATAAAGACTGAGTGAAAGTATTACTCCACATAACATAGGATTGGTAGGGGCACTGCAATGACACATGGCGCATCCTTTACCCCTACGGAGGTAAAAATTACAGTAAATAAGAAGGAGAACACGTCTACCTAACATGACAAGTGCAAAGATCATTAAAACAGCGGGTGAGTTTTTTTTTTCACCGAAGTTTGAGGCGCTTCAACATTACGAGCGGGAAACGTACATCTCCGGCTAAGATGATCACAGCTTCGATGCAGTACTTCCATCGATCTCTTTGAAATGTCCCGTAATTTCAGATGGATAGGTGCCAGATTTTCTTTAATGAGAGGAATGCTGATTCAGTATGAAAAACAAAGAGTTCGGTATTCTCGTTTCCTTAACTGTGAGTGGGTCCGAAGGTACACGCAGGAAAAGGTACGAGCTTTTACCGTACCTGCACAAACTTGGAAGGAACGATGGGCCTGCCGTCCAGCTCCCAGTGGAGGAGCGGGGAGGGGTATCCTGTGACGGTGGCTCGGAACCTCGCTCTGGCTCCCTCACCCACGTGCAGAGGGGTAAAGGCTCCGATGATGGTGGGTGGGCTGGGGGCGCGAGCGTTCGGGTCTGTTCGGGTTAGAAACAGAAATTAAATTTACCTCGACATCGAAGTACAAATGGTAATTTCATGATAAGAGAAAAATTACAGCTGCTTAATAAAACGAAAGAAAAAAACCTATTTTTCTGATCTAGATGCAGTGCACATTATATTAGGGGCGCAGCACCCAGAGGTATTCAGTTTTATTAAAGATATTCTTATAGCTAAGATAGGGAAAAGATGTACAGTTGGCCTGTAGATTTGCACTGTTGGAGGGTCAGTGTTCACAGTGTTCACCCGTTATTAAATAAATACATGACACAAGTAGCATAATATTGTACAGATAGGTTGGCTTAACATTTTTTATTCTCTATACGTTAAAAAATTTTAGAACTAGAATAAAACTAGAACTCCTCGTGACGTAAGACCATCACCCGCGGTGGGAGCAAATTTCATTGCCTTAATTTTTGATTGCCGGCTAATCCTAGTTCTTTAACGTGGTCAATTCGATGGCAGCGCACCACACTTCCTGCAAAAAATCATGAACATAGCTCAACTCCTTCTACCTGCCTTTGGGTGGAGGGCAAATTTCATCGCTGTCATTTTTTATTGCCAGCAAATACTAGTTTTTTTTCTTTGCATGGGCCAAATCGAGGACAGCCCACCATACTCCCTGCAAAAATCATGAACATAGCTCAACTCCTTTTATATTTTTTGGGTGGAGAGCAAATTTCATTGCCGTCATTTTTTATGGCCAGCTAGGACCAGTTTCTTCACATGGGTCACATCTAGGTCAACCCCCCAAACTCCCTACAAAAAATTCTGAAGATTGCTCAAGTCCTTCGACCATTTTTTTTTTTGGGTGGACAGACATGCAAATATATATATTTACTTAAATCTTCAACGAAAACATTATCACCTCTCACTTCGTTCGCGGGTGATAAATATTACAACTTGAGATACTGTGCGCATTGAGAATTTAACCTAACGCTGACTGCAACTCGGCTACTTATGATGGAGTATCATTAATCTGTGTATCATGTTCCTTCGGGATCATCAAAGTCATACTTGATTTTTGTTACTAGTACATTCAGAAGTAGAGGTTATGGCAGTAAAACATGCCATGACCATTATTTTTCCTCTGCATTTTATTAAGTGCATAGAAGTATATATTTGTGCTTGGGGTCAACTGAGGATAAATATACTTTTGCAATAACCTTTTATTTTATGAGCGTGTATCATGTATGACACACATCGCAGCTAAAGTATTAGCATGAGTACTATTGAAGACTAACTGAAATAGATAAAATTAATATTGATTATAGACAAGCAAAAAAAAAAACAGAATTTGAGCATAGGCATTCCAATTAAAATGCACTGCGCGTTATTAATTAAAATAGGATCATTATTGAATTGTGGTGCGTATTGCTAATTAAACTTAATGCAAGCACTATTGAAAGCTAGTTGAAAATTTCGCCAGAAGAGAGCAAGGAGTGAGTGACTGTCGATCTGTCTTTGCCGAGCAAATGCTTGGCCGGACCCAGAGAGGAAGAAAGGAAATAAAAAATATATTTTACTATCTCATCTTGATGCTGTGCCCGAAATAATAGGAGCACAGCATCCTGTAATATTAATAGCTGACGGAAACACAACATGCAGCGCATAATAAGCTCGCGTATACGGCAGTATGAAATACAATCGTAGCACGACAATGTGAGAATATAGTCGTTGTTTGATAGGCTATGGAAATGCATACAAAAACAAACTACGTAGAACAAGGACCACAATTAAGCAAAAAACGAAACAAGATCCCAAATCCAACAATCGGTTGGATTATAAAGGCTACTGCAAGCTATCTCGTTTCAACGTATGTTTGGTAACATTCTCACTGTTGTTCCAAGAAAGATCGCACAAATAATATCCAACACAATTTTACCGTTCCCATTCCTATCTTGCTCGTGTTGCGCTGCTTCTCTATAGAGGTTCATCTTCTCCTCTCCTCGGAGTGAAATAAATGAGCTTTCTTTCTTTTGTTCCTATAGGAGACAGATCCGGTGTAGGGAAGGTGTTTTGAAAGCGTTCATGCAACTAATCGTCCGACTGCGTTACTGTGTCGCTTAAACGGCAGAAAATTAAAATTGCACGGCTTTTTGAGTTGTAACTCACTATAAACTTGACGAGATGTCAGAAACTTAACCCGTAACACTTGCTTCAGCTACTGACACGACGGCTAAACATGTTAGCAAATTTTGAGGTGCCCACAGCTGCAGAGACACAACAGAATATTCTAATGCTTAGCTGAGAAGACACGTTCAAACGACTAACATGTAATTAAAACTCAGAAATCAACACAATCGATCATAAAACGCGTAGCAGTTTCTTTAGTGACACTCTGGCCAAATATGGTGACACGGAGAGCGAACAGCACAAAAACTCTGTCAGAGGGAGAAGACTGAGCAGGAGCTCTAAAAAAGTGACGCGTTATCGGAAAGGGAGTGTATCAAGAGCAGCATGTTTCCCAGGCAGGGTTGTGACACAAAGGGGCGCAGAATCAGTGGCCTTCCTTCACCTGCAGGAGTTCCTTTGAGTAGTACCTACAGTGTATATATATATATATATTTCCGGCGCGGTTGGTGCGCAGCGTGTCAGGGCGCCGCGCCATTTCCTACCGTCAATGAGCCACGGACGAACTGAGGAGAATGAAGTAATGACGACCTCATTGTCTCAATGATACAATGGGGCGCCGCTTATTCATTTGAGGAGTATCGCCTTTGTGTTGACTGTCAATCTTAATGTAGAGCAATTGTAAACATATAGTAGCACGTGAGTTACCGAGCGATATGGTATACGTGCGCATTGTTGCCGTACAGTATCAATAGCTAATCTTAATGTGGTGCTGTTGTAAGTAAATATGGTAGACGCGTGTGTTACGGCAATGTGGAATAAGTATAACATTGTGTTGACAGTTCAGCATAATGTATTTATAATAACAACAAGACTATGGTGCAACAACAGTGCATGTTGTTACCAGAAGGCAGATACGTATTCGATACATTGTGGCGTGCGACTTGTAGTGCACTGCTGTCTGCACATATGAACAAATACTTAGCTTACTGTTTGAGAGACATCGTCTTTTGTTTATTGCACTATATTAAACGATGTGATTCTAGTTTATTATAAAGGATATCGAAAGTGTTTTGGAGCAAAAGTTTAGTCAAGTTTCTAATCCACTACATATCTAACAAGAGCGCTCTGAGAGCGCATAGTTTCGCCAAGCAAGGCAAAGGCAACGAAAAATTCAAATGGTCCTGAAACCATACTTTATTTGCGTCAACATCTAAATCTAGTCATTTGTGCCTTTAAAGAGTATTACCAGTGTCAGTAATTTTCTTGAATATCCATCCGTTCATAATTTTTTGAGTTATGCTGCTGACAAATTTTCCGACAAACATTAGTTAAACTCACAAACAGACTACCGATCACCACCAAAATTTAATCATCTATGTCGTCTAATATTACTAGCAACTCTTGTAAATTTCATAAGATCCTTTTATAAATTTTTGAGTTACTGTGCTGACAAGCATAAAATTATAAACAGCAACAAACGAACGAACCCATCATCACAAAAATTTGGTCATTTAATCTTCATGATATACATACCTAACAACTCACGTAAATTTCATAAGTATTCGTCCATAAATTTGTGAGTTATGGCATCAAGAAAACTGAAGCAGACAAACAAACGGATGAACGGATCTTCACCAAAAAGAAATCATCTGTTTCTGCTAACATATGTACCTAACCATCGCTGTAAATTTCGTAGAAATCCATCCCTAACTTTTTGAGTTATCTTGGTGACAGACAAACAGTATAACAGACAGATAAACTCGACGAAAACATAACCTCATTGGCGGAAGTAACTATGCATGCAGTGTATGCTAGTAGAATAAAACATGTACGGGTGTACTGCGTCATGTTGAGTCTTGTAACTTTCCTTGAAGAAATTCCATGGTGCTTTATTTAGAACGGACTTCCTCTGTGCTACCAAACGTATACTGACTTTTGGCCCCGGCAAGGCCGCCCCACAAGCAAACGATCGCCCCAGTTTAGATGATCTGTACAGCTGTAGTTTACTGCGTGTCTACACCTGGCAGCTGTGCGTCACGAACCGATACACAACACACCAGCACGAGACTCGACACAGCTGTGAGGGACACACCTCACTCGAACAAACATCACAGGGATGCCAAATTTCCCGAATGAACATTTGGCAATCCATTTAATTTCTTATCGAATTGAACGTTTCAAAATACTTATGACATGAGAAGTTCAGAGCATATTTGAACTTGAAAATTTACTGTTGCTAACCGTCGAATAATCATTGTCCAATTCGGACTGGGTCATATCTGGTTATGAAAATATGCAATTGACAAAGCCATCTCTATTCATATCATTCACTTTAATATTCGGGATGTCCGAATCATCAAATAGGTACAGTAACGCGACAACGCAGCTCGCATACGCGCATCAATTATTTTTCGATTTCACCGCAGCCTTCTCGTCAGACTAAACGTTAATTCACCATGCATATCTTGTAACAACTATATTACACACACTTTCNTTTCCTCTTCATGACTGCGTCAGGCTCTCATGCCAGGTACGTGTAAGAAAATTTGAGCACTTTTACTTCACTCGCAAAATCTGGCTGTGGCGATTTACCACTTCACAACACCCGTACGACCAGCCAGGCACATTTGTAATGGTGAAACTCATTTTAAGATAGATAGGTGGACAAACAGCGATGTTACAATACAGATAACATAAGCACAGGCCGACAATACTTTTAGTTAACTAAGTATAAAATATATATCTAGAAGTAACTATAATAACTTGAGCATAAATAGGTCAGTGATTGTATGCATCTCCGTACAATTTTAAATTATATATCATATGGAATTTACAAAAATTACTTGACGTTTACGTATATACACAGTTCGGGCGTTGCAAATACCATACACATGCAATGTCCACAATATGCCAATATAATTTACAAGCAGATTATTGTTATTGTGAGATAATTATAATTAGCATATACTGAAAAGAGTTTGGTGGTTCTCAAGGCCCTACAAGATAGAAATGATTAAGCAGGTTTAGAACAGCAAAAGTTTCTAGAATCAGCAATCTTTCTACAGCATGTAACTGTCTGTTTGATACGTGATGATTTGTCAGTGGTACCAACCTTGCAACTATACTATGAAAAGTATAGAGAGACTATAACTCTCTCATTATAATTAATAAGTTAAAAGTCACTTTGTATTGTATAAAAAACTATCAAATTCAGTTGAATGTTTCACGCACTGTAGACAGGACAGCAGAACACCAACGAAACTCGATATACGTAAAAGAACTACTGTACTGATTACCACCTGGGTCTGATATACAAGTCATATCTCAAGGAGGTGCTATCAGTGCCTTGATTAGCCGTGTTGCCGCCAAGGCTGCACTAATCATACGCAGAAAAAGAACATCAGGTCAAATGCACTCTGTGCTTAGTAGAAAGTCCCAATATCAACTTCAGTTCCAAGAAAATAACTCAGTGACATTTCCATGGAAAGTAAACCACAAAAAATAATATTGTTTCCCGAATGGTGCTGCCGCCAGCTACGCTGTAGCCCGGAACTCGTTTCCTATGCTGGAAGATTGCCTGAGAAACGACCTTAACGCGTACGGAAAGTGCACTTAGTAGACGATAAGTTTCTGAACACAAGATGAAAAAGTAGAAGCATCGTTGTGTAACTGCAGCTGTGCGATAGCAACCAATCAATAAAAAATGCAAGTTTCGAATAGGATCATACAAAATTACTCGTATAGCTGTGAACTTTTGCAGAGAAAATAATAAATTTAGCTAATTAGTACCATACGAAAAAAAATTTTTCATAAATTTTTCAACAAAAAGTACAAAAGAACAGCAACATCAAACGAGTCTATGTCTTTGACACTATCATTTCTCACGGACATACCATGCAGCTCAGCTACCGTACTGTGAATGTACCGTACTGTGAAGGGTCACATATTTTTTATATTCGAATATAATAAAAATTTACCATAGTTCTCTGTTACAGGTCACAACAGCGTGTTGTAAAAATATTTTTGAGTAATACCTAGCTTCACATCTAAATACCAAAAATGAATATAATCTTTTATATGGTATATACTGATGAGGGATATCAAGATATCACATGGTGCAAACCTATGGTGCAGCTAATCGCTATATTGTGTGATGTTGCCAGGTGCAAAGTACGATAGTCTGATAAACTTAATTGCATTGATCACAATATCTTATAAGGCTATTTTTCGCAAAAGATTTGCGATTTACGAGGGGAATTTCTCCGTGATTATTCTCGCTACTCTCTTCATTTGGTTAATCTTCTCCATAATTCAAAGGTCCTGGTAATTATTCCATAGGGTTGTTGCCCGAGTGATGAAGGCAATGTCATTACTACTAATTACTCCGAACAACGTCACCATGACTCTGAGATCGGATACAGATGTAGGGCCTTGCGTTTATCGTGGAAAGACAGGGCTTCGTCTCGAACGTGAAGATTGTTCACACTTTCACAATAGTGCACCAAAGTGCTAGAGTCAGATGAAAAACAGAGAGTGCCAATATTATTATTATATACTGGACTGCACTACGGTCCATTTGTTTAGCCCCTGTCTGGTTAACGGTATGCGTTCCAATTGGCTGTACATGTTGGATAGATTGTGGCCAGAACCACTACGGAAGAGTCTCATTAAATAAAGTGCCAAGATGGTTACGCAAAGTTGATGCACTGCCACTGGAATCTATTTGTTTTTTTACAAGTGATGGGCTGTAGGATATACGTACAAGATGTACGTACGGCACCTCGGGTAGTGTTTAACTAATAAAACTCCTTGCACGCTTATTCCTGCATATGATTCACAACACGTCAACAGCTTCAAGATAGACGGAGTTAAATTATCTTGAGAAATGTATTATCGAAATTCAGCTCCTTTTAGTCTAATGTGACGAACAGATGTAACGCTTCTTGGAGAACTGGTGCAGCTATAGTGCCACATGCAGCAGGACCGAAAAATTACACGCTTGTCTCACACGATCGGCTTACAGAGTCTCACATCCGCCAGTCACACGCAGAATAAAAAACAATTTTAAAGCGATACCAGGCGCCTAACGTGCCATTAGGACGTAAACAAAAACTGGAGAATGGTAGGGTTGGATGCTAGACAGAATAGTTCTCCTTGGAGAAGCATCACGCAGCCTGACGCGGCACCGATCAGCAGTATTCCTTCATATATGCTGGCTACGAAAAAATTGCAGCACATGCAGTTCAAGTGTACTAAGCAAAGTTGCGAAGTTCTTAGGCTTACTCCTGATTGAAAAGGAAGAGATTCTCTAAAAGAGCAGAAACCAATGTCAGCTATTTGTTCAGCACAATTTCTTCTCTGGATCGAAATAACTTAATTTCCTAAAGGAAAAGGACTTTAACTGAAGTTACTTCGAATAGATATGTTATTACTGAAGCTTTCTGTTCTATACAAAAAATCAGTCTGTTTAAAAAGTTTAGAAACTGTAGTAATTTTATTTAATGGAGAAAATGCTGATAAAATACGATATGAATTATCTTACACAGCGTGTCTCCGACACACACACACACACACACACAAAAATCTATATGGAACCGACGTTATGAAAGGGGCTCAAAGATTTCGCAAAATATAAGACGTGGTATCGACACATACTCGGTATACTCAATACACAAAGTCTACGTGCCCACAATACTAATTTCGACGCCGGAAGATTCTATCTGTCTCCAGTTGGGAAAATTGATGAGAAAACGATAAACACTAAATTGTAGTTCATTAAAAAATACCCCCCCCCCCGCCGTACTGGCTAGGGAAACGTATAGATTTAGTAACAGACAATAATAGACGAATCAAGTAACATATAAGATAATTGGTAAAAACGTTCGCTGCGGAGCTTAATTTGAAAAAAGATGGTACGGGGGTGAAGAGAATTATTCTTCCTAATTGTAAAGAGTGAAAAGATTTTGCAAATTTCGACTTGCTCACACACACAAACGCCTCTGCTCGAATTAAACGACCAACGGTTATTCCAACTCTAACTATGGGAAATAATACAATCCACGACGACGAATAACTCGCGATGATGCCACTCAATTATGACTACAGCTAGAAAGAAGGTGAAGATCAGGAGGGCAGTACGAATCATGATATATTAAAATCGAACGTTTCGGGTATCGTACCCATCATCAGCGAAACAGTAAATGCTAGGTAACGCATTTACTGTTTCGCCGATGATGGGTACGATACCCGAAACGTTCGATTTTAATACATGATGATTCGTACTGCCCTCCTGGTCTTCACCTTCCTAGTAAACCTGCGATGCAGAAGATATTTGGATATGAGTGTCTAGTGTAGTTCGACTGAAAGAGAGAGCTCAATACTTAAAATGCCACTACAGTGTATATTATAACAATCTACGAAGCCCTAAAACACTGACTCAGTTCTGGATTTTTAATAATTGCGAGGAATTTCTTTTAGATCTTCAGTTGAACGAAAAAGTATAGAGAAAAGCAGTGAAAGATAAAGGACACTGGTAAACTGCCCGTATTTAGTTACTAATAAAAAATACAGTACAACCACGTCACAAGCTGTGCGCTAAGAAGGCGACTTCATTTGAACAAGATGAAAAACAATTAAGTGATACCGTATTTATATTCATACAAAGAATAAACAGGGACACAGCCTCCGACGAATAATAGCTGGTGTTCCCGTGGTGTATCCATGGGTGGTTTCCTCCGTGTACGGGTTCCCTGTTCATATTCAGATTTTATTTGTTCCTTCTTTCCCCCTCTCTCGAAACACCGATGCGGTGGCAAGGGAATGTCAACCCTCAAACCAACCTGTGTTATTTTACTAGAATTCTTTGTCCTATACTATATCTTTGAGACAATAAGCCTATGTAGAACACAGCCTTTTACATAATGGGCTAAGCCGCCACACGAAGTTCCCACGCCGATCTTCATTCACCTGAGGCAGGCAGCGTTAGGCCCTCAAGCACAGCAACGAAAGGCCCCGGCGATGGCAGGTAAACTCATGCAGAACAACACGACACCACACACACCTCACTACACCGAACAGCTCCCATGACTGCAGGCCCGGCCGCGGGCCGCCCCACTTGACACATCAACAGGCCACCACTGTACACACCGCTGCGTCTCCACCAATACCAAACAATACATCTCCCTCTCTGGCTCTTGGTCAAGCCTTCGTTAGAAGATTAATCGCAATCCATTGCACTTCAATGGCACATGGCCGATGTCTTAATGCATAAATTGACGCTCATAGTTCGGTTTGGTGATGCAGACAATGCAGAGTGTTTTAGTTTAAGGTCATCGAGGTAAATTTATCGCCGTGTACAAATTCATCGCCAAGTAAATTCATCGCTAGGGAAGTTCATCGGCTCGTAAATTTATCGTATGGTATGCCATCGCCAGGTAAATATTTCGCCTAGTAAATACATCGTGAGTGACCTTGTCATTATTCACATGCAGTTAAACCGATAAACTTACTAATTCCTACGCACCGTAAACGGGAATACACGTCACACAAAATTAATAAGTTTGCCTGTTCAGGGCTCAGTAGTGCAGTGCACAGAGGTTACGTTAAAAAAATACAAGTACCTGGTACCCATTACACTGTCATACAAAATTATGTCTCCATAACTGCTAGAATTTTGCATAACTCTTGGGCAAGTACCATAGTTTTACAAACAGTACTTGTTATATTTTTTATCGTAGACGGATGCACGATCTCTTCGTTGACAATGAAATAACAATAATTGTTATGTTATGATTATTATCGAAGAGCTGAGTTCAATAATCTCCCGTTGTCAGTTATACCAAGTCTTTGCTGCCTGTGACGTAATATATTACTCCAATCAATGGTTTCTATCTTTCTCCATACTATTAATAAAAACAAACAGTAATGATATTTCGTTGCAAGGATATCAGCTTAACCCATAGCAAGGCAGGCGATTAAACGTATGAATGCCATTATAAAACTAAGCATAAACGGTCAATTACCCGGTAAATGGTTAACGCCACCAACTCTAATGACCGAACAAACTATTGACCTTGCGAAACAGTAATGCTAGAAGAGGTCCAACAGTATGTACGGTGGGTCAAGAGGGTCCTAGTCTTATGGGTCCTTCAGTCAGCAGCAACAGCACTCAAACATCACACTACTGTCATTGCTTCCTATATAGATTTACTAGACAACCCGTGACCCGTTGGGTCCTCATCACGATCGTCTTCGCTTTCGCAAAAAAAGCAGGTGTTATTTAGCAGGTCATAGACCACACGCTACTCGGCCGTCCTCTCCAGCCCGTCAAGGAACGGCCCGTACGGTTAACTATCAACAGATTCTTTACTTCTCTAACGAATATTCAACACCCAGGCTGTAAGCAAAGTCAAATTATTATGCGTTACGTATTTCGGTTGTATTGCCCATGGAACCGATGAATTGATCATGCTCGTTATTGAGGCCCAGCTCAGTTTAACTTCCGTATCACAGATTGAATCGAATTACAGAGCTAATCCAAGGAAAGAATGTGACTGCTCCCATATCCCTTGAATTTCTTCCCGTCTAAAAGCGAAGAAGCTGTGTCAAACAAGACACAAATAAACAAACAAACAAACAAGGTTCACAGAGTTTTAGTACAATACTAGATAGATATAGACCTGAAGTTTTAAACCCTATACACTCATGTCCTGCTTGTCTACAATGTAATGAAGACCAATTATCTGTTTGTTTATTTATTTTTTGGTGTATCCAGCCGTCAAAAATGACAGCAAAGAATTCGAGATATTTCTTCATTGCCACAATTTCGTTAATACAACTGTTAACATAAGCGACGAGCGTTGACTGCTTCAGTTTCCTGAGTAGTGAAACCGTTCTTTATCTTAGTGACGCGGAGAAGAACTAATTGGTTTATGCAGGCAGTCATTCATCACTCAAAACAATAATTACGACCCGGTATCATGAATAGGCTAGGATATAATGTAGGTTGAAATTTATTTTCGGTCTGTGGAAAGCTGTTTTGTCGACAAATGAAATGAACTTGGAGGAATAGGTGGCAGAACGAAATTATCTATGGTGGAAAAGCATGGATCAGGATACATGAGAGGGCTTATGGAAGCTTCGGATATCTGCAGAGCTTCTACGTAGGCAATGCAGGAAGTGCATTCAAATACTGTATAAAGTTTCCGTATACGTCTGATGTCATCGGTAACCTAGCCTAATTTTCGCCTTTCTGTTTTCTTCAAGAGTTAGAGAAAATGGAATGATGAACAAATAAATAAATGAACAAATAGACAAACAAAGAAATAAACAGATAAAAGAGATAAAATAAGCGTTGGTCTTCATTATATAATAAATTTATTTAATTATTTATTTATTTATCGGTCCATCTTCTGTCACGCTTGAAAAAAAATCAGATAGTTGAAAAGTGGGCCAAATTAGAAACTGCGGCCAGTCTGTCACGTTTCGTTGTTAAAAACCGAAAAACCATGGCAATCGGTGAATAATAAACCAGGTGGCAGATGATGAAAAACTTTATGTGAACTTAATAGTGGAACCCCGTTTTCCCGGACGTCTCTTTTTTCCTGAATTTTGACTTTTCTGGACTGTTAAGCAAATGTCAAACTTTTCCCGGAAATACCAAAGTTTTCTGGTATTCCGGCTAGGTTTCAATTTGCTCAACAGTCCAGAAAAGTCGAGATTCAGGGAAAAAGAGACGTCCGGAAAACGGGGTTGCACTGTAGTTCAATGCACTTCTTGTTCTATCAACGTTGAAAATGCAAGCTAAAAAGATATCCACAGCTTGTTTCAGCACTCGAGTTCTTACCCATCCTGATTTGTAATTTTCTAACACCAAATTAGTGGAAAAAGTGTAAAATATTCTTTACCGTACAGCAGATTGGCAAAGAACTAGAGCAATTCGCTTCAGCCAGCATGTTTTCCAACTTCCTTTTTTTTGCGGAAATGCTTATTGCTTGAGTGGAAAATTTTGACTAATATGATACGACGCAAGTGTGATATCACGTCGAAGTTTACGCGAGTGCTGATTGGCTGCAAGCTCAAACTGTATCGTTTCTTTTGCGTGCCTCTGTACGTAGGGCAGAACAGTGTTTCGTAGCAGAAGTGGAAAGTTATGGGATAAGGAAATTAGCAATGAAAGTGATAAACAAAGAATTATTATCACAAATTCATTGCAGACATTTTTGATGGCCGTGTACAGTGGTTTATATAATAATTGTGTTTAATAACTCGATACATTTGAAAAAAAAAAAACATAAAATTTTGCTTGTTCTGACCTACGCTGCTTCATTTCTTCGTTGGTTTGTTCCTTCCTCACTTTGTTGCTTAATTGCTAGGAGGAAATATACTTCCTCCGAGCTTAGTTATAACAACCATTACGCGGCCAGAATTAAATAGGGGAAAATTAGGGTACTCTTGATACGGTCCCGGGAGAGAACAGCTCGGGTCAAATCATGTAAACAGCTTCAGCTCACAAGTCATGAGTAGAAGATTTGCTGCTGGAACAGAAAAGATTTTCACACTTTGCATAAAAGAGATGGGTCTGAGATATTATTAAAAAAAAAACGCTTTTTGTTCTGAGGGATTTCCACAGTTGCAACCAGTGACACAATACTGGGTGCCAAACGATATAGTCACTGCCATGATTTCAGTAACGATGGAAAGGTGCACACACCACAAGCATCGGTAACTGTGTATGACAATGCCGGTGTGTGCGGCTCTACGTATTTGTGTAAGTGTAGGGGTACGTGCGTGTGAGCGTGTTAGCTCAGGGGGACTGTGTCCTCGTCAGTGTCACGCTGAGCGGGCGGTCGTGGAGGCGCATAATGAGGTGCTTGGTCGGCATCCGTCACTGCCACAGCCGTCCATGTGCCACAGTCTTATAGCCACAGCCGTCCATGTGCCACAGTCTTATAGCCACAACTATGCGCCACAGTTTTATAGCCACAGTCTTACAGCCACAGCCGTCCGTGCGCCACAGTCTTACGGCCACAGCCGTGCGCCACAGTCTTACGGCCACAGCCGTGCGCCACAGTCTTACAGCCACAGCCGTGCGCCACAGTCTTACAGCCACAGCCGTGCGCCACAGTCTTACAGCCACAGCCGTGCGTCATAGTCTTACGGCCACAGCCGTGCGCCACTGTCTTACAGCCGCAGCCGCGCGCCACAGTCTTACAGCCACAGCCGTGCGCCACAGTCTTACAGCCACAGCCGTGCGCCACAGTCTTACAGCCACAGCCGTGCGCCACATTCTTACAGCCACAGCCGTGCGCCACAGTCTTACAGCCACAGCCGTGCGCCACAGTCTTACAGCCACAGCCGTGCGCCACAGTCTTACAGCCACAACCGTGCGCCTCAATCTTACAGCCACAGCCGTGCGCCACAGTCTTACAGCCATAGTCTTACAGCCACAGCCGTGCGCCACATTCTTACAGCCACAGCCGTGCGCCACAGTCTTACAGCCACAGCCGTGCGCCACAGTCTTACAGCCACAGCCGTGCGCCACATTCTTACAGCCACAGCCGTGCGCCACATTCTTACAGCCACAGCCGTGCGCCACAGTCTTACAGCCACAGCCGTGCGCCACAGTCTTACAGCCACAGCCGTGCGCCACAGTCTTGCAGCCACAGCCGTGCGCCACAGTCTTACAGCCACAGCCGTGCGCCACAGTCTTACAGCCACAGCCGTGCGCCACAGTCTTACAGCCACAGCCGTGCGCCACAGTCTTACAGCCACAGCCGTGCGCCACATTCTTACAGCCACAGCAATACGTCAAAGACATTACAGCCACATTCGCATACCACACACGCTGGAGCCACAGTGACCGTACGCCACACTACTCTACGTCATCCTTTTATTCGGTGCAACGAAATCGTTTCTTTCTTGTGTTATTTGCTATCGAAAACGCCGTGGCAGTCGCGCTGAGAGGCAGTCAGAGCTTATCGTCCGGAGGGACACTCGCCGACACACGTACGGACAGACAGCGGTCCACTTGGTGTGTAGCATAACTTGAAACTCTCTCATCGAATTATTCCCTAGCAGCAAATTCTCAACCCTCTTAAGGTATTTAGCGAATTATCGATGTTGACTAAGACCTTATAACTGATATGAAATATGTCGTTCATCAAATTTGCCACAGCCCAAGTCGTTACTGTAAACACAAAAATTATAATTAAATATAGAAAAATAATTAGTCCCGCTGTTACAAGTTACAACCCAACAAAAGACAACTGCCACAAGAAGCTCTCAAGAGCTTACTTCACTATGTACACGTATGCTCAACTTGACCAGCGATCGTGCAGCTAGCATGACGTTCATGGTACGGCACTTGTCATACGCACCGACTCTTGCTGTCTTGCGGAATGATGTGCGAGCTGCAGATCCTCTCATCAAATTGAGCGTGCAATGGTACAGTGTGGTCTCAACATAACACTACTGTGCATGCACTCCAGAGCGAATATTTTGAATAGACTAGTTTCGGAAGTTGTCTAGGCAGAGATTATCAACACGTTCAAAAATCGCCTAGACAAACAGTGGGAGCAACGACCTCCAGAACTCAGAGCGCCTTCTCCAGGTTCCACCACCCATCAACACCTAGCTTTTGAGGGGCTCTGTTGCATAATCTACTCGTAACTAAGCGTCTCGAACCGAAGTGTATCTACCACAGCTGATCATAGTTGCATAGTCATCTCCTCGGCTAAGGTTTTCTCTAATGGCGATAAGGCACTGAGGGCCGCAGCGTGAGTCTCGGATGCTCTCTGAGAATGGGCTTATTGGTCCGTCAACTGCCAATTATCTACGGTAATCTAATATCTCTACTACAAGTAAAGTAAATTCTTTGCGACATCCAGAACCGCTGCTCACTATCATTAATCGTTGAATACAAGCGACTGCTTCAGGCCAACTGTCCATCTTTGTACGTTTTATTTTCAGAATTAGACGCATTAATGCTGACATAATTTTAGCTTACTCAACAAGCCCCTCGGGTACTCACTACGCACTGACCAGCAGGTACTCACTCACCGGCGCCCTACAGTATAAGAGTACTTCAGCACAAGTACCACGAGTACTTACCAAGTACTCTGAGCCTGCAGCAGCTGTAAGCCTCTCCGTGCTCGTTGGCGGCCTCGCAGAAATACAGGCCGGAGTCTTCAGGAATGGCTTCGTCGAACTCAAGCCAATGGTGAGAGGTGGAGGGAGTGCCGGTAGGGGCGGAGGAAGGTTCGCTGCCCATGTGTATCCTAGCAGATGGTTCCAGCAGCTGGTCATCTTTGACCCATAGTACCTTCATCGGCTGGCTCCCTATGTAGTGAAACACAGTAAGTTCATGGTTTAAGGAAAGGGATAGTTGGACTACAAATCTGCCAATTCAACTTAAATTGATTGAGTTAACAAACTATTAGTGATAGCTAAGTAATGCACTGAACTAAGCAGTGACTAGTTACTAACCGTGTAACGTCACACCCAGTCTAAGAGGGTCGCCGTCCACAGCGGTGTCGTGCTGGAGAGTCTCCGTGAAGTGAGGAGCGGCCCCGGAGCCTCTGTGGTGCTCTACCGTCACCTGGAGCGAGACAAAACACAGGTTCAGCTCATTCCAGTCACGGCTGCAAGGCGCGAAGCACCAATAACCGAATAATTCATATCATTATTCACTTTAGCCATGACAGGATAGGAGCTCATCCCGGCCACACGGTGCTGGGCTCCTGGTGCAATTTTTTTTTTAAGTTATCGCTTTGCTGCATTGGGCATCGTCAAGAGATTGGAACATAGCAACAGAGCGACATTGCTTTGGTAATATTAGCGACGCATTCAAAGGGAACGATGGGCCCGACTTTTGTTGCTCACCTTACACAGGGTCCACACTATGTAATCGCACACACAACCTGATCTGCGCACGTGCAACTAGCATGCCGTTCATAGTACCGTTTCTATGATACAGACATTTATGACAAACCGGGACGACGTGCTAACTGCATATCCTTTCATCAAGTTGAACGTGCAATGATAAGTTTATTGATAGTAATCAAGAAAAAAGTTTTTACAACGACCGCATTGATGTTTAAGGAAACAGAGAATAAAAATGAAACATCCTTCTCTGCTCCCTGTCAAGCGTATAGGTAGCAAAGCTATACAGGTAGATCAGGTGTAAAAAATGCCTAGCTAGTAAGAAATACCTATCAAGTAAAAACTACCTGCAGCCCAGCATAACAAGAACAAGGCTTATGTTAGTCACCTGACAAGAACAATGAGCCCGGCCCTTGTCGTTGACGATGACGCACGTGTAGGTGCCAGCGTCAGAGGACGAGACTCGTGCAATATCCAGGGCTGCCGACGTGTTGGTGCACGTCTGCTCGAAGTCGGAGCAGTTGGGCAGCAGCTCGTTGTTTCTATATAAAAAAAACGAAAGTTTAGATGTGATATTTTGATGCGGTGAAGAAACGTTTCAGTGCTAGAATACTTATGCCTGGTGTTTCATATTTTACAACACTAGCACAGAAAAAGTTTAGTTGTTTTTACTCAAACTGAGTAGTTTATACAGAAAAACTGACTCTCGTGAGAATCATTCCAGAAGGAGCTTGAGCCAGAAAACCCAGGAAAATATACAACATTCTTTAGCAGATCTTTGGAGAGGGCCAGACCAAGGCACGATTAATCTATTATTTTAGCATTTCAATCCCCATGATAAGGTAACGACATTATGATGTGCAGCGAAGTAAAGTGATGCAATATAGCATGGAATATTAATGTTTCATCAAGATCTGTGGTCCGCATTACAACTCTTCGAGATACTGTGCTCCACGCAGAGCTAGGCGCACCAGCCGACGCATGTAGCGGTTCCCGTCTCCGCTCATATGACAAGTCTGAGACTCCATGATTGGCTGCCGAACAAAATAAGCGGAGGTCCAGTGTGCAGAGTATGTAGCAGATTTAAACATCTCAGCGGGCGCCTCTGTCTTAGCTATATACTCCTGCTGATTTTTTGCTCAAACCGAAGTTGTTTTGGCCATTGTTTATCATGACGTATGAAAGAAAACGGGATCAAGGAAGGCTTTTAGTATGGTCTACCGTGAGCCATGACGAGATATTTTGCATGCAGCATGAAGCACGCTGCAACTCACCGGTACCACTTAGCGCGAGGGGACGGCGACCCCCGGTACTCGGTGGAGAGCTTCATCCTGCCGCCGTCCCTGATGGAGGTGTAGGGTAAGGTCCTGGTGAAGCGAGGGGCTGTGAGAGGCGCTGTGTGCCAGTTGCGTACGTAGCCGGAGTACTTGTTGCCCGAGGCCTCTGTTGATAGCCAGGCAAGCAGTGAAAAAACGGAATGTCAAAAATTTTATAACGCAGCAACAGCAAATGGGTCCAGTAAAAGATGTAACCAGTGGATACGGCGTCCACACTGAAAATTGTGCGGACGTCTGTCCAAAAGTAACGGTTAAACGTATTATGAACATTCTGAACCTGTAACAAAAGGTGTTTTGAAAAACAAGAAATGGTATTTTTGTTCACCACAGTAAATTCAGTAGATGCCTCGCACACATGTTTATGCTCAAAAACGCAGAGAGTAAGCATGAGACCGGCTAATACCCGTTGAGACAAGGCTATACCTGGCCTGGTTAAAACATATCCCACGGGAACAGGATAAACTCATCAAGGCCAGAATATATATGACCTCTAGGCCGGACTCAAAGCCAAAATACATTAGGCCATAATATACCGTCGGGTAGAATATACCAAAGGGTCAGAATATACCCTCGGGCCAGAATATGTTCCTTAACCCAGAACATACCCATGGGCTAATATATATATGCTCTCAGGCTAGAATATACCCCAGGGCTAAATATACCTCTAAATCGAATTAATATACCCCAGGTCTGAATACACCCCAGACAAGAGCACCAGTTATAATCGCAACTGTTTATCAATTACCTACTATAGGTAATAGAGTGTGGGTTTTAGCCCATTACCGGGTAAGTTGAACACACATTGTTATTTCCATAATTCTATTTATACGAAAACGTGTCTCAACTGTCCTGCAATAAGTTCAGTGGTACAAGTAATGCAACTCGGCGCTGGCAGAACACAAAAGGGAACAGAATCACAACTCACTAATGACATCGAGCCTAGCGGTGGCCTGCTCCCTGCCCAGATCATTTTCAATGGTGACTCTATAGAGGCCGGCGTCCTGCTGCGTCACTTTGGGAATTTCGATGGTTCTCACTTCATTACGCTCCTCCATGCGGTACCGTGTGCCTGCCAGCAGCTTCACCGAGTCTTTGTCCCAGCTTGTTCTAGGCGTGGGGTGGCCTGGATGTGACAAACGAGGTCTTTTTAGATTGAAAGCAGTCTTTATACAAATGAAGGCTGTAGGCAACGGAAGTAGTCCTTCTAAAAGGAGATTAGTCATATAAGAACGAAAATTGTCATAAAAAACGTGTCGCAGATGACAGAAATTGAAGAGACTTCTATTTCTATATAAACTTGTTTTTCCTAATGTCATTCCTCTGAATGGAGGTTCGGTCATTAAATCCTTTATTTCCAGTGGGCAGTAACCGGTACGTCTGCTTAATTGACTGGGGGGGGGGGGTGGCCCGGGCCAGTAAGCCTACGTTCTGCGACATATTTAGGGCTAAGTTGTGCCGTGGGACATGTGACCAGAGAGTTGTTTCATCTCTCATGAGTATACAGCAGAATGAAGAGGCACTGTGAAGTTTTTTAGAAGGAAGGTGGATCTTTCTAAAGTGAGTTAGTCTATTAGGTTGGGCTAACATCATGAGAGGGCAAGACCTCACAAAAGAAGTCATCTGGCGAAAGATTTTGACTGGATGCGTGCCCACCACACTAGGGTGAAACTGTGCCGTCTTGAATATAAGCAATATACGAATTGTGTAGTAAGTCTTAGCGTGACGGACGGGAGGTATGCCGGTGCAGCCCGAGGGCAGAGTAATTTACTAGGCTGCTGCGGTCTTGGCGGAGACTTAACTTCTGCCTCCTTCAATCCATGTTCTGAGATACTACTAGATACAATCAGATATCCATTCATCGTCTGAATCCAGCCCTTCAGGCTTTTAGATACAGCAAAAATTTAGGAAGTCGTTGAGCATTAAAAAAAATCAACAGCCTCAGGACAAACGAAAGACGTCAATAACAGGAAGTAGTTTTTATAAAACAAAAGCTGCGTTAATAAAACATAAGATGTATTCATAAGGAGCTAGGGCGACAAAGTTATAGTTAGTTTTACTAAGTAGTGTGCTAGGAGCATTCTCTGGCACAATATCATGTCAACGGAGTGATTTGAGAAAAATAAGTTTTTGTAGCATAGCTAGCGCTTTAGTGTTTGTGGAGATGTAATAATTTCAGCAAGACGAGTTAAATAGTCAGTAATTGACATAGACAACCAGCATACAGCAAAGGTGCTGATAATGTTTATATACACTGTTCATAATTTCAACCAACTTCGGAATAAGATAGATGCATCAAACGCAGAATAAGTCTACAAACTTTCCAACCCAATCTCGGCAAGTAGATACGTGCAGCTGACCGCGGACAGCAGTAGCAGCCCCCACAGTACTGTGATAGTTCAGCCATTGACCCAAGTAGCCAAAGTACTCCTAATGGGAACTAATGGAGCTGAATAGAGGCCAAAGCATACGAGGTACACACCCTTGATGGCACATTGGAAGGTGACGGTGTCGCCCTCCTCAACGATCCTGTCATGGGGGATGTAGTAAAACTTGGGGCCGTGGATCCTGCGGTGCCTGCTGGGTGCTGGCTCGGGGGTGTAACGGCGGCCTGGACGCGACAGCAAAGAGAGAGATAATAATTATCTGTTATCTGCAAATTACTTTAAGCATCAATGATCTAATACTTGAGGACGTTGCGGCAAGGAAAGAAACATAGTATGACATAATTTATAACCTTAATTCACTGCAGCATTATTAGTGGAAAACCTGTGGCTGGACCATCCGTCCATCATGGGCGACAAATTCCTTGAAACCTTGTGAAGTGAAAAGGAGAATGGCATACAATTATTATACGAGAGAAAATACAGCGTCCCCCTTAATTTAGAATTTTTATGAATAGATGGTGTACATGACGGTGCAGGCAGCCATTACCGAAAGCTAATTTAGGTATCAATCTCACCTCTGACCTCTCGTCGTCCCAACGTTTTCTTTCTAACCGAAGTAAGATGTCCTAAAACTACGCAGGTCATGAGTGTGAAAATAACTTAAACTTGTAGCTGCAGCAAAACAGTTCTTAGCGCGAATACAAGTGGCATGATCTCAGGAGCAGGTCTGCCAGTGCTAATACCAGCCATGCAAAAATAGCTCAAAATAAAAGACATTTTGCATCACTAGTCGAAGCTCAATTGATAGCGAAACAATCAGTTCACAGTCAGTATTTATGTAGTAAAGCTATCAGTATGTACTGTAGTAAAGCTCATTGTAACTGTGAATTGGTTTCTAATGAACTGGATCATTACTGTTATTATAATACCAACTTATTGTTGAGAATATCTGTGTGCCTAAAAAGTTAACAATATTTCTGAAAGGTAATGCAGAGATCATTGAAAGCAAAGTATCATGAACACGCCGTTACATTTAATAATATGTCCAACTTAGTGGTCTAATTATCCTATCAAATGTAAAGGATCGGATGCCCTTGCGTTGGTGCCCACACGGGAATCCGCTACTGGAGGCATGACCTTGAATGATCCAGATCCTAGAACGATCTCACAAGTATCTTCTATCTACCGTGTGACAGCTAAGGATTAGTCGGGGCACAGCGACCAGGTGGATGTAATACAAGTATGCAGCTGGTAGTAGTTGGTTCGCTCTATCCCTAGGCTAGAACTAAAACCAGTGGTGATAGAAAATGACCGGTTTTAAGGAAATCACGGAATAACAAAAATGACAGAGCTGTAGTCTGTATACGAGAAATAGAACAACTATTGTATCGAAAGTATGCAAAAGCAATGGTTATACAAGATTTTTCTTCATTCTGAAAGTATACAGAGTGACCGATAATCCACATGTATTTTCTCTTAACAAAATACAGTATAGGAATGCCGTAACTTTTTAGAAACCACTTGTATATTGCGTTTTCAATGTCGTTTAGGGTTCGATCAACACTTACTTGTGCTCAGTATACGTAGTGCAGGTCATAGAGAAATGTAGCATTCGTTTATCATAGGCTGATGTGAAGCATGCACGATTCACTAAAAACATTACGCATTAAAAACGAAATACAGGCTAGCACCTCAATCTAAAAACCAGAAATGCAATAAATAGGACACACTTGCAGCTGTGGATCAATCCCCAACATCATGACTAACTGCGCCAACTGCCAGTTACCGTAAAAATGTAACCGTCAGTAGAGGTGACAAGATGTCCCCTTTGTACAGTATAATTATTGCCACTATTAGTCCACATTTTAGCTGATACGACGTATTATATTTCCCTGGAAGTATACTTTTCTGATATTTTTGTCACCAGACTATAAAGAAGATGCCTGATGCGCCGCTAGATTGTTGGACAGCTACGCGTTGATATGCCGTAGAAATATAGCTAGCACAATAAAAGGGCAAATTGGAAATGTTTAAGTGGCCACAGTAACACAGCTTCTGAAGTGGCCCTAGCGGAGTCGCGTACAGCCAAAACAAATCTCTTCCTAAGCCGCCAGGGATTACAATAACGGTTAGGAACATTCGACAATGACGGTGTAGCTGCGAGTGGAAATAACTGGAAAGCATTAGGCGGTGATGCAGCTAAATGCAGTATGGTAATGAGAGAGGAACATCCCAGCAGCTAATGAAGCGAGAGGGTCGACAGTGACGTTCAATAGCTCATTAGAAGGCAGAAAGAAGACATCGTGTCGACATGGCCTCACGAAGTGCGGTCTTTTTACTGAAGCAATACTGCTGCTGCTGTTGCGACTGAAGATAATTCCAATGTGTTAGTCAAAGAGGCAACGCTTTAATGCTCATGGAAGACGCTATGCAGATGCTCATGGAAGACACTATGTAGATGCTCATGGAACACGCTACGCAGATGCTCATGGAACACGCTATGCAGATGCTCATGAAGGAAACACAGAAGTTTGTAGAGTCAACATATTCATGGAGGCAATACTGATGTTCTTGGAAGAAATATATTACAGATTATCATGAAAGAAATGAACATCAACATGTTCATGAAGGCATTATAAAAAATGCAGATGTAGTTGTAGCAGCAAAAAGCTAGTCATGGAGCAATACAGAAATTTTAATGGATGCAACACACATCATCATGAAGGGAGTGGACATATTGATGAAAGCAGTATTAACGCTGCTCACTGACGCACGATGGTAGCTGCTCAGAGGAGGCAATAGACATCCTATTACAAAGGCAATACCAAACAGGGATTAAAAGTATTACGGTAAAGTATTATGCAGCGTACGTTCGCAAACAAATTATAGTAGCATATACAAAAAGGAAAAACATGCCAAAACAGCAACAATCGGGGGAGAAGCACAGAAAACTTAAATTTTATCGTACATTCGGAACGCATTGTTTTGAAAGGAGAAGTTGAACTTTCAGCAGCAGGTCAGAGGGTAAGGACATAAAGATGAATTAATCGACTAGCATTCAATGCGGATATTATTTTCTCGTTGGACTAGCACTATTGATAATGTCCCCAAATAAGGACATCGAAACACAGAAGTTTGGTAACATGACATGACAAACTCTATAAAATTCATTATTGGAACAGATACAACATAATGTTCAGCGGTATTGCATCAACTAATTTTTTTGTAATTTCATCAATGTTGCAATTGGAAATTTCAAGGTTATTTTTGGCATAACTCTATCGGTGTTTTACTACGTCAAGTGGAAGCCAGGAGCAATGGGTAAACGAATGTCAGCACCGGACCAGCTTTTGTTGGGCCAAGTCTGGCGAGGCAGTATAGCCGAATGTGCGGAGTGTGCCAGATGCCAATCTTTCTAAGACTTAATATTAAGCAAATGAAAAACTTCTACGATTCAAATTTTTAACGAAAAATTTACCAAGGAAATATCATTCTAAGTTCATTTATATTTTCTAACTTTTATGAATATTTTGGAAATCGCAACAGCACTCCTTTAATGGGCAGCCTAGAAGTAATAGAACTTTCTCTTAAAAGTAGACAGTAATGCTATATTCAACTAAAAATTTGCTAAGTAAGCAAAAAACCTATAATGGAAGGGAAAAAATCTTCTAAGGGCGGGGTGTAAAGTTCATTGAAGGCTGAGGCCACTGGAGTGTTTCGACCAGCAGGAACAATCTCTTGGGAAGGGGATAGCAAGCAGTGCAGAATTTGTCGAAGAACACGAAGCGTCCAACGGTTTCTCGCAGGAACAATATGATCTGAAATGTCGTTTGTGAAATATTCTGGTCCTGATTGAGTTACGAAGTGGCTACGCTCACTCCCGAGGATAAATAAATTAAAATTTCTTTTTCTCTTCCATTCTTCTGCTAACCATATCCCTTCGGCCCCTGGTGGGTGGCAGAAGGGAAAGGTACCAGGCTGTGCATGTGGCACTGCAGGCACACGACAGAAGAAGCAGTGACAGGATATACGCACACGTATAATTAATACACAAGGGACCTGCAAGGGACCACACTGCACAAGGCAGCAGTCATCCCTGCCGCAGCAGGCCATGTCGGAGAATGATGTGTTTGGCTAAGAAACGCGACCCTGCAGCCGTGCAAACCGGCATCGTTTGGTGCACAGGCGCATCAGGTGACATCGGCTGATCAAGTTACGTGATGCCTGTCAGCTGCGTGATGCGTGGTAGTGGAGAAAAGAAACTGTAAAATAACTTGCATCAAAGCGTTGATGCATAGCAGGGTCACGTGAATCCGTGACGTATGCGGGCTGCAGTCGCGAGGGCTTTCTGTAGCTTTCGTGATACTAAAATTTAGTAACATTCGCTTCTATCGATTGCCATGCGACGTACTAAGCAGATTTGACGCAATGAATTGCACGGGTCCAAAATAGATTAATTTCTGGAACAT
The DNA here is from genome assembly GCA_001587735.2 of Parhyale hawaiensis. Lineage (NCBI taxonomy): Eukaryota > Metazoa > Arthropoda > Malacostraca > Amphipoda > Hyalidae > Parhyale > Parhyale hawaiensis. The sequence continues at coordinate 5,339,600 of LQNS02278125.1, read as the reverse complement.
TATAGCCATAACCAAGTGAACCTCGTCGTAACCATCGTTGGTGCTATCATGTACATTGCCCATGCAGAGGCAGTGCGCACACTGCATCAGAAGGAGTGGTTACCACCAGGGTTAGGGAGTCAGATGGACTTAGTCCGGCTTTGTAACTCTGATCCCCACAGGTGGGGATGGGAGGAGGCAGCCTGCGCACAGAAACAGGAGCAGCTTACCGCAGGGCCGGATGCGGTCAGGCCCAGGACAACTTTAAATACCAGCGTGGGACTCGTAACCATCCTCACACGGCAAGCCGAGTAGTCCTGAGTTTAAAAGTGAAGGGGCTTCCACACAACTGATAGAAGCGATGGTGTAAAATCAATGTTGCCTAACAGAAGCAAATACTAACAATGAGACCACATGTAAAGATATTTACAGCCACCTTTGCCTATCAATGGTGCAATGGTACACAGCTACATAAGGGGACAATTACGAGAAGCCCTAACTAGCGAGAAATTGATAGTTATTAATTTCTAGTATCTATTGCGTGTCATTGAGGGAAATTAAGATGTAGGATTTACAGGGAAATTAGGAAGAGGTACAATTCCAGGTAGGATTTGCAGAGGGATGAAGAAAGCACACTTCAGTTTTTGGCTTGCATTAGCATTCATCGTGAAGGTAATACAAGCACAGTACTTTCGCGGGAACGAAACGAAGAAAATGCACACATTGAAGCTAGTTACTATACTACATGGGCTACACAGAATCTAATATGTATTTACGATGGCAGCGCATACTGTTGCCTGGCAGAGGCCAACCAACGGGGCGTAATGAAGTCTAGAATGTAAGACCACTACGACATGTCTTATGTTTGTAACCTAGAAATAAGATATATTCTCTTGTGTATTACGTAGCATTTCATTATTGTGATGTCTCGATGAGTAACAAATAAAGTTTAATAATATTATTTTGGTAAACTTTAAGCCTCATCTTAATGCATTTCAAACTATCAAACATAGGAGTTTTCAAAATAGAAACTGAACTAGCTGGCAGAAGTGAACTGGTAACTATTTAATGTAATTAAACAAAAGGAATTCTTCACAAACAAGTTGGGCTCGTTGGTTGAGGAAAACATAACTGCAAGCAAACGTAAAGAATTTTTTAGGCAGGACTCAGGGTCAGAAAGATGCAGAACTGCACACGCCAGCGAACAATGTATTTCTTTTAAAACTGGGTCATAACAGTTGCTATTGCTTACTACAACCAAACACAAGGAATATTTCTAATAAAAACTGAAATTGGCAGGAAGATATACGGAAGCAAGCAAGGGATTTTTCACAAAATACTAGGTTCGCTGTTATAAAAGAAACTACGAGAACTGATTGCAATGCAAAAGCATGGGGCACAAGCAAAAGCACACAAGAGGCCTGACCGAAGAGCAGAGGTGAGGAGCCACGGGACAGCGGCCTCCAGGTGGCGACAGGCACAGAGGGCTCCCTCCAGCCCACCCCGGCCCAGCTGTGGGCGCTGCCCTCGCCTGTGGGTAGCACACCAGCAAAGGTGAGGTAGTGTGCGCCATGGGTGAGATATGGCGCCATCTTGGGTGAGGTACGGTTGCGTCATGGGTAAAGGAGTGCACCGTCACGACTGAGTGCTGTGCTTCCTTAGGTGAGAAGTACTGCGCTACCGCGAGCGAGGTATTGCTACGCCATGGGTCATGTATCATAATGATGTATTGCACTATCATGGGTGAGATAACTACTGCACCATGATGGGTGATGTGCGCTCATCAAACAAAAGTGAGGTACTGCGTGATCATGTAGGAGATATATACTGCCTCTAGACTACTACGTGAAACTTAGACATTAGTTTCACCAGAAAATAACGCTCATCGTTGACAGACATGACAGGATGTGTAGAGAATTCCCTATACAGCAATGATATAAGATTAGTATATAATATATACTAATCTTATATCATTATATATATTTATATATACTGTAGTTTGAAAGCAGCCCTTCTTTCAAACATGTTCGGTTAAAAATCACGCCATATTTCTTCGTTAAAATATCTTTATTAATTTTCTCTAACAGACGAATTTTAAAAATAGCAGGCTGTTCAGTTCTGTGGATGAGCTGGCCAAAGTTGAGTGCGTTGAGGTCGATGCTGTTGCCACGCGTTTCGATCATTTTAGATGATCATCTTCAGGCTGGCTGGTAGAGAATTGCAGACCCAGGGAGAAGTGCGAGTGCAGATGGAGTGAGGCGTGAACTTGTGAAGGAAACTTCTTTGGTTCTTTATATAATCATCTGCACGCACCATGTTGTCGGTGCTGGTAGCTGATTGGCTGTTGCTGGTGTCCACATGGCTAGTCAAACGTTACTGAGCGTTAGTTTGTAGGCTCTCTTTGAAGCTTGAGAGTGCGGTAGGATCCAGTTGTTTGACCGTTGATGCTTGGTCTTCTGGATTTGATAGATAATGTATCTAGTATTTCTAAGCGATGGAAGTCATGGTCGTGATGCAGTATTATTGTGCCTGATACTGACATATCTCTGGTTAGGGATATGTTGTGCTGCTGCTGCTGCTGCTGCAGTGTATGCGTCTTGGGTCCTCCGTTGGAAAGGTGGAGTGTAAGTCTTCTGGATAGAGTTGTGGTTGTCATGCCAATGTGCGAGCTATTGTGTAGTTCGCAGTCCCCAGTACGACACGTGTACTCGTACACGACATTGGTTTGCTTCAGCGGAACTTTGGTGGCACAGATGTTGTTTTTCTTACGAGCGAGCAGATGGTATTTTTGTTGCAAACCAGTAATTTGGGTTTGTGCTCTCTCTCTTGATGCATTCGGTGTTGTTCTTGATGATCTGGTTGAGTATTCTTTCGTCCGTTTTATATGCGGGGGACATTTGATTGCCGTAAAATACAGTGTGTTTAGTTCCTTCATCGGCTGGGGAGTCGCAACGGCTGTTGACCTTATTGATGTACTGTTGAAGGATGGCATCGAACGAATAGTTTGAATATCCATTGATGATAAGAGTTTGTTTCAGTGATTGACCAGCATGATGAAACTGGAGCCAGGAAGATGGACTAGAAGACGGCGATAGGAAAGGTTGTAGCACAGAATGTGGCTTATCAGCCGATGTTATCGCCAGCCACAACAGTTTTCCGAGTTTCAGCTCACACGGCATCGCCGGACGGATCCGTCACGAGGGCCGCTGCCGGCGGATGTCGCCTATAAGCGTTGCAATTTTGCCTACCAGAAAACCGAGCGCAAAAAGCGCCCGAGAAACGAACAGGATCTGCCACAAGCGCCGCTCTGTGCGTCGCTAATGGGCGTCTGCCCAAGCAAACAAACCAACGACTCTCATTAACAATAAACCGAAGGCGGCCGATGAAGGAAGGCTCTGTTGGAGGCGCGAAAGCATTGCTCCTTAAAGAGCAGTTCACCGTGGCGGACTTGGAGGAGAGAGAGAGAGACTGGGTGGTGGGAGGGAGTGAGGGTGTCAGAAGGAGCATCAGCTCTGTATGTGTAACTTATTGCCCTTCAATACAACAGAGCAGGTCTTTATTGTACGACTCGCAGAGCTGCAGCAGCAGCATATCGGACATCTCCCAAGCCCGGCAGAATGACCCACGATGGCTTCGTATTGTTGTCCTCCTCAACGGCTTCATTGTCCTTCAAAGCGCGCTCGCACAAACGCTTTATGTTAATCCGCCATACACGGAACTCGTCGCATTAATATCGGCCATCATCTGATGTCTATCCTAAAGCTCGTTAGGAAGGCCACTTACACGGTGCAACGATGTCCGGCAGATCTGTTGGTGAGGAGGCGTCGCCTCAGATGGATTAGCAAGGGAAGGTCGAGGTTCATAGGACGGGCCGGCTACTGAATTACTTGTGAGGTGTTCAGTGTCAGTGCAATAGTTGTGACGAGGCCGAAAAGAATAGCTAAATTATATCCAGTTGGGCACAGAGGCAGAGAGACATGCGGTAGCGCATCATTGAAGGATGCTATCAGGATGTCAGGTCTTAAGGCCAAAAATTATATTTATCTGACCAACTAGTAAATTATTCTCACCGAGGTAACCTTAAAACATTAGGGTTTTGTACAGTCTAAAAGACAACCATCCATACGAGGCAATTATGTCTCCCTATTCTTTCGTTTCCCAAAAAAGTGTATAACTATAAATAACAAGGTTTATATACTCAAACTGCTTGATCTTTAGAAAGTGGAGAAGTAAACGAGGACGCACGGCCTTTGCAAGAAGTTGGCCAATAATTCAACTATATATTACAAAGCAGCAGAGGAGAAACGAATGTTCGTAGTGGAAATTAAGACTCGGCTCAGGAAATGATGGCCTTTGTTTCCACAGCGCAATCACCGCAAGCAACACGGAGGGAAACAATAACACGGAGCTCGTAAACCTTGGGATTGGATCCGCTCAGAGGTGAGGCAGTATGGTCATTATGGCCTATTGTGCCCCTGGGGGGCAGGAGCTCAGGGGGCGTTAGGTCGCCACAGCGGGTTCTCTGGGTCCCCTACAGGTCGTTTTCCTTTCACGCGTCCACTGCTAATATTTGCTAATTTAGGGTCTTTCGCTCTGTTTCTCAAAACGGAATAAAGTTACAGTCCCGGGTATCCAAGTACATAGGTCGTCCGAAACCAGCTGAGTTCTGCTCGTTCTGGCTTACTGTTTAAATTTTTTACTGGAATTTTTTTTTATCGAGACAATTATAGAAGAGCCTTTGCACTGCGATTGTATTAGTGAGATCATTAATAATGTGAGTTTTGTATCATGCACTTCCTGTATATACGCAACACTTGATTACAATAATGTTTTCTTTATAACTTTTATCCACTTTACATTGTATTGTAATATGGTGCGCTGGCCTTTCTCAGTAAACATTAGTTCTATTAGTGAGTACGTATGGACGTATTAGAGTCATGGTACCTGAGTGCTCATTAATAAATCGAAAAGTATCATAAAAAATCATACTCACGGGTGAATCCGACGGAGGGGCTGCGGGAGTATCTGGATGGGGTACGGCTGGGTGTCGTGCGGCGGGAGAGGTCCGGCCGATGCTCCAGTTGCACCGTCACGTCGTTTTCTTTGTCGTCCGCCACTGAGAAGAGAAAACGAAAAAATTTTAGCCATTGTGATTAACGTAATAGATAGTAGCAACCTTGCCAATCTAGAACGGCAGGAATTATCGTTGAAGCCGCTACGTGCGGCACTTGGAAACTTCGTGTACCGTGGCCTACTGCACTACGCAGTCTTTTATCAAACGTAGCCGTTGCTACAGACCGACATGAGCAGTCAACAGAAACCAATATAATTCACACGCGAAGTTTTGAAGACGCGAATTGGCATATTAGAACATCAGCCATTATTTACTATGACTCAATTAGCACTATCTTTCTAAACATCCACGTATGACATAATTACGCTTACTGCATATAAATTATTGAACCAACCGCCACTAGCATCATGCGATATCATAACTTCTTCTGTATTATAAAAAATCCCACTACGTTATCAAAAATAGCATTCTGAACTTTGACGTATTAAATAATTAATTACATCTACGTTAACTGTATATTTATTATTTAACCAATCCTGCAGTATTGCATCGAACAATTTCAACGCTTTTTCGAAATCATGAAAAAACATATTATCATAGAAATAGCGATTCGTAAGCGTGTTATACACAGTCGCATATAAAAGCTCATCAATCTAGAATTATCTACCAGTAAAGTGTATACAGTTGGCGCCACATGCAGTAGCTAGCTACACGCGCTTCATACAAACATAATTTCGTGTTTCGAACGACAATAACTTTATAGACGTCGAAGTGCAGTGGCTACATACTGATATGACTTTGTAGTTCATCACG